>JAHRHZ010000023.1:42106911-42133146 GCA_024137785.1 Ginglymostoma cirratum | reverse complement strand
CTGAAGAAGGGTCTGGGCCCGAAACATCAGCCTTCCTGTTCCTCTGATGCTGCTTGGCCTGCTGAATTGGCCAAAGGTTGGCATTCATGATGCTGGGGGCTTCCAAACGCTGAAATGGATACCCACTTCGCACTTTTGGCTGAAGCTATTGGCAAATGCTCAATCTTTAGGACGATGTGCTGGGCTCTCTGTTCATTTAGGGTGAGGATAATTGCACAGCCTCCTCCTACAATGAATTGTTAATTGTCCACCAACACACACAACTGGATGCGGCAGGACTGCAGACGTTAGATCAGATCCACTGGTTGTCAGATTGTTTAGCTCGGTCTACAACACACTACTTCCATTGTTTAACCTTTGTCTTGTAATGTCCCGGGACAGCACTTCACTTTTAGGTATGCTTTTTCCTGATAATATGCTGATTGAAATAGGTTTCTTCTCCTTGTTTGAAAGCAAAGTAAAAGAGTGGGATACGCCAGAACATAAGGATACAGATCATGATGTAATATAATTATGCTGCTACTGAAGGCCCATAGTAACTCATGGATGTTCAGTTTGCTGCCAGTAGACCTGATCAGCATCTATGTAATTTAGCACAAGACAGATACTAAAGGGGCACTGACCTCCTGACAAAGATAAGACTTCGTGACCAGAAGGACTGTCTGGCTATCAGTACCACTGATGCAATATGAATGGGTACATCCATACAGGTAGATTGATTAAGACAAAAATCAAGAAGGAATTTCCCCTTCTGTTTATTCTCTCATCAACAACCAAGAACCCAGTCTGACAGCTATGTTCTTTAGGGCTTGGCCAATTCAGTTCTTTGTGGTGCTATTGAACCACTGTTGTTGGTAGACTTTGCAGACACCACACGGGAATACATTCTGAATCCTCACCATCTTCAGTCCTTCTTTAAAGAAGTGTTCAACATGGTTAATATTTATCAGCAAAGGGAGAGTGGTAGGTAGCAATCAGGAGATTTCCTTGTCTACATTTGACCTAACGTCTTGATACTTCCCGCTGATCATCAACATTGAGGGATACCACTGTGCCACCATTTCTAATGGGTCTGCCCTGTCAGTGGCACTGAGTGAGGGTGTTTGAGATGTCTGGGAATTTGGCTGGAAGGTGTGATTTTCTGAGTGGTCAGACTGTTGCTTTAATGGTCTGTGGGTCACCTTTTCCAATTGTGGCATTAACATCTGGGAACATGCCAGGACAACTGGGTTGGGTATGCCTTTGTCACACCTGGTGCCTAGTTTGATGCCAAATGGAAAGTCTGGCTTTGGTATATTAGACCTTCTTCTGGTGGTTTGACATAAAACAAGGTGCTTGTTGGACAATTTCAGAGAGCAGTTGAGAGTCAAACAGAATGCTATGTAGGTTAACCCAGAGAAATGTAACACATCTTCCTCCCTAAAAGGACAATGAACTAGATGTAATTTTAAAACACTCCAGTAGTGTCATAATATTAGTTTTCAATTGCAATGTAATTAAATTTAAATTCACCAGCTGCTATAGTGAGATTTGAACTCGTTTCTCTGAATCATTAGTTCAGGTTTCCGAATTATTAAACTGAAAACAAAATATGGTAGATGCTGGAAATCAAAGAAAATATGAACGCTGGAAATACTCAGGAGGTCAGGCTGTGCTTGTGGAGAGAAAATTTTAGTAAATATTTCTGTTCTGTCTAAGATCACTGCTGGGTCTGCAACATAAGAGGTACTGTCATTTTTTTTTAATCTTTGAATTAGTAGTTCAGTTACATATCCACTGCAGTTCCCCTAGAGCTACAGCATTGGTGTATGAATAAGAGTGAAGTCCTAATTTGAAAAGAGAGTGGGTTGAAATGGCTCAGGTAGGAGCTAAATACCAGTTTTGATATGATTAGATTGGAAAGGGGTGAAGAGTGAGTGTCATTGAATTGAGGAATGGAATGGAAGAGAAGGAAGAAAGAATGCACTTGTGAAATAATGAGACGTTAATACAGGTGCTGCAAGCTGCACCAGGAGACCACGAGCCCAGCCCAGTGGGGCAGAATGCTTCTGATATCCAACAAGCAATTTCAATACGGACACATGTTCATTACGTGTTTCAACACAAAGTTAGCATTTGGTTTGTTCGCACACTAATTAAACTACGAACTTTAAACTAATTCAATACCTGTTTCAAAAAAAAAACAGAAATGTTACATTTTTCAGCATTTATGTTCCCTTCTGTAAATGTAGCAGCTACATCTCCTTTTCCCATGTTCATTGGTTGCGCAAAACAAGTAAATGAATGTTGTCCATATCTACAGTTTTAGCTACAAAGCTAATTATGACCACAAAAAGTAACAGAAGTAGGTTTGCCTCCCATCGAGTCTGTTGTCATTCAATGGGAGCATGACTAATCTAAATGTTCTCAACCCCACTTTACTGCATTTTTCCTATAATACTTGATGATCAAAAATGTCTATCTCAGCACTGAATATTCTTAATGACCCAGTTTCAACAGCCCTTTGCAATAAAGAATTCCAGATTCAAAACAGGTGACTCCTTATTCTGAAATTATGCCTTGTGATCTCACAGGGGGAAACAACTTCCCAGTATCTAGCCCTTCAAACCCCTGAAGAATCTTACGTGCTTCAATAACATCATCTCTCATTCTTCTGAAATCCAGTGGGCACATGGCCAACCTACTCAATCTCTCCTCATTCAGTTTGCCTTCCTTATTACTTGCTGAACTTGTATGCCAGCTTTGTGTTTCATGCACAAGGACTCACAAATCCCTGTGGGATTCCTAGTCTTTGGTTGGCCTTCTCCATATTAACAGTATTGAGACCCAATCTGCTTGGCAAAGAGCAAAATCATTATATTCATCTGCCAAGATTTTGCTCTCACATTTGAAATATCTAAAATGTTGATTTGCCTTCCCACCCCTTTTTGTTTCATCCACAAACTTTATGATAGCATGTTCACTTCCCTTAGTTAAGGCATTGATATTTTCTTGTCAATAATTGTGGCTTCAGCACCGATTCATGTGGCACTCTACATTACAGGTTGCCATCCTGAAAATGTCCCCTCTATCCCAACACTCAGTTAATACAGCAGTGTTTGAGTACAGTTTCGACTTTCCTGGGCAGGCCTTGCTAATTTTTCTATATTGATTGCTTTCAGAAATCCGCATGCCTGTGAATTTCTACTCCCAGAAAGACTCCTTAACAGGAGGGATGGGAAAGCTGGAAAATTGGGAAGGAAAGCTAGAAGCTCAAAACAAAATGTGAACAGTTCCCTTTTCAGATAATATTTTAGGCAAGCTTAGGCAAGGATTCTAAAAACAAGGTTAAACACCTTGATTTGTGTTACAACTTTAAAGGAGCAGCTTGTGAAGTACAGATCAAAACTGAGTGAAGCAAGGCCAAGTGCTTAACTCTGGAGTTTCGATAAGTGGGGAAGTTTCAAGAGTTGATCTTTCTAAAATCTTGTGAAGATTGTGCTTAGCAGTTAACGTAACTAGGAGTGACCTGTAGTTTCCTTCAGTCTGTGATAAACCAGCTCAATGCTCAAGGCAGCTGCAGCTGACTAATTAGTTAGCGGTTGGAAATGGTTGAAGCCATATTAAAAAAGGCAACCATCAAAACTCAGTTGTTCATGACGATTAACACAGCGGTGCTTTACAAGCAGGCTGAAGAGGACAGTAAGTGGAACAATAAGTAAATAATCGTTGTAATAGTTTGTTAAGTGAAGTTAACATTGCTGAATCTAGGAACAGGAGCAGGCCATTCAGTCCCTCACAACTGATCCACCACTCAAAGTCACGGCTGATCTGTTGACTAACTCTTTATGTGTCCATATCCCTTGACACCCTTGCTTAATTAAAATTTGTCAATCTCATTTTTAAATTTAACAATTGGATTAGCATCACCTGCCATTTGAGGAAGTGTTTCAATCTCCACTACTGTGCTTTCTAGCATCTCTCCTGAATGGCCTAGCCCGAATTCTTAGACTATGTGCCCAGTTCTAGAATCTCCAACCAGTGGAAATAGTTTAGCTTTATCTTCAGAATTAAGAGTCTGATGATGACCATGAAGCTATTGCAGAGTGTTGGAAAATCTCATCTGGTTCACTAATGTCCTTTAGGGAAGGAAACTGCCATCCTTACTTGGTCTGGATTACGTGACTCCAGACCCACAGCAATATGACGACTCTTGACTGCTCTCTGGGATGAGCAATAATTGCTGGCCTAGCCAGTGACACCCTCATGCTGTGAATGAATTTTTAAAAACTACCTTGTCTTTCCCTGTTAATATCCTAAAAACCTTGATAAAATAACTATTAACCTCCTAAATTCTAGAGAATAAAGGCCTACATTGTCTAATTGCTCCTCATAACTTAACCCCTAAAGTCCAGGTATCATCCTTGTAAACCTGCGCTGAACTCCCTCCAGAGCCAAAACATCCTTCCAAAAGTGTGGTGCCCAGATTGCTCACAGTTCTAGGTTGGATCTAACTAGGGTTTTGTATAACTGCAGCGCAATGTCTGCATCCTTTCCAGTCTTTTAGATATGAAGGCCAGCATTCCATTAACATTCCTGACTATTTTCTGCACTTGCTTGAGGCATCTTAAAGAGGTATGCATCAGAACCCCCCCAAGTCTCATTGGACATCTACAGTATGTAACTCAGGCCAATGTTTTGAAGTGATTCTGCAGATCAGTGTCATTTTTGCTGAAAATTGTGGAACTCAGGTTGGTTGTAAGCTGCTGTTGGCTGCGGATCAAGCTATTTCCAAAGGAGGAGTTCGATTTTTAGAAAAACAGTTTCAAAAGACTCTGCAAGTAAGATGACATATTTGCTGACTGGACTGCCAAGCCAATTCGCAAAGTCCTATTGTATTTGTAAGTTAATGTGTAATTTACACTTTTATAATAAAATGCAATGTGCCTATTAATTATATTTAACTTGAGTTGATCCTGGGCTTTAGAACATAGGTGGTTACCAAAGACTGTGTTTAGTGATTGCTTGTTTGACTCTAGCTTGGGGGGGGGGGAACATCTTTTTATTTAAACTGTTGAATCTTGCAGCTTCATTCTTTCAGTACAATACGGAGATTTTAGATTTCTTTAAAAAATGTTCCTGATCTCAACCGAGATCATAAAATGGAGAGCTCATTACGGATTTTAATAAGTTGCATTTGCATGAAGAGACAGTGAGAAGAGAGGGAAGAAAACAAAACCAACCAATGAAAATAAAGCAGGATGGTAAGAATTTCTTTGGGTAACTCCAGCAAAGGACAACACAGACAACGGTTTGAGGACCTCTGACAATCACATAAATCAATGTGATTCTTTGATTGGAAACTCCATGGCTCTCTTATCAGAGAAACAGAAAACAGAATATCTCGTTCTTTCCCAGAAAATGTCATCCTGCACGGCCTTCCAACACTCTGCTTAAATCAAAGGTCATATACCATTTCTACATTAAAATGGTTCTCGCTCAGTCTTGTAAAATATGACCACCTTAATATTTGCTCCTCTTGAAAAGTTAAACTTGCAAAAGTCAAGGATGAGATAATCCAGTCACTGCTACTTGATTCCACTACACTTTTTTTAAAATCAATGTCAACCCTGATGGTGTTGATTGTGTGGATCTTGCTCCTTAACAGTAAACCAAAAATTTCACAGACATCTAAAAAGCTTGGTGCCACTGCTTCAGGTCTCAAATAGATAGAGGTCTTCTGCAAAAACATCAAGGTCAACTTAGACTTATTTCTTAATTAAACTAACAGTAGCCAATGTCACTTCCTTGTGGTTGAGGAATTAAAAACAGATGTGAGGCATCTTTAGGATATCACAAATTTACAAAAACTGTCCTGGAAGTAAAATAGAGTCAAGCTTTAATCATGCAAACACCAGTATTTTTGAGTTGTAGGCAACTGGGCCACACAAAATTCCTTGATGAGGAAGCAAGTTTCACCCCCACATTGGTCATCAGGCATTCTGCAGCCACCTCAGCTGCTCCACCATACACTTTCAGTAGAAATGTTACATACTCATAAGTTCCCCAAAACATGGAAAATTTATATTCTCACAAACATTCAGAAAACTCATTCATGTTGTTATCATACTGACATGAACCCCAACATGGACAAGGCTCAATGAATTTTATAATTAGCTGATACAGCAATGCGCAGTTATATTTTTGGCATCCAGTAGTCTCCACTAGGAAGGTGGAGCTAAAGGTGTGTCATGTGCCTACATCATGTGCTGCATTTTGGAAAGGCAAATCAGGGTAAGACTTGTACACTTAATGGTAAGGTCCTGGGGAGTGTTGCTGAACAAGGAGACTTCTGAGTGCAGGTTTATCCTTCCTCAAAAGCGGTGCCACAGGTGGATAATGAAGGCAGCGTTTGATATGCTTGCCTTTATTGGTCAATGCATTGAGATTAAGAGTTGGCAGGTCATGTTGCGGCTGTACAGGACATTGGTTAGGCCACTTTTGGAGTACTACAAGCAATTCTGGTCTTCCTGCGATAAGATAAATAGACAAGGTCTTTTCCCTGGGGTGGGGGTATCCAAAAATAGACAGCATAGGTTTAAGGTGAGGGGGAAAGATTTAAAAGGGACCTAAGGGGCAATTTTTTCACAGAGTGCTGCATGTATGGAATGAGCTGCCAGAGTAAGTAGTGGAGATTGGTATGATTACAGCATTTAAAAGACATCTGGATGGATATACAAATAGGAAGGGTTTAGGCGGATATGGACCAAATGCTGGAAAATGCAACTCGAGTTAGATAGGATATCTGGTTACCATGGACAAGTTAGACCAAAAGGTCCGCTTCCATGCTGTATATCTCTACGACTCTACATTGTTTGTTCCAGCATCCTCCACTGACCAAACCTGCACCTCTTGAAACCTTGTGAACAGGCTTCAAAACCACACCACTATCCAGTGTGTAAGCTTAGCCGGAGAAGTAAGATGAGTAAAAGGTTTTGATGATGAGGTGCATCATGCCTTTATCAAACTTGCTGCCCATGACAGGGCTATTTCAATTTGCCAATTAAATTATCAAAGGGCCAACAGATACATGGCATTCCACTTCAGAGCAAGGCCTATGCAACTGCTACAAACACTAGTAACAAAACGTGGAGCACTGAAGCACTCGTACGACTATTCATAGATCATATTCCTGTTAATTTCATTTCAGATATTTTGTTTTAAAACCTGCACAAAAATTTGGACATACTGAAATGTTCTCAAATATTTGACTGGAAAAGGTCTAAAAAGTCATCCTAGATATTACTTCTGTTTCTCCTTCCAGAGATGCTGCCAGACCTGCCGAGTTTCTCCAGCATTCTGTGTTTGTTCCACATTTCTAGCAGCTGCAGTACTTTGTTTTTATAAGAGGCACAGAACACAAGTACTTGTGAATTGCAGTTATAGCCCTATCAATCATAGTAAACTAAAGCCGAGCTTCAACACTTTCCCTCCGTGACCCCGTTTCAAGGCTCAAAAATCTTCATAACTGCTCAAGTGAGAACTTTGAGCCCTAGGTAATGGGATGCCATGAGGTGGAAGTGCCAGTGTTGGACTGGGGTGGACAAAGTCAGAAGTCACACAACACCTGGTCATACTCCAAAAGGTTTATTTGAAATCTCAAGCTTTCGGAGAGTAGCCCCTTTGTCAGGTGAACTGAGAGAGAAGCACACAGACACAGGATTTATGGGCAGAGTGATTCCCATTTCTGCAGGGATGCAAGAATGCAAAGAAAATCCCAAAAGGACTACAAATCATGAACCCACTCAAGTTGACCTACAACACAGACTATGCTGAAAGATTCTGCCGTCACAGCTCTCGCACACCAACTCTACAGCAGACACAGCAAACTGCCCAGCCCTCAGGACAACATCGACCACAACACCACACAACCTTGCCATGGCAACCTCTGCATGACATGGTCAGGTTATTGACAAGGACACTACCATCACATGTGGGAACATCACCCACCAAATACACGGCAGATACTCATGTGACTCGGCCAACATTGTCTATTTCATATGCTGCAGGCAAGGTTGCCCCGAGGCATGGTATATTGGCTAGACCATGCAGACGCTACGACAACAGATGAATGGACAATGCGCAACAATCACCAGACAGTAACGTTCCCTTCAAGTCAGGGAACACTTCAGTGATCAAGGACATTCAGTCTCCTATCTTTGGGCAAGCATCCTCCAAGGCAGTCTTCCAGATACGCCACAACACAGAATGGCCGAGCAGAAACTGATAGCTAAGTTCCATTCCCATGAAGACAGCCTCAACTGTGATCTCTGATTCATGTCATGCTATGTGACACAACCACACTGTTCTGTATCTGTAAAATCTTCCTTACTGTCTTGTTTTGACACCATCACCTTGATAAATTATGATTCTCTACCTTAATTAGTTTACACGGTTTTGGATTACTTAATACTTTGGTTAGACCCTTAGCATGTGACTCTTATGCCTAGTATATTATTCCAGTCATTTGGTTTGTCTCCAGCACCACCTTATTTTTAATCTTTTTGTAACTATCTGTGCTTCATTTAATCGGATTAAAGGTCATCCCTTTGCTTGTTATTCAGCTGTTGACACTTTACTCACACCATCTGACACTTTTGATCACCTAAAGTGACTTGTTTGACATTCCACTCATCATCTGTATGACCTTTCGATCTCTCTGCCTATAAATTCTGTGTCTGTGCGCTTCACCTGACAAAGGGGCTACGCCCTGAAAGCTCATGATTTCAAATAACCCTATTGGACTATAACCTGGTGTTGTGTGACTTCTGGCTTAGGTAATGGGAGACTGAGAACTCAGACACAGATTCACACAGCCATTACTGCCTTAGAACTCACAACCCTACTCACAGTCTGAATCCTTTAGACCAAAGCTGGGACAAAGTAATTCACCTTAATACATTATTTTTTACAGGTCAAAAATTCTCAATTCTACACACTCACAGCATTTCATTACAGTGAGATTACAATCTGGGAATGATGAGTTCAGTGAATAAAAATTTAGACACATTGAAACGTCCTGAAAAGTTTTGGCAAGTTCTCAAATTTTGTTATCACCAAGGAGATTCATACATCACTGATTTACACTGGCTTTATGGTCAAGCACTGCTATGTATGAATTTCTCCCATGTAACAGTGAGATGAAACTAATAATTCTTCATTTTCCACATAATGATTTCTCTGGTTTGCACCAATTCGAGAAGCAAAACTGCTGAAATTTTCTCCTGCAAACTTAAAAAATTCCAGCCCATATAAATTTTAACAAGATTGTTCGAGTTTCCATATTTGAGTACAAATATTGTACTACCTTAGATGGTATTTCAAAGTTACCTGGTCTCGAAGTAAATTAGATCTATGGAGTTTGAAACTAGAACTGAAATTGCTGGAAAAGCTCAAGAGTGGCAAAATCTGTGGAGAGAAATCAGTGTCTCAGGTCCAGTGACTCTTTTTCAGAACAGCAGTTTGGAAGTTATTTTTGTTACATTTCAGTGCAATTTGTAGACAAGTGAAACCTAAAAGACACGAGCTCATTGTACTGGTTTCCAGATGATCCAAGTTTAGTCTTCACAAAGTGTGCACACACAGTTTCAGGCCATGTCTGACTTTCAATTTCATATTCTAATTAATTTTCATACATTCAGAATTACAAATATTGAAAAGTCGTGACTTTGTGGCAAAAACTTGTCAAATTAACAAAGAAGCAACATCAGCCCTTCATAAACCTCCTATCACAAGACTTTTAAATGAGACAAATGAAATAAAAGGTAGGAGCAACAACAGCAAGTTACTCAGAATTTTAAGAATCACATCACCAGTGTGCATGTACATATACAGATACACCCGCTTGGCTATAGCTTAGATAACTCCACTTCTATACTTAATAGGATTCGGTAAATCCAGTAAACAGAAATCAATAATAGTGATAAGTTATTTCATAATAAAAGAAACAAATTCTGTTGTATTTCAGCACACTGAGTGGTAATGACCTCAAATTTGCTGTCCACATGGGTGGTAGAACAATGAATGATTTCAAAAGGAAATCAGATAGGCAGTTGAAGGAAATAAAGTTGCAGGGCTACATGGATCAAGCAGGAAAGACTGGATTGCTCAGTGCAGAGCCAAGACAGATTTAGCAAGGTACATGGTCTCCTCCCATACCACAAGTGATGCAGGGTGCTTCACTGAGGGCTTTTTAAACACTGCATTTAAAAAAATTACTCTTGGAAAATACACAATTTTTCTTTTTTTAATGGCTAAAATTGTTCCATTTCACAATGCAATTATGGGACTGTATGAAATTTTGTGAAACAATGGCACATATCATCCAGTCGAGAATCAGACAAACCCTGAAAAATATGCATCGAGGCCCAGTGAAAATCCCAACAAAATGATAGACAGGACTTGCCCAGGAAGCTTAAACTTCTGACAGGCAAGTGTCCTGCATTCAGAATTTTACAAAGAAAGTCCAACTCCAAGCTTAAATCAGAGGTTTGAGGGGTCCAACTTTTCTGGGTAACTATCCAGGTAGAGGATTAAAATCTACTAATTCTTTAGTACAAAGCCATCCCCCAGCCACCAACATTCAGTCCAAAACACCCCAACCCCACCTGATCTTCCACACTCCCCTCCCTATTCCCAACCAGCTCTACCCCGTCATCCGCCTCCTGATCACCCTATCACTCATTCACCTGGCATCCTGCCTTCTTAGCAAAATAATATCAACCAAAATAATATCTCTCTGTTGCTTAACAAAATGGCTTAGGGAACCCTCCCAGAAGAAATCGCAGGAAGGTAAGTAGGTCATGTGATCTGAAACAGAAATTCCAACAGGATCATAAGATTTGGCACAATGTTTATTCACAATATTAAAAATGTTACAACCTTTTGAGCCCTATGCTATATTGCTAGCCATCCATTTACCAATTAAAGAGTCTTCCACAATTGTTTATTTTCATTTCATAGTTTACTACAAATCTCCAGACTGCTCGCTCTCCCTTCTGAACCAACTACCCATATTGGGGAAAACCAGCCTGTGTGTATGCTCCAATGAGAATTAGATATTCTTATCTCTGGAGCATATGCTGGTTCATTCTGGAAGGGAAATTCCATTGACGACACTGTCTAAACCTGAAAAAAGCCTTCATTTTAAGTAGTGGATTAACAAAACTACACCAAACCTCCATGATTTAGTAACTTATCCTAGTTACTCAAATAATGAGTGCAATAGGATTATATATAATTAATGCATTAAGTGCACATCATTAGAGGAAATACCGTTGTTCATCTTTCAAGACTGGCAGTATCAGAATCATCTCCAGATAACTATTTATATATTGTTCTAAAATTCAAAATGCCAATTTACATCTCAAATACCATGCATAATTTACTTGGAGTCAATAAAAAAATGCACCCAAAATAAACAATTAGTTGCTCTTTGCCACACATTCTCTTCATACAATCATGTTTAAAGGCATTCAGCCTAACATGAATACTGAAAAGTTTAAAACAGGTCAAGACTTGTACCCATCTTTTGAACAGTTGCAAGTTAAGTGATTTCATAATTGGAATCTTGACTATTTAATTCTCATCTTGACTTTTCCTGATCTCTAACTTAGATGGCATCTAACCAGAACAAATTTAAGGCCATATACGTTAAATTAAGCCATTTTCCAATATATAGCTGAAATTTGTTGTTATTTTCTTGACCTTGCTATAAAAATTGAGTTTTTTCAACCAAGTTAAACAACTATGTTATGTATAGACCACTAACTTAGTCTCATGTAAATGATATTTTCCATTCCCTGAATTAGTAGGGCAAATAAGGCTGTAATGCTTCGCATGAAATCCACTCACACCCACACAATTTAAGCTGGTAGGGTATTACTAAAAGTGGCAAGCCTTTTTGTGGTCTCACGATTTACAGGATTCCCAAGGATTACAAAGACTGTAAACGGTAGCAGTAGAAAGATTTGTAGGCTCTATCCCAGAGCTATGAAGTTAAAAAACATGTGTTATTCCTCTCAGAAAATAAAGTGACAATTTGCAGAAACAATAAATGGACCTTAAGCTAACTGATTTGTTAAATTCAAGCAACGGATGGAAGTGTCACTTGCAGTGCCACCATTTAATACCAGTCCCTAATTTCCCTTGAGAAGATGGTAATGAACTGTCTTTTTCAACCTAAGTAGTCTGTGTGGCATGAGTATACTTAGGGACATTTGGGACGGTATTCCAGGATTTTGATCCAGCGAGGAAACAGAAGTGGTAATCTTTTCAAAATCAGGAGAGGGACTTTGATGGAACATTGGAACTAGTGGCAGCTCCTGCCCTTTTCTTTTTCAGTGATAAAAGAGACAGACTTAAGATGTGCTGAGAACTAACACAAATTTAAATATATTCTAATAACAATCTTGTTTTCTGAAAAAATAATAGAAATTTGTGGCAAATCAGCTTAGACGGTAACTGAGGTCAGCACACGTCAGAAATACTGAAGGCAAAGCAACTTTAAGATATCAGGAAATGAGACAAATATTGGAAAACTGTTCAAATTGTTAAGACTTTACCAAAAGGTGACAAGTGTTTGTTTCATATCACAAATGGGTTTACTACCCTTTCCTCATTTACGCCCAGTGGTCCTATTTAACAGTACGGCAAAACGTCCAACCAACGGAAGGTTACTGAACTGCTCTCCTTATGGTGTATTCATGTACAAGTTGATCCAACGATCAGAGGTTAATACCTTTAGCTACTCCAAAACACTGCAACGTCTGCAGGCAAGATACTTCCTGATTGACACTCAAGTATTCCTTGCAGTACAAATAAATGTTGGCTATTTTAACAAGTATATGCAGCAAAGTCATTTTGCAAACAAAAGTCATCGGTATTCAAAATGTTTTATAGTTTACATCTCAGCTAAGTAGATATATTCAGTACATTGAAATATGTTCCTATGTTATGTTTTTCTGGATGAATGGAATGTAGTAATGAAATGTGTGGAAATTTCCTGAATGAGACAAGTACCAAGCAAATCAGTCTGTACAAACAACCAGAATAAAATGATTGATATATGGCAGAGACAAATGTAATTTGTAACAATTCAAAGTACAACAGTCAGAGCAGAACTAAAAAGGCTTTGTAAAACACATTCATTATAAACTAAAATTGTGGTACATAATTTTGCAGTTTTCTAGCCAAGTGCTTTTATATACTTAAAACAATACATTTTAAACAGTTAAAAATGCTCAAATCTTTTGGTCATCCAACTTAACATCTTCAACCGGTTCATCAAATTTTGTTTGCTAATGCTCCATAAATTTACTGAATTAAAAATTCTTCATATATGCACCTGTATTTAGAATATTAAGAACAGCCAGGAGCCAAAAGGGTAATTCTTAGACCACAAGACTTTGAGGCAGAAGTAGGCCATTCAGCCCAACAAGCCTGCTCTGCCATTAAATGAGATCATGGCTGATCAGACAATCTGCGATTCTGGTTTCCTGTCTTTTCACTACAATCCTCGATTCCCTCACTCATTAAAAAATCTATCTCAGCTTTGAATATACTTTATAACTCAGCCTCGACAGCCCACTGCAGTAAGGATTTACACAGAATCACTACCCTTGGAAAAAATTCCTCCTTACCAGAGTCTTAAAATGTGAGACTGCTTACTCAGACTATGCCCTCTGGTCCTAGATTTTCCCCAAGGCCTTTGTTAGTTTTAACAAAACCTCCCTACATTTATACTCCGTTCCTTTGTAAACAAAGGCCAACATCTATTTGCTTCCCTACTACCAGAACTTGGATGCTAGCTTTTTGTGATTCATATAGGAGGACTCCCAAATGCCCATTCTGTAGCTTTCTGCTGTCCTTCTCTACTTAAGTAATACTCAGCACCTTTACTGTTCCTGCCAAGTGCACAACCTCACATTATATTCCACCTGCGAAATTTTTGCCCACTTGTTTAACTTGCCTGTATCCCTCTTCAGACTCTGTGCCACACTCAACTGACTGTTATGCTTAAAATAAAAAACATTCAATTTTTAAATAGTTTTACTTCCCCAGACAGCAATTTATTACATGATGTACTCTCATGTAGTCCACACCATGGCACTGGAAATCAAAATTAGGATTTACTTTGAGTCAATTAGATTTTAAAAAGACCAACAATCTGTAATCCTGGTACAGGGTAAAAGACTGAGGAGAGTGGCATTTAAGAAGCATCTGGATAAGTACTTAAGATTCAAGGGCATAGAAGACTATGGAGCAACTGTGAGTAAATGGGATTCACGTAGTTCGGTGTTTGTTGGTCAGTATAGACACGGTGGGCCAAAAGGCCTGTTTCTATGCTGCATGACTATGACCCCAACTCACATGAGTGGAAGGGGACGTAAGCAGACGAACAACTGGCAGAGATCAGCCAAAAATTATTTATACTCACTTTACTACACTTTTTTTTAATATATACCATTGAAGCACTAGCTGTTTGTTCTTGTACTTCTTGCCAATTTACCTTCACCATTAATTTTTACCCTCCAATAGCTTTTCTGTCATCAACTGTTGGTTCCTTCAAAGAAATTCCCAGTTCTCTAGCCTACTACAGGCTTTTTCTGTTTTGTATGGCTTTGAGTTGGATTAGAAACTCTCCTTGACCGCTTTGTTAATCATAGGTAGTTCATCCTGCTGATCAAGTCCTTCTTTTTCATCAGCAAGTTACCATGTTGCCCTTACCATCTGATTGGACCAGTCAGCACACAAATAAAAATCACCTATGACAATTGTAGTGCCTTTCATACATGCCTCCATTATTTCTGAATTTATACTTGTGGCTTCTTTCTATTGATATTGCTTATTTCCACCCAAACTGACTCCAAATCACAATCTATTGTACCTGTATCAGTACTCATCACTGCATTCATATCTTTCTTTATTAAGGATGCAATCCACCTCCTCCTCTTTGCCAATTCTTCCCCAACATCAAATCCCTCGAATATGGAGTTCCCAGTCTTGGTATTTCTATGGCCACATTTCCATAATAATTACCAAGTCATATTAATTTATTTCTACTGTTGCAGCCAACTCATCTATCTTGTCACAAATGCTGCATGTATTATTTTTACTATTGTGTACTCTGGTTTACTTTGCTGCTGCACTCTTCTACGTTTTCTACCTATCCCTCATCACGGTTACCTCTTCACTTCTGAAGAAGGGTCTCGACCCGAAACGTCAGCTTTCCTGCTCGGCCTGTGTTCATCCAGCTCCACACCGCGTTATCTCAGATTCTCCAGCACTGGCAGTTCCTACTAGCTCCTCCCCAATACTAATTAGTTTAAAACCTTACCTACAGTTTAGTTAAATGATTCAACAAGACAGTGGTCACAGCATGTTTCAAATGAAGTCTGTCCAAATGGAATAGCTCTCTCTTCCCCAAGTACCAGAAACCAGTCCTTCTATGCCAATCCTTGAGTCATGCATTCAACTCTCAGATCTTACCTACCTCAGGCCAACTTGCACATGGGCTCAGGTAGTAGTCCAGACATTTTTACCTTTGAGTTTTTGCTTTTCAATTTAGCCTCAAGCTGCACATAATCCCTCAGCAGAACCTCTTTCCCAGTCCTATACCTATGTTGTTGGTGCCAATACGGACTACAACTAGATCACTCCCCTCTCACTTCAAGTTCCTCTCCAGCCCATAAGAGATGGCCTGAACCTTGGCACCAGGTAGGCAGCACAGCCTTTGGAAATCCCTGCTTTTTATTGCATCCAAGATGGCGGTGGAGTGGGACACTTCATCCAGAGCTTGTCCACTGTCCCTTCTCTTTCTCTCTTTTCCTTCATCCTCGCTTTTCCTGGCCTCAGATTTCCCAGCCTCAGCACAGGCCCCTCTTGGTCTGGTGTGGCAATCTCCCAGTATCCCAGGACAGCAGTCTTCAGGTGGTATGTGGCAGTCTTTTGGCCTCGGCATGGACTTCCAGTCTCAAAATGATTCCAAAGCGATCTCCCAGCCTCTTGAACCCTGAGGTTAAGCCAGGCACAGCTGAAGTCCAGGTCCAGTGCGGACAGGAGGCTATATGCCAGCACGGTCTGGGTCAGAAGACCGTTGTTCTGAACTTTTTTTCTTCACTCTGTAACTTGCTCCTAAAATCTGCAATGATGGACTTTTTTGTTTTAAAAGTTCTGTATTTTTCCAAGAACTGCAACTGAAAAAGCTTAACCTAGGGACCTTTGAAGCAAGATGGCACCATAAGCAGCAATTTGTATACTTTTCACTGTACTCATTTGAGTACACATAATAATTAAGCTAATCCTGTTCTATTCTAGAGAAGAATATTGATTCCCCTTACTATGCTACCCTCTATTGCTACTACATTTTTCTTTTTTCTAATCCCCATTTGAATGGCAATCTGGACCGCTGTGCTCGGGTCAGTTTGTTCATCCTCCTTGCAGTCTGCGCCTTTGTTCCACCAAGAGCAAGAATCTTGTACCTTGTGGACCAAGAGCACAGGGCACCAGTTGGTTCTTTGCCAAAGCTAAATCCTGAATCCCCATAACTGCCTCATCCAGATACTATTCTGTCCCTGACCGTGGACCAAATATGATGCAACTAATCAAAGCAGTTTGACTGCCTCTTTAAACAGGGAGTCCAGTTACCACTTCCTCTCCCCGATGCGTCATAGTATCTGTAGCTTGGACTCCAGCTCATCAACGTTGAGTCAAGCTGCCAACACTCATTGCAAATGTGGTTGTCGTGGATTGCACTTGCATCCTTCAGCTATCATATCCCACAGCTCCAACACAGTGCCTGTCCGGTCATTTCTAACCTGTTTAATTAATTTGCGTATTAAATAGTTTGAACTTGTATTTCTTAATTGTACTCTTCTGCGTTAATAATGCCTTTGATTTAAGCCAATTGGCCAAAAGAGACACAGAAGAAATACCTAATCACCTATTCGTGTTCCTCTAATGCCACACTTTAGCTCTGACATCTAGAAATAGGTTGAAGGTCTCTGCCATGTTTTTCTTAAATCTCCTACCCCTGCCATTCTTGTCACAGTTCTGCTCTTCTCTTTTTTAAGCTGCTGTCCAGAGTCTCTCTTCAACTCTTTAGGAAGCTGCTCATTTTGCTTTCTCTCTGTTTCAAAAACAGAAAAGATCATCCTCTCTCGAATAGGGTGGGAAAATGGCAATGAGTAAAAGATGAACTATGATCTTACTGAACACTGCAGTAACTTTGAAGGATCATAGCCTACTCCTCTTAATTCACACATCACCATTTGTTCTTCCTTTAGTCATCTCAGTGAACTAACTTAGCTGTTTATGCAGGATAACAGCCTTAGAACACAGAATGTTGCCTTTATGAAAATGATCAAGCTCCCAAGGTGAGAAAAAACTAGTTTTGTTTAGAAAATAAGCTTTTTAATTAAAAAATTATATTGCATGAAGTAATGAACACAGTCCATTCTGACCAAAGGGAAAGTAAAATCCATGGGACTTTCATGTATTATGACCAAGAGTGGAGATTTCATCCTAAATGTTTTGTCATTTAAGTTAAGGGTATAACAATGATGCATTGTCTGAAGCTAAAGCCTTAATGGTATCCAGTGACAGTGGAACCAACAGGGAAGATGAAAACCAGGGAAGCCAGTGCAAGCCAATAGCACAGTTGGTAAGGAAGATAAAAAGTGACATTAAACCTTCTACAAGGACCCAAGCTGCCGATTTTTAAAAAATACCCTTAAGCAACCATTACCCACTCATGCAATTTTATTAATTTTTTCACCACAAAATAGACAAGGATGGTGGAAACCAACAGAGTTTCCCCAATGCAAATGACTTCTTCTACATCTATTAACTTGGATGTCATGTTCAAATTAACTAGTAATTAATCATTAATTGGCACCAACGCCACATTCCAAAATGATACAGATCAAACAATTTTTCTTCCACTCTCTCATCCATAATAGCTCTACGCAATGATTTTCCCACATTAAGATTCATAGATTTTCTGTTATGCAAGAGAATCAAGGCCCAGTTTAAATAGAATTGAGGTACTGGTGAACCATGATAGCATAACAAGTTTGAGGGGCTGAACTACTTTCTCCTGTTCCTATCTGATTCACAAAGAATGCTGCAAAAATTCCCTGCACCTCTTGGAACACTGGCCTGAATTGGGTCATTTTGTGCAACTGAACACAGAGCATTTATTCAACATACTAAACAGACGCCCTAAAAAAAAAAATACAGTGCCATCACAGTACATTACTATACTGAAATATCAACTGATCCAGGCTTGTTCTAAGACGGAAACTGATTTGCTTAAACACTTGACACATTTTATTATTTCCTAGAACAAATTTCATCAAGTTTACCATGGATTATTTTAAGCAACAGAAATTATTTCCTCTGCAGTGAAAATCCAGAATAAGACAGCACAAAGGTTAGCTAGGCCAATGGATAGAGTAGTGAAGAAAGCATGTGTTATACTTGCCTTTGTTAGTCAAGGCAGAGAGCTTAAGGGCAGAGATCTGTATAAAACATTGATTAAGCCAAGGCTAGAATTTTGTGTGTAGTTCTGGAAACCACATTATACGAGAAATGTGACAGCACTGGAGAGGGTGCAGAAGACATTTACCAGCATGTTACTTGGGCGGAAGAGTTTCAATTATGAAGAGAGATTGAAAAAACTGAGATGGTTTTCCTTAAATCAGAAAACACTGAGAAGGGACATGACTGGAATGTATATAATTATGAGCAGCACAGATTGGGAAACTGGAAGAAACTTTTCCCTTTGGAGGGATCAATGACGAGGGAGCACAGATTTAAGGTAAACGACAGAAGTTTTAGAGGAGATGTGAGGAAAATCTTTTTTACTCAGATGGTGGTGGGAATATGGTACGCACTGTTTTTAGGGTGGCATAGAAGAAACCCTCACAAAATTTTAGTAGTATTTAGATGTGCATTTGCGATGCCAGTGCATACAAAGCTATGGACCAAATGCTGGATAATGGGATTAGAATATTTAGGTGGTTGCTTTTGACCAGTTGGAAGCAATGGACCGAAGGGTTTTTCTGTGCTGAAGATCTCTATGACTCTGTTAGGGATAACAATCCCAAAGTACATTTTCACATAAAAGGTAAATGGTTGGGGGGGGGGGCGGAGTGAGTTGGGGGAGAAACAGCGTTTGGGATTTTCATTGAAAGGCTACAGATATTTTGGCAAGTCAGACAATTGCAAGAAAAGTTGACCCAAAGTGGAGTTTCCAAGTGGATTACAGGTGATTCAAGCTCTTATCCTTACAGCAATTCTGATTTGGGAATTATCCTGCCAACAACCCTTCAGCTTCCGCAAAGTAAGGCATACTTGAATATATACGGAAAGGTAAAACAATCTGTCACATAACCACACTCATAAAAGCATTCCTCTTAAAAATCAGTCATCAATCACATGATACACAAAAAGCAGTTAATACAGCAAAGTGACTTCCTCCCATGCCTTCTTAGAGGACCTTTGCGGCTAATGTAATTTACCCACGTTTACAGAGGATAACATGCTCTGAGATGTTTTGGTGTCATTACAATTCTTTTGTACAATCTTTCAAAGTTATTAAGTTGTAACAAAGACTAGTTGAGAACCTACTGTACACAGTCATCCAGCAAGACTGGCTTCTGCCAAGCTAATTGTATTATAAGCTTAAATCATAGATTTGTTGATGATCTCAGCCTCTGCTGCCTTGAAGCAGAAACATTCAATCAGCAAGTCAACACTTCCTAAAATACTGAGTGTTTCTGAATATGTACAGCTTCAATTTGAGGGATTTCACAAACAATTTCACATCATGAGGTGTACGACAGAATATTGCAAATCCCAACTGACCAAGGGTGCCACAGGTTCAGACGAGAAAGGGTACAACTGATGGTATAAAGGGCTGCCTTTACTAAGTTAATCAAAAGCTAAAACAGATCGCCAGAAAGTGGCTAGGGCAAGGACAAGGACACTGGATTTATTTCAGTAGCTAAGAATCATAATTTACAATACTCGAGCTGTTATTCTGGAATGGCAAGATCAGATGAGATAAACCACTTCCAAACCTATCTGGTGATTATATGATGACTGCTGTGCTCAGACAAGCAAGTTGTCAGCACCAATCATTTACGTGCAGCAAACTCATTTAAAATATAAAACAGAACTCTTCTTTTCTGTGGCAATATAATTTTCTGATGCACCGTATACAACACTTTGCTCATTTTAATGTATTGAGCAATAGGAACTGCTCGTTTCAAACAGTTCGTACGTTATTTCAATTTCAATCACAGATCTGTCCAGGCTAGAGGTAATTAGATTCTGCAGTGTTACGCTGTTACTACAAGTCCCATTTGCTGATTTCTTTTTGACATTAGTTATCAGGAGAATAATTAGCTATTCTGCAAACCACACAATGCAGAAGGACAGCACAGTAATTTCTGATCCTACTAGCCACAAGACAATTCACACTGTAGAGCAAAATGATGAAAATGCTCAAAATAAAATTAAGCACAGAGTCAAAGTAATTCCAATTGGTTTCTCCTATTATTGTCAAAAATGAGCCCTGGGATCCATTTCCACCTTCATACATGGGAAATTATTAAGCACAAATCAAGATTGCACAAAGATCATAATGTCGACTATGTAAACAAAAACTAGAAATTGCACAATCTATGTATTCCTGTAAGGCATAAAAGAACTCCAGGGAAAACACATCTTAATCACTCACAATCTCCTTCACGGTCTCTCCTATTTCACCTCCCACACTTCAATGCATTTGCACAGGTGAATAAGAAGCTTATATAAAAAAAATCATTTAGCCATTGCTATCTGAAGGCTTTTGTAGTATACATGAAGGTGCTGCATATTTCCATATCACAACAGAGGGCATTCTGTTTTCAATCAGCTATGAAAAACTTTGGGACACCATAATATTGTGAAAGACAATGTAAATGCAAGCTTGTTCTTTGCTCAGGTCTCAACCCTAAAGTTTGACGCAAGTCTTTACCAATTTGGAGAACTGAAAGGGCTCAGTTTTTGGTAACAGCAGATTGCCTGCCATATCCAACAGGAGCTTCATGTGGACAGCTTTAATCACAATTAAAGATTCATTGACAGAATTTTAGTGAACAGAGTATACGGATAAAATGGGTAAAGTTGACAGGCGGCAACACTGAAATGTCACAGGGATCAATGCTGGGACCTCAACTATTTACAATCTATATCAATAACTTAAAAATAAAGGGATTACGTTACACATCCATGTTTGCTGATGACAAAGCTAGTGGGATAGTAAAGGGAGGCAATGGTCTAGTGATATTATCGCTGGACTGTTAATCCAGAGACCCAGATAATGTTCTGGGGACCAGGGTGTGAATCCTGCCATGACAGATGGTGGAATCTGAATTCAATAAATATCTGGAATTAAGGATCCAATGATGACCATGACTCCATTGCTGATTGTTGGAAAAAACCCATCTGGTTCACTAATGTCCTTTAGGGACGGAAACTGCCATCCTTACCTGGTCTGGCCTAGATGTGACTCCAGACCCATGGCAATGTGGTTGACTCTGAGCTGCCTTCAGGGCAATTAGGGATGGGCAATAAATGCTGCCTAGCCAGCAACAGCCTCATTTAGTCAATGTATCCTCCTCGACACGTTTTTAAAATTCAAAAGATTGCAAAAAGAATATAGATAAATCAAGTGACTGGGCAATAAAATGTAGATGGAGTACAATGCAGGTTAACGTGAGATTATTCACATTCATAGGAAAAACAGAAAATCAGAATATTCTAGAATTCAGAAAATTTGAATGTCCTTGAACATGAAACACAAGACTCAAGTGTACATGTAAAGCAAATAGTATGTTGGTCTTTATTAATTAGGAGCTAAAAGACAAGAATTGGGAAGTCTTGCAACAACTGTATAGGGCTTTGTTGATTTTACTACAATGCAAGAGAGATCCAATCAGCAGAGATCTTATTCCAAGGCAGAACAGGCTAGTAGGACTAAATGGCCTATTCTTATTCTAAGATGTAGCAAGAACTGCCAATGCTGGAGTAAGAGACGACCGTGTGGAACTAAAGGAGCACAGCAGGCCAGGCTTTGGGGAGATTTTAAAACTGG
Organism: Ginglymostoma cirratum; assembly: GCA_024137785.1. Classification (NCBI taxonomy): domain Eukaryota; kingdom Metazoa; phylum Chordata; class Chondrichthyes; order Orectolobiformes; family Ginglymostomatidae; genus Ginglymostoma; species Ginglymostoma cirratum. The sequence continues at coordinate 42,110,963 of JAHRHZ010000023.1, read as the reverse complement.
TGATCCCCCCCACCCCCGGCCTCATCCCACATCCAACCCTCCCTCTCATCACCACCTCCTTGACCTGACACAGCCTATCCATCTTCTCTCCCATCAATCCACCCCACCCACCTCACTGACCAATCCCCACCACTCCCTACCTGCACTCCCCTATCACCATCCCACCTACCTTCCCCAGCCCCAGCCCCAGCCCCACCCCTCCTCTCTTCTATTTATTTTCCATCTCCCTTCCCCCTCTCCAGGTCTGAAGAAGGGTCTGCACCAAAAACATCAACTTTCCTGCTCCTCTGATGCTGCCTGGTCTGCTGTGTTCCTCCAGCTCCACACCGTTGTTTATTGTTATTCTATTTATTTTATTCCCCATATCCTCTCCCTCTGAATACGTGAACAAAAAAAAAAATCAGGCAGCAAAGAACTGAATTTAAAGCAGTCAACGCAATAATAATTAAATATCACTATTTCATATATTCACACTGATGCATAACAACTTCAAATAGTGCTCTTTAGTACAGCAGCAATACTGTTCATTCATCACCTGAAATTGAGCTACCTGTACTCTCACCAATGAAAGGTCCATAGCTGAGTATTTCATCCCCTTGCCAGCACTAAAGGTGGTTCTGTCACAGTTCAAACGCAAGTGCTAAGATAATTCCACACATTTGCCATTCCAATCCATAGGAATTCTGCAGTTTAAAAAAATGGCTTGTGTTCATTTTCCCTGCTTTATTCTTACTGTGGGGATTCACATTTCCAAGCACTTTCACTGAAGTCGGGAAATTGATAAACAATTATTCTTTACAAATTTGCAGTTTTCACACAGGATCCCATTTTAAAAAGTCTGACAAGAGTCACAGCGCAGATTCAAGACATCAACCACTTGAACAATGACAATCAATCCTCTCCTTTTGAACCCATAGACAAATTTGGATACAGTTTTTTCTCCAAATTTCCAACAACACCCACGCAGTACGCATTCTGATTCCACTATCATAAGCCAGGACAGACAAGCCCTAATTTCTGAGCAGTTTTGATGTACAGCAGGCAGTGCACAGCTAACTGTCCCATTTGAATTTCTGTGCAACTTTCTAACATTAACTCTCTTTCACTAATATTAAAACAAATCTCACTTTCAGCAACACGGGCAGAGAGAGGTTTCAGTTTCTGCAATTTGCTAAAACTCGGTACAAAGACATTAATGTCTTTTTTTTAAAAAGGAATTTAGTTTCAGAGAGTCTCCAAATGGTGCAGGGACAAAACGTCAAGAGAACAGCAAAGGATCTCACTGTAGTGACAATAATTGAGACACAGCTGCTTAATTACGAAGTTATTAAGTTCTGCGTCAGGATTAATATGCATTGTATGTGATAAATCTGCCAGTACAACCAAGATGTATGGACCTTTCGTAGGACTGGTGTTCATGCTTAGATATCCCATTCTGATTTCACTTGTTTAACAGCAAAGGGTTACCAACAGCTAATGTAAAATAACAGCTAAATGCATCTGAAAGGAGATCAGAATACACCAAGGACAAAACTTTGTAAACCAGCAATTGGTACTATTGAAGGTGAGAGTAGTGGAGGGTGCTTTTTTGTTTAAAGAAACAAAGCAATACTTTTTATTTTGATGACAAAAGAAGTCATTTGCAATGAACACAGCAAATGAGAGAAACAGGATTAGATGTTTTTGCTGGTGCTGCTTGAAGGAGAAAGGTTGGCCGCGAAACTGAAAACGGTGACATAAGAAACCTTTCACTCTGACTTGGAGAGAAACTACCTGGTGCTACTGAACATGCCAAAAGATAAAGTGAAAGTCAATAGAGCCAACAGCACCTTAACCATTGCCCAAGACCCAGCAAACCACTCCCCAATCCCTGACCCCCAAAGCACTCCCCACCCCTCAATCTGGGGAAGGAACTGGCAGAATTTATCAAAATGAGAACTAGTTTTTCACCAACCACCTGTTTCTGGATTTTACAGCAAAAAGAACAGAAAAATTTTCTAAATAAAAACAGGAAATGCTGGAAATACACAGCAGGTCTGGCATCATCCTTGGAGAAAAAAAAACTAAGTTTATATTTCACATGCTGACCCCTCTTCAAATGCTATCTGAACTGCAGAGTATTTCTAGCATTTTCTGTTTTCTATTTCAGATGTCAACATCCATTGTATTTTGCTGTAGGAGAATCTCCTGTTCCTTTCTGAAGAGTTCTTTCATACCCACTTGAAAAGGTTACTGACTTTGATTTTACTGTCTCATCTGAAAGATGGCTTCTCTCATCCTGCAACTTCCCTCAGTGCTACTTTGAAAAATTTATACACTCAAGTCCTGAACTCACCCCTGAATCACAAGGCTAGAAGCCTACCATTATGCCAAGATAGGCAGTTACAAATTCAGAAAATTCAAGTAAATGGGACACCCAAGTTGTGCAAAGTCTCTGGCCTGAAGAGTGATACAGAGAGGAGGGATGGCCTTGGCCAGAGACTAAAGAGTTGTGCATGAGAGGATACAAGGCTCAGGAAGATTCCAGTTGCTGGAAAAATTCCATAGACATGGGAAGCATCTTATCAGACAGGATATTTTTAATGCAAGCCTTGATGGCAAGCATTAGGAACTATTTAACTGAAAACATGAATAGCATTCTGAGCTGGTAACAAATCTTCTTTCTTCACAGAAGCTTTCTGAGTAGCTGAAGTGTTTCCAGTACTTTCCATTTCAATACCCAATCTTCTCAAACAATCTCTACAATACAGGAACCCAGGCTGATTTTCCCCCTCCAAATTCATCAACACCCAGGCTAAAATAACAGCTTAAATAAAACAAAGAACTGTGGACGCTAGAGATCTGAAACAAAAATCAGAAAATTGCTGGTGAAACTCAGTCTGGCAGCATTTGTGGGGAGAAAGCAGTTAACATTTCAAGTCAAATGACTCTTCAGAGAGAATGAGTTCCAATGAAAAGTCACTGGACTCAAAGCTTTCTCTCCATAGATGCTGGCAGAATTGATTTTCGCCAGCAATTTTCTGTTTTTGTTAAAGTAACTACTTTGCTGCCTCAGAACAGATAAAGGATAAACCTAGGATCCTCCTGTCTTAAATGTTCATCTACACACAATAAACAAAGTGCAATGTGTTCCAGTTATGACTGTGGCATTTTCAAACTATCAGAAATTCTTGCATTTGTTTTTCAGGGCACATCACAGCTTCAGTCTGGCTGTCAATTATGACTCAATAGAGGAGTCATTTCAGTTTGAAAATGTGACACCCCTGTGAAGCATGGTGAGCAGGTGCTTGATGCAAAGCAAACTGCACATGGATCCAAGCACCTTTCATTTAAAATACCTTCAGAACAAAGCCAGCAGACCGTGTTGTGATTTGCCTTACAATCAAAATTTTCTTGCATAAAGAGAATACACTGACTGAAAGGCAATAAATTAAATCTGATTATCACATGAATATTCCATGCCTGGTGAGTTAATTAAAAACATGGATGCAGGAATTGCATATATTTTATGAAAAAACATATGTTGCCATTGCCAACATGTATTTTTTTCCATCCTTCAACATATACATATGGACTTTGAAAAAGGTCAGGTACCCCTATAGCAAGCAGCTAGCCACCTCCAAAGGAAAGCCCTCTGTTTTTAAATGTGGAATCTCTGGATTGTTTTTTGGGCAAACGTTATCCCCTTGCTCAGAACTTGGGAGGGGGAGGCAAGAGGAGGATTAAACAATAGCGGATGGGCTCAACTGTCATAACCACATCAGCTGAACTAGGACTACAAAGTAAAACTACAGATTTGCCACTTGTGTCAAAACATCCCCAGCCCCGATGTTACACTGCATCATTTCCAACATCAGACGTTTTTCAAAACACTGACAGTATCACAGCAGAGGTGCTCAAATCAAAATACAGTAGTTTTTTGGAAGCAAAAGTGAAACCTTTCCCTCTTCCTTCCAACATGTTGCTCAATGTCCTGACAATCTACTGAACATGTCAAACATGGTGGGGGAAGTCATCTGGGGGAAGAGGTCTGGGGATAGGGGGGGGGGGGG
>JAHRHZ010000023.1:42073360-42095402 GCA_024137785.1 Ginglymostoma cirratum | reverse complement strand
GAGAGAGAGAGAGAAAGAGAGAGATGGGGTGCAGGTGTGGGTGTGGTATAATTCGAAAACCTACCCACAACCTCTGCCAACCCAAATTTAAAATTTCGGCAATAGTTGGATCTGAGCTGAACTGAGATGTAACCTCACGAGGGCTAAGCATAATCTCAGCCCACTCCAGTCCCAGTACTTCCAGGGGTAAAAACAATAAATGTTTGACAATTCGCTGGTTAGGAAGACCTCACTCAAGATAATAGATCCAATACAGGGGAACACATTTCAGGAAGGCTGTCAAGCCTTGGGGAGGCTGCAGAGGAGATTTATGAGAATTAAGTCCCATTGCAGCTACAAAAACTCTCAAGAAGCTTGACACCATTCAGGACAAAGCAGTCTGCTTGGTTGGCATCACATTCACCACCTTCAAAAAGCACATTCTTCACCACCAACACACAGTTGCACCGTATGTACTGACCCTGGAGCCGGTTCAGAGGATGTTCATGATAATGGTCCCAGGAATGAAAAGCTTAACCTATGAGGAACATTTAAGGACTCTGGGCCTATACTTGATAGAGTTTAGAAGGATGAGGGGGGATCTAATTGAAACTTATAAAATATTGAGTGGCCTGGACAGATTGGATGCTGGGAAGATGTTTCTGTTGGTAGGAGAGTCAATGACCTGAGGGCGCAGCCCTAGAGGAGAGGGAAGACCTTTTAGAACAGAGATAAGGAGAAACTTCTTCAGCCAGAGAGTAGTGAATGTATGGAATTCACTGCCACAGAAGGCTGTGGAGACCAGGCCATTGAATATATTTAGGATAGAAATAGATAGGTTCTTGATTGTCAAGAGGATCAAGGGTTATGGGGAGAAAGCAGGACAATGGGGTTGAGAAGCTTATCAGCCATGATTGAATGGCAGACCAGACTTGATGGGCTGAATGGCCTAATTTCTGCTCCGATGTCTTATGGTCTTATGGTATGTATCAGCTACACGATATACTGCAGTGACTCACCAAGGCTGCACAGACAGTACTTACCAAAGCCACAACCCCTACCACCTAGAAGGACAGAAACAGCAGAATCAAGAATCCCTCCAAGCCACTCACATTCCTAACTTGGAATTGCATTGGTGTTCCTTCACTGTGATTGGTTCAAAATCCTGTAACTCACTATTTAACAGCATCGTGTGCAGCATTACATCCCAAGGACTGCAGTAATTTACAAAGATAACTCACCACCACCCTCTCAAGTACAAATAGGAATGGGCAATAAATGGTAGTTATTACCCACATCCCATCAACTAATAAAAAAATCAAACCAGGGTCAGGGACTTCAGTTGTGTGGAGAGAAGCCGAGATTATTCTCTTTAGAGCAGATAAGGTTAAAGGAATATTTAATAGAGGTATTCAAAATTAAAAGGGCATTCTTCGGAGTAAATAGGAGAAACTTTTTCACCTGACAGAAGGGATTGATAAACAGCACAGATTTAAACTGGCAAAAGAATTACAGTCAGTTTGGAATGCAATATCTGAGAGGGTTGCGGACGCAGATTCGGTCAACATATTTTTAAAAAGGGATTTGGAAACACAGGAAGAGGAGAAAATAGCTGGGCTATGGGGAAAGGAGTGCTGCGCTAATTGGTTAACTCTGTCAAGAAGCTAACATAAGCATTGTTGTTTTAGTTATGTATCATTCTATAATTCGAAGTATATTGCATGAGATCTTTCAGCCAGCTTTTGGATTAAATCCTATGTCCTTACTTTAACAGCGCATTTCAGATTGATGCTTTTCTTGAGATCTTTCAGTTCTTACATCATTAATAATTGATACTTCTGTCAGACAATCTGCTAGAATGTTTTGAGAACTCATTCAAATTTTGAAATTTAAAATTACTTCAACCTTACAGGAGCGGACCTTATAGAAAAATAATTTTCCAAAAAAAAAATGCAGGAAAGCAGTAGATCTGGAAGGTTGAAAAGAAGAAACATTTATTGCTTTACATCTGATTTATGTAAAATATTAACAATAATGATGTGATAAATTGCAGACCTTTGTACTGGAGAAGCTATCCTCGATGAGCACAGCATCAAATGCAATGATATTACTGGAAAAAAAAATGATTGAGTGATGAATCATTGCACTGTGCAAATTATTTCACATAAAATCTCCACACTGTCATCAGCATAAACAAAAGTTGTGTTTTCTACTTCAGTCATATTTAAAAAAATATATTTTGGCATCACAATAAAGACAGGATATATTACTCTTTTTCAAGTTATTGAGTTAAGGTGCATTAGGAAGTGCCTGATATTATCCTGTAATTACTTTTTATGACGGGGAAAGGCTGCAAGATTTATATTATCTGATTAAAGGTAACTGAGCCAAGCCAGTCATTAAGACCTCTCTGCGTGTTTGAAAGGTATGCATCACTGCCCCTTTCCAACCATTTTATTCTGTTTGAGAGTTGGATTTTGTTCAATGTGGATGTCCTTGTCTGCCTGACTTCCCTCCTCCAGCACTTTATTCATAAAGAGTACATAGATGTGGGTTTATTTTACAAAAAAAAGGCTCTTGTCAGACAGACACTCCTAAAGCACCAGTCTGCCAGATTAGTACAGGTAAGCTCAGCTTCATACAGCTGCAGGCAAGGGAGGTGCTCCTGCATTAAGACTGCTTCATTTTCAAGTATCTGCAACTACAGAGTGTTCCAAAATCGCAGCATTCTCAAACTAACCACAAAGGTATTCCATTACAGTACTTGGGCTAATGTCGTATTTAAAGTTGCTAATCTCTCCTGGGAGATTGTCTGGAAGTTTCACGAAACTAGGGGTGACTCACTTGGAGATAAAAAGGTACTGCAGATGCTGGAGAATCCGAGATAACAAGCATGGGGCTGGATGAACACAGCAGGTCAAGCAGCATCATAGGAGCAGGAAAACTTGACGTTTCGGGCCTAAAGCCTGAGGAACCCAGGATCAATCAATTGCATGCGTGGCCTGATGCATGCCCACTGCTGCCTCCTGAAGGCTCTTTCCCAGTTCCTTTCCAGCACAATGTATCCGTTCCCACAAACTGATGAGTGTCGTGGGTAACTCGCAATCCAGAGGTTCAAGCTAATGTGCTAGGGACATGGGTGCAGAACCCTCCACGGCAGCTGGAGGAATTTAAATTCACTTCATAAAGCTGGAGTTGAAAACTGCTGTCAGAAATGATGCTGAAGGGCTGAATTTGACAAAAAAAATGTTAAAAAAAAGCAAAGAATGGTGGATACTGGAAATCAGAAACAAAATCAGAAATTGCTGGAAAAAAGCTCAGCACCTGTGGAGAGAAAGCTGAGTTAACGTTTTGGGTCCAGTGACACCAATCTTTAGAACTTTGCAGGGATGACTATACTCAATCTGCAATAAGCAATAACATGATCAAGATTGTTTGTGTCCAAAATTTGAACCCCACACAGCTGGATAGGCTATGCATTTCACGTGGAATGTGCTGTGATAAGAGATGACTTCACTTTGTCCTGTGTAAATGCCTGATTAGTACAATTACGCTTGAAGGGCCTCACATCACACACAGGAACAGCCTACATGTTCAAACAGATTTTTAAAAAAACGCTTCACTCACTCCAGGCGTGGTTGCAACCATTTTCTATTTCAATTGTGCATTTGTGATTTAAATGAAGGGTGGAAGACAACATGAGCTATGCTTGCCAGTGTGAGTCACAGGCTTAGCCTGGTGAACAAGGACCTCCCCACAACCTTCCAGTTCCTTTCTATTTTGTACATCCTGTTGACCCCATCAATACTGAATTTACACACATTCCCAACCAACTCTGTACTTCGTCCAATGGTACCCTCCGACCTCCCGACCTCCAGCTTAGCCATGCCAACCATCATCCTGCGTGAGGGTCCCGACCCGAAACGTCACCTTTCCTGCTCCCCTGATGCTGCCTGGTCTGCTGTGTCCCTCCAGCTCCTCACTGTGTTATCTATGTCATGCTGCATGGACACTCTGCCGAAGCCAGGATAGTTGTGACCACACATCACACACACAATTCCACAACGCCCCCTCCACACCACAGTAACTGATTTCCTCCAATGCCTTATTGCATCCTACCTTTGTATGTTGAGATTCCCCCTTCGCAATTATTGTCCCCTTTGCATCCCAGGATGCTGCTCCCAATCCCCACAATTGACTTCCCCAATTTGCTTACCAGATCAGTGGCCCCTGATAATCCCCCTTGTCTTTCTGAACCTTTGGGGCTGAGCATGGCCCAACTCCCAAATGACTTGCATGTACAGCCCTGAATTATGAATGACTGGTCTCCACACTGATCTCTGTGCAGCTCCCTGACAGATTTACTGTTATCCCCACACTGTTTGAACTGGGCTGCGAGACTAGCTATGGCCTATCCCCACCTCTGTAGAGAAAGGGCACCCCTGACCTTGGATGATGCAAGCAGCTGACTGACCATGTCCAAGCCACTGGACTGTTATCACACAATGCAGTTGACCTAATGTGCCTGAACACCCCGACCAAAGGCTATCACTCATGATTTTTCTAAGGACGACTCCCCTTAGACTCTGAGGCATAGCCATTTGGTTGAAACACATGCAGTGTGTTTGTCACCTACTCTGGTGGCACATGGTGCAGTTTGGAGATTGACATATCACAATGATGTATCGTAACATGTCTGTCCTCTTGACTGATCGCTGCTGACAACTATGACAAGCTGACTGACAGCAAGACAAGACAGAAGCTCTGTGAGCCATCAAGTTCTGAATGTGGTGATGAATACAAATAAGCAAGCAAGGCAGGGCACAGATGCTGTGTTTGCTAAGAAAGCAAGCAAAGAGCCCTGAGTTACACCCTGAGATGCCTGTTACTGTGTGCAATGCGGCCTGGCAGACGCATTACAGTGAAGTGCTGATGTGCTTCAAAGTGCAGCATTGAAGTGGAGAACTGTATTTGAAATGGGTTGGAGACGTGCCACGAAGGTGTGGTGAGGTTGTGTGTATCCGATTTCAATCTCTGCAGATAGAGGGGTGCAGGTGATCGCTGCTCATGGTCCATACCTGGAGATGCTGGGGATTGCTGTCTCTGACAGAGGTTATCAGAGTTGGCAACCGTAGCCATATTTTAAATTGCTGCTGTCTAGCTTTTTGTGGCAAGGAGCTCCAAAGACTCTCAACCCTCCGAGAGAAGAAATTCCCGAGGAAGGAAAACTGCCATACTGCCCAGACTGACCTACACATGATTTCAGGATAATGCAGTAACTCTGAACTGCTCTCTGAAATGGCCAGCAAGCCACTTTCAGGAACACTTAGGGAAGTGCAACAAATGCTCACCTGGCCAGCAACACTCACATCCCAGAATAGAACTTTTAAAAAGTGTGGCTGCTCCACTCACACAATAGAGTGATTTCAGAACCGTAGAGCATTGTTGACATCAAATATCACCATTGCAGACTCACTGACTTTCTTATGGGAAAATATGTCAACAACAGTGAGGGAACGGACAGATGTGGAAAGAAACCCTTCCTGTTAAATCACAACCAATGTTCTCTCCGATTATTTTTAATGTCCTTCACCATGTTGTGTGTTGAGATTGATACAGACTGATCAAGGAGAAGGTGAAGTTTTTTGTCTTCAGGCTTAGACTTCAAAGTAACAATGTTTATTATGTATTAATATTAACTGCTGAATGTAGTAATCATAGACATGCCAGACTCTGACTTATATTAGTTAAGGACTAATCTATCTTCATTTGGTGATGTCTACATGCTCATGTGAGTCTTCCACACTGATCACACTCTGCCCATTTTTATGCTATTTAAACCCAGTGATGGGCAGCTCAGTGACATCGTTGCCAGGTTTCTCAAGGACCCTGAAGCCATTGTACAACACAAACTCTTGCTCCTGCTCCGTCTTTCTTGTGATGAAAGCAAGGCCATTTCTCCAAGTCTCCTACCCTCTGAATTGTGGCTATGGACCTGTGCACTTCCTCTCTCTACTCATGGGAGGCCTGCCAGTTCTCAGGATTTTTTGTTTGATGACAAATGGTACAAAACCATGATCGGAGAGATTCAATCACGAGGGATTCAATCTTTACAATAACATTTGCAAAATGTGGGCAAGCAATGTGTGATCAGATATCACATGAACAGATGTCATCAGAGTTGGCAGCCATAGCCATGTTTTGAACTGATGCTATCTGGTATCGGGAACACAGTGCAAAAGTGTACACAATGCAGAGGTGATGTGTACTGATTTTCACATCCACTTTTGTTACAAACACAAAACAATTTTACAAATGCTGGTAACCCAAAATTCGGTCTGTACCAGGGAACAAAAGTATGTGTCATTCAATTATCAGGGTTTGGAATTGGGGCATATGTCCGCGTGATACCTGTTCTAAAAGAACACACTCAGTTAAAGTGCAAGTGGCTACTGACAGAAAATGCGAACCTTCTCAAAGGACAGGATGATGGTTGTAAATAGTTAGGGAGGGATTTTCAGGATTTTAGTCCAACTGGAAACATATTTCCAAATCAAGATGGTGGGCGCCTTGGAGGGAAACTTGCTGGTGATGGTGTTCCTATGTATCTGCTGCTGTTGTCCTTTTAGATGGGAGAGGTTGCTGGTTTGGAAGGTACTGTCTAATGATACTTGGTGTGTATGTAGCAGCTTTCATGATGACTGGACTCAAAGCACTTTAAATCCGTTTAAGTACTTTTGAAGAGTGGCACAGGGATGTAAAGATTTTCCTGAATTCTATGTAGGATTTAGCTAATAACACATAGTTAAAATTTTATATACAGTCAAATCAGCCTGGAATTTAACCTGCAGGTGAATTCTACGTAGGGGTGCTTTTGTGAGGTTGGGAAACTCTAAATAATTTAACTGTGGGATTTCTTGAAGTGGAATTCCTGCACACAGTCACTGGCAGGCTTTGGAATGGGAAGCCTGCTTCAGAGGTCCAAAGTTTACAAGACCAGGTCAGCATACTGGGGGCATGAAAGAGGATGTGGGGGATGGAGAGGTGGTGTTGGCTGTATCACAGAGATGGAAGTGGTCTCGATCGTAGGTACAAAAGTTCCATGTTGGTCTCTGGGTTCCAGGGGTGTCCAGTGTTTGGGGGGGGTGGAGGAGCAGTGTCATGCACATCCTGAGGAAGTGGTAGATGTGGGTACAATTATAACGTTTAAAAGACATTTGGATCAGTACAAGAATAGGCAATGTTCAGAGGGATATGGGCCGGGAGCAGGCAGGTGGGACTAGTTTAGTTTGGGATTATATTCAGCATGGACTGGTTGGACTGAAGGGTCTGTTTCCATGTCATATGACTATGACTCTATGACTCTGTGTAGGATGGCCACATTTCTGTTCACTTGCCCTTCTAAACTTTAAGTGTCTTAATCTGCTGTTCAGGCTTTCGGGAGACAATCAACAGATGAAAGAGACCTTTCAAAGTCTGACAATTGTCCAGTTTTGAGGACAGAGCCTGTGGAATTGTGCCTGTCCACAGGTACATCTGCTTCTGCTCAACGTCTTCTTCAGATCTTAACCTGTGGCTCTGGCACTGGTGGTTCCTGGATTTTCTTGCTACCTTGCTGCAGAGCAATACCACCCTGTACAGCAGAATGGCCCAACATGAAGCAGCGATGATTTTGAATACAGATGTAGTGGCATGTCCCAGTCATCAACTTTTCCCTCAGCCTGATACCCATTTGGTTTCAATCAAGATTGCCTCTTAAATGAGTGAAGAAAATTGTAATATTACTTGGGAGATAGCCCAGATCTGACTGAAACCGTTGTGTGGTGGAGAGTTTCAACGAATTTGCGTTCAGTGAAGTAGTTAGAGGTGTCCGAGTACTTAGAGCAAGCAGGAAGATCGCAGCATAATTGTGCAAAGATTCAGACATAGGAATGTGAAAGAAAAGCTGGGATTTTTCCAATCTCATTCACGCTGAAGTTAGGTTGAAATTTACACTGGTTTCTATATTGATCTTGCCAATGTCCTGCAGAGTCATGATTGTCTGCATAGAAACATACAGAGCCAACCAAAAATATGTAAATGCCACCAATCGGGGTAACAATGAAAGTGCAGACAGAAAGTAATGCACTGTTTTCTGCCATGGGGCCATGCCCTCAGACCCCTGATCTTTCCTCTGATCCTTTTCCTCTTCCATTATTATGTTAAACACAGGGACATGCATTTGGCAATCTGGTCCTTCTGAACATAGAAACATAGGAAATAGGTGCAGGAGTAGGCCACTTGGTCCTTTGAGCCTGCACCACAATTCAATAAGATCACAGCAGATCGTGCAATTTCAGTATCCCGCTCCTGCTCTTTCCCCATACCCCTTGATCCCTTTAGCCACAAGGGCCACGCCCAGTTCCCTCTTGAATACATCTAATGAACTGGCTCCAACAGCTTAATAAAAACAAAAAGAACTGCGGATGCTGTAAATCAGAAACAAAAACAGAAGTTACTGGTAAAGCTCAGCAGGCCTGTTCTGAGGGAGGGTCACTTGACCTGAAATGTTAACTCTGATTTCTCTCCACAGATGCTGCCAGGCTTCCTGAGCTTTTCCAGCAATTTCTGGTTTGGATTGTGGTCCCAACAGCTTTCTGTAGTAGAGAATTCCATAGGTTCACAACTCTCTGAGTGAAGAAATTCTTGCTCATCTCAGTTCTGAATGGCTTACCTCTTATTCTTAAACTAGGACCCCTAGTTCTGGACTTCCCCAACATCAGGAATATTCTTCCCGCATCCAGCCTTTCCAGTCCCATGTTTCAATATATTTCTATGAGATCCCCCCATATTCTTCTAACTTCCAGTAAGGACAAGCCCAGTTGATCCAGGCTTTCTTCACGTCAGTCCTGTTGTGGGTGCAAGGCTGGAAGATGTTCATTTTTCTGAGATTAACAAAAATTTGGTTCAGTAGTGTTGAGAAAAAAAAGTGAAGAGCACTTATATCAAATTCCAATTATTTCTTTGACACCGATCTAGGCCATTCTTTAACTGAATGCTTCAGTGTAAATTTATGTTCATTTATAGCCATCATAGGTCCAGGAGGCTCATGCTGTCTGGTTTATTCACACAGGGACTGAACTTGGTTGATAAGCCAAGCAGGCTTTCAACAAACACAAGTCAGGATCAGCACAAACAACCAAAAATGTATACATGGTGAAATAAAACTATTGCAAGCCTGTTTCAGGTTGGCAAGAACTTTTACTGAAAACAGTGCAAAACTCTCACTCCAGGATGAAGAGGAATTGTTTCCAAAGCAAAATATATTTTGAGGATACCTAACTGAGGAGTATTCCAGCATTAACATCAATCTGTACAATATCCTCCTTCTGCACATACATTTGGTTGAGATTTTAACACTTTCTGGAATTCCGCGCAATGGAGATTCTTAAACGGTATTTTGAATTAATGGAATTTTTACTTTATTTTCACTAGTGTGAAATGTTTCTATTAGGAACAAGATTTATGCTGCTACATTACATGTCTTATGCATGAATAAAAGACAGATTGGTTTCTGCACAGTGCAATGTTTCATAAACAGCTCATATATTAGTTCATATAAATGTCAAAAATATATATCAGGAAAGGTTAGAGCTGTAGGACACTGATAAATTACTAGGTACACATTAATAAATATTTGTCTTGGTTGGATTTTCCCTACTGGTCGGGAAACTAAAATATGATTTGTCACCATTTATTCAATAGTGATTTGTATTATTAAAATCAAATTTTGGATAGTTAGGACAAAAAATTAATGGAGAATCATTTATGCCAGGTCTTGGTTACCCTTCTTGTCAACCTCCTAAATGAACTGATTCATGACAGCGTCCATGAATATGTACCAAACTCAAGGAACCATTCTCTATGCATGGACCGAGGTGGTGAGTTCCTCTAGCTATTCCTCATGGGGAGGCATCATGGCCCAGCCCAATTCTGGCCTCACTTTACATTTTATACATGAACATTCTAGAGTCATGAGACAGAATCCTGTCAGGCCCTGAGAGGCCTGGGCTTTGGTGAGATAAGTGGTAGTCAGCTGAATTGCTCAGTGAGCACCATCTCAATGTTGAGATCACCTCGTTGCAACCTGTAGGCTTTTCTCAAGTGGTGAGTTCTTGCTAGAGATTGGCGAGTTCCCAGTTGCTGATTACTATTGTTTGTTAAATGCCTTGTTAACAGCCCATCTCCCCAAGGGTTGTGATCTTACCAAACTCGCCATGCAAACTAGCCATTGGGAAAACCTGACATAGAAACCAGAGTGGGTTCTTGGCAGAGTTAACTCACTGCTTGCTCCAAAAGATCTCCATGCTGGATACCAGTCACCAACATTTCAGGCATGGTCCATGAGCACCGGCCACAAATACCCAATGGCCACACACGTAGACATCAGAAATGTGCCAGCCACTAAGAATCCTCATGGCACATCTCCGATCCACTTACGTGATGTTTCTGCACTTAGATGGTGCACATTGGGGCTGCACCAGCAACTATCAATGTAAAGCTGCAGCAAGGGCACTGTGTGCTCAGGAACATGCATCAAGCTCATGGACTGGAGCAGACTGTATTTCTGGGCTCTTCACTTGCTGTGATTGCACTCACTCTGAGCCTATCTCAATGCTCACAGTATCCTTGCCTTACATTGTCTCAACAACCCTTATTCCTAAACTGCTTGCAAGCTATGTATATTTGTTATATCATTGTATGCGATCCTACCATTAAACTACACTGTAAAATGAACACAGTGTCAATATCTGATCTGATGGCTACAAACCTGAGACAGAATGAGGTTAGATCATAAGAAATAGCAACAGGATGAGGCTGTTCGGCCCTTCAAGCCTGCTGTACCATTCAATAGGATCATGGCTGACCTGACATTCCTCATACCTACTTCCTGCTCTGTCCCTGTAACCCTTGATTCCTCAACTAATCAAGAATTTATCTCAACCTTAAATATATACAAGGACTCTAACCCCACAACTCTCTGTGGCAAGGAGTTTGAAAGATTCTCAACCCTTTGAGTCTTAAATTGGCACCCCTTTATTCTGAGACTATGCCATCTGGTCCTCGACTCTCCCATGAGGAGAAACATCCTCTGTGAAGCCCCTTAAGGATCCTGTATGTTTCAAAGAGATAACTTTTCATTCTTCTAAACCCCAGTGAGTAGAAGCCCAAACTGTTTGTCTTATGAGCAAAGATTAATTTCCCCAATCCCAGAATCATTGTGGTAATCATTCTCTGAACTGCCTGCAATGAAATAATATATTTCCTTAGTTAAGGGGACCAAAACTGCTCACAGTACTCCAGATGTGATCTCGCCAGTGTATGTTTGAACCCTCTTGAAATAAGGGCCAACATTTCATTAGCCTTCCTGATTACCTGCTGCATCTGTGTGCTAACTTTCTGTAATTCATGTATAAGTATCCCCAAGACTTTCCACATCATAGTTCTCTGCAGGTTTTTTTTTCCATTTAAATCATTGCTTTCTCAGCATAAGTCTCATTTTCCTTGTCAACTTCTTGCCATTTCTCTGCAGCCTGAGTAGGTTGCATTCACTCATTAGGTGAAAGGAGGAAGGCACAAGGGTATGGTTGTGCTTTGGGTCAGAGAGGTGCAGGCTTCCACCATCCACAGGTTGTAAATCAGAGGAGATTGTGATATGAAAGGGAAGTGGGAAGAGAATAGGAGGAGATGTTGAGAGCCAACCCTTTTTTTTTGATGTTTTTAGTTTCTCCATTGGCCATAGTCTCAATCATGGCTAACACTGTCTGCTCCCTCAAGGTAAGGATGTGCTAGACCTTTGGCTAGAGGCTGCTGACTTTGGTTTTGCATCACCTTGTCCTACACGACGGAAGGAGGTGTGTCAATGAGTGTGCAGCAATGCTTCTGGGTGATTGTGCCCATCATGGTCGACAGCCGGCAGTGTGTATGAACTGTGAGATGATGGTGTTAATGTTGCAGCGGCATTCATTGTGTGAAGAGAAAGTAAGACTATGCATGTGAGAAATGAATTATTGATGTTGGAGATCAGTGGTAGGTAAGTGAAATGGTGTAAGTGAAAATAGTGGATGGAAAATAAGGCCATTGAACCTCTTGCAGCACTGCATTCAGATTCTTAAACCTATCTTCTGGTAGTGATAACTTTCTGTTTCCACTGCCCAGAACATCTGTCTGGATGTTTCCTGACCTCTGTGGATTTATTTATTTATTGTCGCATACATCTAGAAATATACAGCGAAAAGTGTTTTGTCACCATTATCCGGTGCCATTTTGAGGTCCAAAAAAAAATAAATTACATGGAGATCGTCATCTGTACAAGGAGGTTTTCAAAAACAGCTCCAGGGCTTCTCTAAGGTCTCTACAAGATGTCCCAGGCCCTGAGGAGTCCCCACGCAGCTCTCTCTTCTACTCAACCTTACGCACCATGGCCCCCACTGCTATGTCACAGAACCTTGGAATGTTCTGTTTGATCATTATTTTTCTTTTGGCTGGATACTCATCCAGCACCGTCTCAGCTGAAATTCAACTCTTCTTAAGAGGTCCAAACTGGTTTTAAGTAGAGCAAGTTAACTTACCATAGTGTCATCCTTCCACATGGGCGCCACTGAAGCATACAGGCACAATAGCTTGTTTTAACACTGGTTGTTCACTACGATCAAGGCAGTAGTTGACAAGTTTACATGCTGCCTGCATTGGAAGTAACCAGCCCTGCTCTCATTATTTCACCTCATCCAAATCTGTTTGAATCAAGGATGATTATCCCCAGCATTCCATGCTCATCATTTTTCTGTCCTTACTCAGAAATAAAAGCACAAGGCTCAAAGTTAATCAGTAAGGGTTGATCTGTTGAGAAACAGGCCTAGAAAATTACTCATTTACAGTCTAAAACTAATATTGACCAAGTTCATATGTGTCTTGGCCTGTTTCTTGATTTGACTTATTAAAGCAAATATTACACAGTTATTTTAAGTCATAGGAAGGCAGTCTGCTTTTTACATTTCTTGTTCACATTAGAGGGGTTTGAAAATGAATGTAGTGAGCATGTCCTGAATGCAATTATTCCTCTAGATGTTCACTTCCTGTCTGCACAATACAGCACTGTAACAATTCGTATTTGGCCTCAATTCAATAAATACTTTCATTCTATCCTATTAAAAAATATTTAAATGGGCAGACCTGTTGCCCTGAAGACTTATGCAGCATCTGATGCATGCAGTAGCTCCCAATATAGCTTTACTAGGTCTGCATTATACCCTTCGTCAAGTACATAGCAACACATTTTATTATCATACCATGACAGTCTTTTACCAGTTATCTAATGCTGGCAAGAACAATGTGTGAAAAATGATTTTAATTACAATGAATCAAAATCCCAATGATCATTCCTGTTGAATGAACACAAAAAGACAACTGCACAGAGTTCATCGCTGCACTATACATTTATTTAGTTAATTGGGGTGCGCAGGTATTTACACAATCAGCCAGGTTATACGTCAAACTGCACACTCTATCCTTGACTTGAGGGAGCAAACTTCCTTTCCAACTGTCAATGTTACTAGTACTGATGTTTTCCCAGTTTACCAGATGGAAGACAATACACCTCTTCAAATTAGTACAATTCAGTACAAGAGAGATGTTACTTTACTTTTGCACCTTTTCACTGCTAAATATTTCAATACCCTTTGAAAAGTTTGGAAGATGTTTCGAAGATATCGTCTTCAATGAATGATTGATAGCTGTCATGGAAGAGATGTATAACCCTGAAAGCAAATGAAAAACATTGAAGTTTGGTGGAAAATCAGTTATTTACTCAATAACTTATAACGCATTTTAATTTTTTCTCTCCTTTATGGGCTCTAAACTTTATGGATCTTTGACGGGAACATGAAATTTATTGGTGAAAAGTGAACAATGGCCATCGACCTTCCAACATTTTCTATCCTCGTGATGGTCACATGATACAACAGTAATAGAGTCGTTGACTAATTGTAACAATCAATTTCAATTAATTGACAACATTCACAGATATGAAGTGAAGTAAACTCCAAAGATGGGCAAGCTTATGACACTTGCTGATATTCAAATGGTCAGTGGATGAGGGACAGATGGCTGAGCCAGGGTTGTGTAAATGGCCAGCAAGTGAGGTGGAGAGACAATATAGATCAATTTCCCTCTTGTTTATTCAGTCTTGGGCCTTGTGAGTGTAATCCTTATGTCACATTGAAGCAATACAGCTAGAAAAAAGGAGGAACTAGCATTCCTAAAGCACCTTTCAAGACCTCAGGAAATCTCAAAACTTTTTCCAGCCAATAATCTTTTGAGGTGTAGTCACCGGATTGACCGTAGGAAATGCAGCAACGAATGGTCTCATGTAAACTGAAAGGTAAAGAGAATATAATACTTTGCATTGCATTATAACAAAAATAGAAAATCCTGGAAACAGCAGGTCAGATGAAAGGTCATTGACCTAAATATTTTCCCTGTTTCTCTCTGTGCACTTGCTTCCAAAACTATTGAATATTTCCAGTATTTTCCATTTTAATTTGACCTCCAGCTTTCAGAGTAATAGAACGTAGACTACTTAATTAATGTGAAGGGAGAGAATAAATGTCTAGCAGGCCATTAGGGATTACCCCCCTGAGCTTCTTCCAAATAATGCAATTCATCACATCTAGCCGAGACAGGGCCTCCAGTTAACATTTCATCTGAAAGACATCACCTCCACAGCGCAGCATTCCCTCAGTATTGCACTGAAGAGTCGAGTCTCTGAATCCACAACCTACTGAGGGTTTGGTTTTAACTCTGTATGAGTGAACGTGTTAAAATCGACCCACAAGTCACATTCAGAGGGTGTTATCTGTTAATTGTACAACTTAAGGTTAAGTATATACAAGTGGTGGGCATTGTTCGAATGAAGGGCAAACTTTTTACAGAGGGTCTTCATGTGTGCAATGAAGTGGTGGATGTGGGCACAATTACGTTTAAAAGACATTTGGATAAGTACATGAATAGGAAAAGTTTGCAGGGAAATGGCCCAGGAACAGGCAGGTAGGACTAGTTAAATTTGGGATTATGTTTGGGACAGACTGGTTGGACTAAGGGTCTGTTTCTGTGCTGTATGACTCTGTGACTCTATATATAAAGAGACACTTACTGATATCACTGTGTAGATAGAGTTTGGAATTATATGCTTGTAAACTTTTATTCTGTGAATAAATCTAAAACTGAGTAAAGATTGATTTCGGCTTGGACGGTGGAGCCGAAGGGCCTGTTTCCATGCTGTATGCGTCTATGACTCAAGCTTCATACTTCACCTACTGGCTGTCAAGAGTTTAACAATAACATCTGACTCTCAACTGACTCCTAAGCCAAGGATTTAGAATATAAATGACCAGTTCACACAGATTATATCATTTGAGTCTGGAGAACCTAGCAACATTGTTGCAAAGGGTCTATCCTCAGAGATATGTTACTAGCCAGGAAAAATATTGAAGCAAAAAACAAATAAAAAGTCACAAGAACAATTACTTTTGAATATAAATCTTCAATTTGGACACAATCGGAAAATTTGAACTTACCAGCTGAGTTGGAAAAAGCATCGGCCTACTCCTCTGTGGTGGATTTGGAAGACACCTGGATGACCTCAACAGTGCTGAAGCCTTTGCTTGCAGAAACACGGTTCCGTGTGCGGAGTTTGTTCAGCGCACACTCGGCCATTCCAGCTCTTTCCTCAGCATCATCCAGCTCGTGCACAGTTTTCCTGTATTTTGCCAGGCTCTGGTTAGCCTGTTCCTCCTGTGAAAGTGACAGCAAAGAAACTCTGTGAGTGCTATAGTCACCGTTGGGCTCTTTCTAGCCGGAACAAGGTTAACTAAATAGAGAATCTTTCGCAAATTACTTCTTTGGCAATTTACTTCTTATGAGAAATGTTACTTCTTCCTGAGAAATCAGTATACCTTCTCAGTGAGAGACCAGGTGAATCCCCAGGAAGACACATGGTTCTGCACTGTCTTCCCTGGCTTTCTTTACTCTCCTGTAAGGAGTGGAATTTTCAATCCAAATGCCACAGGAGGTAAATGACAGCTGGAGCTCGGAATGCCCAAATTTCCAGCTCTAGTTAATTTTTTGTGGAAGCTGTTGTTAGGTTGACTGGAAAACTCCACTATCTTCCACAAGGGAGTTCCACTAGTGATGTCTATGGCAAGAAAGTGACCTATACTTTTGCAAAATCAGCAAATTTAGAAAACAAAAAGTGGGCATGTTGGTTCCCTTTACTTAAGGGCTGTGCAAAGTTTATCCAAGTAAAACTGTAGCATGGTAAGTACTGGTGAGCACTGTCAGGTACCCTACCAACACTCCAGTTCTGATGACGGGTCACTGGATTTGAAATGTTAACTCTGCTTTCTCTCCACAGATGCTGCCAGACCTACAGAGTTTCTCCAGCAATTTCTGTTTTGTTTCAGATCTTCCAGCATCCGCAGTTCTTAGTTTCATTTCCTCCCAACATTCTCGTCTGCTTGGCAACTCAACGACTTCCACTGTCTCCAGTTATTCCAGAGACCAAAAAAAAAAACAGCTGCCAAATCCGAAGCCACAATTTTAAAAATACAGTGTGTTTGGAATCTATGATTGGCTGAGTCCAGTTCAAAATAAGCACTCAGCCAGGTAGCTTTGTAATAGGTAGGTTGAAATTTAGATTACTTGGATAGTGTGTTCTGCATTCTCTGAGTATTCTGTTACAAAATATAGTTGGGTTGTTAAAAATGTATGCACACATATTTCCCACAATAACAGCATGTATCTTCAAACAGAACAATTCCTGAATGTGCGATTCATTAATTTACGAGTGCTACGCCCGAAAGCAGGTCCTTGGCTTGCGGTCTGCTCTTACTTCATCCTTAAAGGTTTTAATGTTTGACACAGAGAGTTTGCTATTGCCTCCCAACCTCAGGGGCAGTGTGGGGAATCCAGCCCCCCAAGTATACCTCAGCCCATGCTGAGGTATATTCTACACCATCTAGTGGCAATCTAAGTTGATTACATAACATGCCTCATTGGCACCAACAAGGTGATCAAAAACAAAGCTGAACAAAAAATATGGATGACGAAACAAGGGAAGGAATTTTGAAAGGTCTACTCTAAAGAATGACAGAATTGGATTTTAGAAGTAATCTTAAAGGGGAAAAGAGGGAATTGGACAGCCACAGGAATTGAGCGAGAAATTTTCAGAGCAAGTTCATCATGAATGATTATATTCATTGTCGCCTTCTTTTGATAGCTGCAGTAAGGTCAAAGTGACACTTACAGACTCCTCAATCTGCCTCTTGTAGCTCTTCAGTTTGTTCTGCAGTTTCTCCACCAGTTCCTGCATACGTTGGTTGGTTTTGTGATCTTCCTCTGTCTGGAAGATTAGCTCCTTCAGCCGTCGTTCATTCTTGCGCAGATTCTTCACTGTTTCAACATGGCGTTTCTGCTCAGAGTCCAGCTCAGATTCCAGTTCCTTTATCTAAAGCACAGCAAGGAAATATTATATAAATACCAAGTTTCTCACTTGACAAGGATAACTGTGAAAATTCAGGACAGGTTGACCAGAAAGAAAATAAACAAAGGGAGGACAATTTGCATTTATGTAGCACCTTTATAATCTTATGATGTCCCAAATCTCTTTTTAGTTAATATAGAAAACTTCACACCTAAACAAATGATAACCATTTCTCAAGACCAATAGGATCACGTATTCTAACTTGCAGGACAACTTTGTTTTGTATTAAATATTCTGGAATTCTTTCAATCCAATCTGAATCTTCCTTTATGGATTAAATACACTCTGATTAGGTAATAAATTACGTTTACCCTGAAAGTCCATTAATTTCAGTTGAAGGCTAAAAACAGATCTACTGCAGGAAAGGAGGATTGATTAGCATGGACTTTGATTAATCAAGGCATTGCCAAGGGAATGCAGCAAGGTGTGGCTACCCCTTAAGTTGTTGTTTAATAGAAAAAGGCGCAATGTGTGGACATGTGATTTCTGCCTGTAGAGGACAATTCCCTGCGGATGAAAGTGTGCAGCTTCTTCCAAATACACGAGTCATATTATGAATATATTGCATTTTAAAACAATTAATGTACAAATGGATTATGGAATCATTTTACTCCCCTGTAACATCTTGTGTTCAATAACATAACTGAGTCTGAAGGTGAACTTTATTTTTGGTAACTCAGGTCTACATCAATCCTTATTCTACTACTCTCCTCACCTTTGCCTCCAGTTTCTGGATGATACGCCGGCCACCCTTTAGGGCTTGCTGTTCAGCTTCTTCCAGCTTAACCTGCAAATCCTTGATTTGAATCTCGAAGTTCTTCTTTATCTTCTCCAGGTGCATGCAATGTTCTTGTTCTTGGTGCAGTTCCTCAGTCATACGGGCAGCCTAATTAAACAAAAGAGGAAAAGTAATCTCCTACATTTTTCGCATATTCTGGTTGAACCAAAATATATCATTCACCAAGAGATTTGCTCCAATTTAAAAGATTCAGCAGCAAGTGTTCTCTACAAACTATGCCAGGAGGTGTCAGAAACAAGAAATTGGTCATCTAGATTCAACGTTGTGATCTTTTAAAACATTCAGTGTGTCACGTTCAATGTAACTCAATATCACAGTTATAAAATAACAATAATTCTGTCATGGGAAAGGGTTTCCTTTCTAAATTCACTCCCAAGAGACTAAAGGTTTCCAATTCTAGCTTGGATGGAAATTAAAGTTTAATCTGCTTTATTTACAAATGAATTAACCCAAGTAAAATTATGTCATATGGGTAATATGTGAATAGTTCCTCATCCAACACGAACATTTAAGTTGCACAGTGGTCCAAGTTGTATAAACCTACATCACTCATGGCCTTCTTTGCCTTCTCATCAGCAGAACGGAACTCGTGGATCAGTTCTTCGTGTTCATTTGTGAGTGACTGAAGATCCCCTTCCAGCTTACGTTTGTAAGTCACCAAAGTACTGTTCTAAAGGAAAACAGAATGGGAAATTTGAACAGACACAATTCATTCTATCCAGTTTGATCAGTCAACTGTAATAAATAAAGAACCCTGTCCCAATCTAATTCACATAGACCCCCATCTCTTCCACCTTCATCATTAATACATGGTGCTTTAGGTTCTGA
The DNA here is from genome assembly GCA_024137785.1 of Ginglymostoma cirratum. Taxonomy (NCBI): domain Eukaryota; kingdom Metazoa; phylum Chordata; class Chondrichthyes; order Orectolobiformes; family Ginglymostomatidae; genus Ginglymostoma; species Ginglymostoma cirratum. The sequence continues at coordinate 42,076,218 of JAHRHZ010000023.1, read as the reverse complement.
GTTAATATAGATTCATAGAGTCATACAGCACGGAAACAGACCCTTCAGTCCAACTCATTCACGCCAACCAGACATCCTAGTCTGACCTAGTCCCATTTGCCAACATTTGGCCCATATTCCTCTAAACCCTTCCTTTTCATGCACCCACCCAGATGCCTTTCGAACATTGTAATTATACCAGCCTCCACCACCTCCTCTGACAGCTTGTTCCATACATGCACCATGCTTTGCATGAAAAAGTTACCCTTCGGGTCCTTTTTAAATCTTTCCCCTCTCTTGTTAAACCTATGCCCTCTAGTTTTGGACTCCCCAGCCCCAGGAAAAAGACCTTGGCTATTCACCCTATCCATGCCCCTCATGATTTTATAAACCTCTATAAAGTCACCCCTCAGTCTCTGCTCCAGGAAAAAAAGCCCCAGCCAATTCAGCCTCTCCCTATAGTTCAAACCCTCCAGTTCAGGCAACATACTTGTAAATCTTTTCTGCACCCACTCAAGTTCAATAAAATCCTTCCAACAGAAGGACGACCATAATTATACGCAGTATTCTAAATGTGGCCTTACCAATGTCCTGTATAGCCACAATACCGCATCCCAATTCCTAAACACAATGTTATGACCAATGAAGCTAAATGCCTTCTTCACTACCCTGTCTAACTGCGACTCCATTTTCAAGGAATTATGCACCTGCACCCCTAGACCTCTTTGTTCAGCAACACTCCCCAGGGCCTACCATTAACTGTATAAGTCCTGTCCTAGTTTTCCTTACTAAAATACAACAGCTCACATTTATCTAAATTAAACTTCATCTGTCCCCCTCATTGGCCATTGGTCCATTTGATCAAGGTCCCATTGTACTCACAGATAATCTTCTCTACTGTCCACTACACCACATATTTTGGCGTCATCTGCAAACTTACTAACTATACCTCTGATAGTCACATCCAAACAATACCTCCTCTATTCACATGACAAAAAGCAGTGGACACAGCACCAATCCTGTTGGTAGAACAGATCACAGGCGTCCAGTCCGAAAACCAGCCCTCTATCACCATCCTCTGTTTCCTAAGTTCAAGTCAATTTTGTATCCAATTGGCTAGCTCCCAAAGATCCCATGTGATCTAACCTCATTAACCAGTTGACCATGAGGAACCTTGTTGAATGCTTTGCTAAAGTCCATTTAGATAACATCTACTGCTCTGCCTTCATTAATATTCTTTGTCACCTCTTCAAAAAACTCAATCAAGTTAGTTAGTGAGACACGTTTTCACACGGACAAAGCTACGCTGAATATCCCTAATCAGTCCCTGCCTTTCCAAATGTATGTAAATCCAGTCCCTCAGAATCCCCTTCAACAACTCATCCACTGCTGATGTAAAGCACACTAGTCTCTATTTCCCCGGTTTTTCCTTTCTTAAGCAATGCTACCACGTTAGCCAACCTCCAGTCTGCTGGCACCTCACCTGTGGATGTCCATGATGCAAATAACTTAGCAAGAGGCCCAGCAATCTCTTCCGTCACTTCCCACAGGGTGCTGGGAAACACCTGATCTGGTCTGGGGGATTTAGCTACCTTTATGCATTTTAAGATCTCCAGCACCTCCTCTTGTGTAATATGAACTTTTTAAAAGATATCACTATTTATTTCTCCAAGTTCCCAACTTCCATGTCCTTCTCCACAGTAAATGCTGACACATGATTTGTTTAGTATTTCACCCATCTCCTGTGGTTGCACACGCAGATGGCCATGCTGATCTTTAAGGGGAACTATTCTCCCCCAGTTACTCTTTTGCCCTTAATGTATTTATAGAATCTCTTTGGATTCTCCTTAACTCGATTTGCCAAAGCGATCTCATGTCCCATTTTTGCCTTCTTGATTTCCCTCTTATGTATACTCCTTACTGCCTTTGTACTCCTCTAAGGATTAATTCAATACCTGATATATGCCTCCCTCTTTTTCTTGACCAAAACCTGAATTTATCTAGTTACCCAGCATTCCCCACACCTACATGCTCTGCTATTCACACGAACAAGAACATACTGTCTCTGAACTCTCATTACCTCATTCTAAAAGGCATCCCATTTTCCAGCCATCCCTTTAACTACAAATAGCCTCCCCAATCAGTTTTTGAATGTTTATGTCTAATTCTATCAAAATTGGCCTTACTTCACTTTAAACTTTAATTTTTTGATCAATTCTATAACTATTTTAAAACTAATAGATTTATAATCACTTTCCCCAAAGTGCTACCCCAATGACACCTCAGTCGCCTGCCCAGCCTTATTTCCCAATAGAAGGTCAAGTATTGCTCCTTTGCTCATAGGTTCATTCACATACTTAATAAGAAAGTTTTCTTGTACACACTTAATAAATTCCTTTCCATCCAAGCCCTTAACACAGTGACAGTCCTGGTCTATCTTTTAGAAAGTTAAAATCCCCTACCATTACAACCCTATTTTTCTTACAGATATCTGACATCTCCTCACATATTTGCTTCTCAATTTCCCACTGACTACTGGGGACCCTATAATACAATCCCCAAAAGGTGATCATCCCTTTCTTATTTTTAAGTTCTACCCATATAACTATATTGGGCGATTTCCAAGGAATATCCTCCCTAAGTACAGCTGTAATGTTCTCCCTAACCAAGAACACCACTCCCCTTCTTCTCTTGCTTTCCTTTCTATCCTTCCTATAGCATCTATACTCCGGAACATTAAGGTGCCAGTTCTGCCCATCCCCAAGTCATGTTTCTTTAATAGCTATGATATCCCAGTCCCATGTTCCCAACCATGTCCTAAGTTTAAGAGGAGCAGGAAAACTTGACGTTTCGGGCCTAAACCCTTCATCAGAAATGGG
>JAHRHZ010000023.1:42022354-42072960 GCA_024137785.1 Ginglymostoma cirratum | reverse complement strand
CCTCTCCACCTATCCTCTCCTCTATCCATCCTCTATCCGCCTCCCCCCTCTCTCCCTATTTATTTCAGAACCCTCTTCCCCTCCCCCATTTCTGATGAAGGGTTTAGGCCCGAAACGTCAAGTTTTCCTGCTCCTATGATGCTGCTTGACCTGCTGTGTTCATCCAGCCCCATGCTTGTTATCTCGGATTCTCCAGCATCTGCAGTACCTTTTATCTCTCATGTCCTAAGTTTATCTGCCTTACCTGTTAGGCCTCTTGCATTGAAGTAAATGCAGTTTAATTTATCAGTTTTACCTCATTCTCTGCCACACTTTTATCTGCCTTGACGATTTGTCTCGCTCTCCTTATCTCCTGTACCAGCCTTAGCCTTTTGTCTCACTATTGCTTTGGCTCCCCCTACCCTTAACTAGTTTAAAGCCTCCCAACACAGCACTTGCAAATTTCCCAGCAAGGATACTGGACTCCTTCTAATTCAGGTGGAACCTGTCCCTCTCAAACAGAGCCTGCCCCTCTCATTTCTACCCCTGAAGAGATCTCAATAATCCAAAAATGTGAATCTATTATAATATTTCACAATGCAGTAGTGAGAATTAAATACAAAGTCAGAAAGGCAAATGTATCACATCAGAATTATGCTTCCATTTTCCACAGTGAATTTAACAGCCTAATGTTGCAGCCAACCTTGCTTTGCAGGTCTGTATAATTTAAGACCAATACAGGGATTGTTCAAACTCGTTGTAGCAATGACCCATGTTGAGAGAATGAAGAAGAGCTTTTGAAACAATCAATGTGGACTGGACTCTAAACCAAGTGCTAAACCAAGATATTATGATAGTGGAACATTATTGCATGTATTGATGTGAGACTCCTTTGCTACTCCAAAATGCTCAACCGTCCTTTTTAATGAACATTCTTTAATCATTTGAGTCTGTGTCTCCAGTGGTTACCTGTACATTGAGTTCATTGTATCGTTCAGTTACTTCTACCAGCTCCTGTTCTGTGAGCTTGCGGGATCGTTCACTGGATTCCAGAGTGTTGCGATGTTCCTCCAGCTCTGTCTGCAGAAGGCTAATGCGTCGTTCTGATAGATTAAACTGTTCACGCAGCTCCTCGTGTCTACGCGCATCCTCGTCCATTTGAGCTTGTGTATCCTGAGGCAGCAAGTCATAGAACAGGAAGATTGTTGAGTGCACCAACATTAACTGGCTGACTCTCAGTCAGGCAACAGCTTGATTAAAGAATAACTGTTTTCAAATCCTTTCGTGGTGTCGCTTGTCTCTAGAACCCACATTTCAATGGCCCACTGACATCTCTGCCCTCCTCCGACTCAAGGTCCTTGCACATTTGTTCCATTATTATCTATCTAGACCCTAAACTCTGGCATTTTCTCTCTGTCTGTTTTAAGAGCTCCTTGAGTGTCTTAATCCTCCTTTTGATTTATTTATTTGATTTCAATAATATTGTTGCGATGAGCCTTGAAACTGTTTGGTACTTTAAGGGTGCTGGAAAAATGCAGTTGCTGCTATCTTATGTGTAACCTTACCATAGTTAAGAAGCCTTTAAATGTATAGACTTGTATTTAGCTCATTCCAATTACCTCAATCTTTCTCTTTACCTCTTTAACATGAAACCACCAACTTTCCTGGCAAGAAAAAATTATAATAATGTTGCGATCAAGCATAAGACTTTAATCCATATGTACCTTGAGTTGTTGCTGCAGTTTCTTTAGGGTTTTAACCAACTCGGCGTTGTTTTTGTTTGCATGTTCCAGTTGGATCTCCATCTCATTTACATCGGCTTCCATTTTCTTCTTCAGCCTGAGTGCCTCCGCACGGCCCTTGGTCTCAACCTCTAAGCTGGCCTGCAGTGATTCAATGGCACGCTGGTGGTTCTTCCTGTCAATTCATAGGGAAATGTAATGTATCGGAAGTCTTTTCAACAGTGATCAACAGTAGCAAAATGTCATGGAGGCGCCTTCACCCAAATCCATGCAATCACTTTCCTTGTTGAAAAAAAAAGCTAATTGCGGTGACAGGGAAGCACTAAATATTAAATTGATACTGTTATAGTGAAGGCAAAATTTAATTCTCATTGTTGAAGTCATAAATGCAGAAATTAATTCTAAAAATTGGTGGAATATTTTAGCTTAAGTCAAAATCGTTTTATTTGAAAGGTACAGACCTTGTGGCTTCAAATTCCTCTTCTTTCTCATGGATTCTCCTCTCAATGTCTGCCTTCACTTGGGCCAGCTCCAGTTGAATGCGAACCACTTTGGCCTCCTCTGCCTAAAAACAACAAAAAACAACCAAATCCAGTCAGGCCAAAAAAGTAAGTTCACTGGATCAAGAAACAAATGACCAGAACTTGCTTTTATCTAAGACCAATAAAATAAAATCTCTGGGCATCCCATAAATAGAGGTAAATAAGGACATTGAGTCACAAGGTCTGAATCTGAGGTGTGATTGACAGTTTGGCTGAAAACATGAATTTTGAGGAAGCCTGAAACAATTGAAGACTCTTTCCTCTTTTAGAGGGCTGATGAAGTTTAAGGTGAACGAAAGTCTGGAATCTTAGGAATGGAGTATGATGTGGAGCTGGAAACAATTATAGAATTGTAATTTTTTCTCAGTGAGATCACTTATCTCTCAAATGTGACCTAAAATTTGACTGGGTCATTATTGTGTTAGTGAGGTACTTTTGACATGCACAACATCTTACATTTACAGCTTTCTACTGTTATATTCTAGCCACTCAACAGAACAGACAACTGATGTGACAATCCAGCGAAGGATAATATTGTAGTTTATCCGCATATTCCCTTCACCCATGAAACTCACCAAGTTAGTGTATTTACATCGCAAGCTTAGCATCAATACAAAACAGTGTATGAGAGACCCTGAAGTAACTCCCAAGTCCATTATAGTGAAAGTCCTTCTGCTAGGGGTCCTCACTCTAATTAGTTCTGAAGTCAGATCTAGATATGTTTTTTGGTAATTAGACCTCTCCAAACATGACATAGCACTTCACAAAGGTAGGTGGGACTTAAACCTGGGCCACCTAGTCCAGAGGTAGGGACATTACCATAGTGCCGCAAGAACCCATATGAAGTTAGGTCTAAGTCTGATTTTGGATCCAATCCACATATAGACAATAGGTGTTAGCGTTGGCACAAAGTAAACCAGTTTTGTGAATGGGTGAATGAATCTGTAACCCTTGCTGGTTTAAATTGATCAGCATATGGTACGTACTTTTCTAGCACATACTTTGGACAAATACACATTTGGGGCAGTTCCCAAGCTGCACCTATGCTTCATGCAATACGAGACACATTTTTATTATAATTGGATCATTCGCTTTGAGTGGCATTTGCTGAATCAGATTCCATTACCTCCAGTGAACTTTCAGCCTCTTCCAGAGCTATCTGCAGCTCATCCCTTTGAACTTCCAGCTTCTTCTTCAATTTTTGTAGCTCGTGCACGCTCTTTCCACCCTCAGTAAGCTGGTCCACCAGTTCCTTAATCTCATCTAAAAGATCACAGAAAATTGCACAGTGAAATTTGAGTGAAATAATTGTTCAAATCAAAATTTTGACCAGGGAACCATGGGAGAAGTCAGGCTTTTAGAAAATAATGCATCCATTGGCCATTAGGATATCACTTTCCTTAATTTCTGCTTTAAAAGGAGGTGTGAAATGTCAAAATAATCTGTCTGAAATGGACAGACCATTCAATGAGCTACTCAATGCTATGAAGCATTATTGGTTGATTTTGATTTGGGGCAATTGTGTCAGATGGGTGATAGAAAATTGACAGCCTGTTTCTGTCCCATCCTTTCCATCTTTATCCCTGTGAAACCAATGGAAATAATAATTCACAACAACACATTTTACACTTTCGCACAACAACTAAATCACCTCAATGACGATAAAGGATTCTACAGTGGTGCTGCCAAGAGTGTAGCCTTTGTAACAGCATATGCTTTAAGGACAAAAATAGGCCTCTTGGCCATTAAAGCCTCCTCTGCCATTCAACAGGATATTGGCTGGTCTGACTATTCCTTATTCCTGCTTGTTCCCAGTAACCTTTCACTCCCTTGCCTGTCAAGATTCTACCTCTGCCTTAACAATATTCAAAGACTCTGTTTTCACCACCTTTTGAGGGCGTGTTCCAAAGACTCTCAGTCCTCTGAGAGAAAATATTTCCACATTATCTCAGTTTTAAATGGGTGCACCCTTACTTATTTGAAACAACGACCCCTAATTCCAAATTCTGCCATAAGAGGAAATATATTTTCCACGTTCACTCTGTCAAGTTATTATATACTTCAATCAAGTCAGCTCTTGTTCTTTTAAGCATTAGGAACTTTCAACATAGTCATGGAATCACCTCATGCAGTATAGAACAATATAAGACATTGTAGATTTGCATTCTGAGGAAGGGTCACCAAACCCAAAATGTTAACTCTGATTTTTTCTTCACAGATGCTGCCAGACCTGCTGAGCTTTTCCAGCAACTTCTGCTTTTGTTCCTGATTTACAGCATCTGCAGTTCTTTCGATCTTTATTATGGTAGATTTGATCCTGGTAATTGTGAAGTGATTTATTCGAATACTGAGGCTGCCTCTTGTGATACTTTTAAATAATCCATGGCCTTTGGAGCAACGTCGCTTGCAGTTCTTGCAACAGCAGAGTAAAATGTGAAACAGCCTCTATAACTTACTGCACTGCACTATGATCGACTGAAGGAGAAAACAGCAAAGTTAAAATATTTTCATTTAAAAACTGAGAACTGAAATTATTTTGCTCAGTTGTGATAGATGATTTATGCATTAGATCTCACTGTTTTATATAGTCAATCTGTTTCAGGATTGATTCATATGTGTAAAATTTGGTGCTAAAAATTGATTGAGGAATAATGACATTAGCAGATTTTTAGCGAGTGGTTTATATTTTCAAATAATGGTAGAAAACACGAAACTTGTTGTTCATCTTGAGACATAAGGAAGTGTTTTTCTGGGTGCCACATTGCAACAGTCCTGCTATATAAAGTGAAGTGGCTATGCAAGAATGGTTGTATATGTATTCTGTGTGTGTGCGCACGTGTGTATGTGTGTGTGTGTGAGAGAGTGTGTGTGAGAGAGAGAGAGAGTATGTGTGTGTGTGTGTGTGAGAGAGAGGGAGAGAGTATGTGTGTGTGTGAGTGTGTGTGTGTGAGAGTATCTGTGGCTCCTAGCAGGTACTCCCCTCCTTATGTCCAGTCCCTCAATCAGGCAGGGATTACCTTTGGCTGAGGGACCTGACCCTGGTGTGCGTGTGTGTGTGTGTGTGTGTGTGAGAGAGAGTATGTGTGTGTGTGTGTGTGTGTGTGAGTGTGTGTGTGTCTGTGTGAGAGAGAAAGTATGTGTGTGCACGCACGTGTGTGTGTGCGTGTGTGCGCGCGTGTGTGTGTCTGTGTGCGTGTGTGTGTGTATGTGTGTGTGAGTGAGTGTGTGCACGCACGTGTCTGTGTGTGTCGCACGTCTGACTGAATGTAAAAGTTGTGTCTGCGTGTTTCAATCAGTGTAATCTTGTCTGAGTTGAATCCTGTGTGTCTGTGTCTTGGTGAAATTGTGTGCATGTCTCTGTGTAATTTTTGTGTGTGTCTGTATGGCAGATATAAGCCACCAATCCAGTGTAGTTCTGTTTTATTTGTGTTGAGTAGGAAGAGACTCTTGAACACTTAAAGAATGGAACATGTTGTCTTCTGTTGAGAAAAGGTTTTATGATGAATAACAGATTCCCACCTTGTAGGTTCTTATTGTCCTTCTTCACAATCTCAAGTTGCTCAATAGTCTCTTCATAGACTGTTCTCAGTTTGAAGACTTCTGTCACGTGGCTCCTGCACTCCTTCTGTGAGTTGTCAAGTTCAACTTGCAGTTCTTCATATTTCTGCTGCCATTCTGACATCATTTTATCAAAAGAACGTTGTTTTTTGTCCAAGATAGCTGCAGCAGCATTTGCCTGGAAACACACAAAATCACCTCAGAGATCAGGGCCAGGACTCTAGTTCGGGCACCAGGAGTCTAACCTTTTGCCTGGAGATTTGAGAAACCCTCAGAGTCTCTTCCAGGGGAGGCTGGCAAACCATAGGCTAATCAGGTCATATAAAGGCCACTACTAGGCCTTCCACTGGAAATAAGAGACTGGGTGTGGAAAAGCTGCCCTGCAAAAGCTGTCTAGCAAGCACTGGTCTTTGGCATTCAATTGCACCACAAAGTACAGTCCCTTCCCCAAAACTGCAGAAGACCCAGGGCAAAGGTGAGAAATGGTGGGAGGGGTCGGGTGGGTTTGCAAGGATGGTGAAGCAAGGGAAGGCAGATTGGTCAGAAACAGGGGTAGGGTGTGGCTCCTAGCAGGTCCTCCCCTCCTTATGTCCAGTCCCTCAATCAGGCAGTTGTAATGCACAATGCGCAGCAACAAACCTGCCTAGACCTACGTAAGTTTCAGCAGGATGAGGCTCAAAGAGGTACTTGATTGGTGACTCAGGCCTCAATTGACAGCAGGATGGGAAGGTAGACCATGGGCCTTCCTGGTCAGAACATAATGCTAGTGAAGGTGGAAAAGCACCAGGACATAGGTATGCCAACACCCTACCTAATTAATGGCTCTTCCTACCTCTAAGCTCAACACAACCATGAGCAGCAGTTTCCACACCAGAACTCTATTTTAATAGGTGTAAGCCTTGTTGGGATGCCTTTGACTGCAATGGATGAAACACAATGGAAACTGGAACTTGTCAGGTAGCATTTGAAAAAGTGAACCAGGGACTGGATACAGTATGGTCTTGCGATTGCCAACTGTAGCTGGACATATTCCTGGAGATTTTAACACATGACCTCCAACAGCCAATTTATTGATGCATCGCCAATATTTTGGAAGCAATAAACAAAAATGAAAAATGCAAACAATTTTCTTTTTGCACCCCAAACATTTTTCTTTTCCGTTGCTTGAAGCAACATTCCAGTTATTCCTGGTGACTCCAGAACAATCCTGGAACACTAGGAACCCTAACCAATCTGTACGCACACTGTTGGCTGAAGGAAATCAATCCCATTTTTTTTCATTCAAAGTTTCCTTTTCCATAACTCTCTCTCCCAGTACCTTTTCCAGCTCAATGGTCAAATCCTCCACCTCTCCTGTAAGTCTCTGTTTCGATTTCTCCAGGCTAGCTGCTCTTGCCTGCGCAGCCTCAGCAGTTTCTTCAGCCTCCTGCAGTCTGGCTGCCAGCTTCCTCCTGTAAGTTAGACAGCACCAGAACAGAAGATGTAACATTCAAGACATGTCAAACAGTACAGAAATTAAGGAGCTTGCACTGCTAGATACTCTCTAGTTTCATGAGAAGGGGGGATACTGTCATAGATTTGCACTGACACAGCAAATCCCTCAACTTCTGGATGTCACAAAGAGCTCTGCAGAACGGTGTAGTCACCATTATCATGTTGGTTATGCGGTAACCAATTTGAACACAGCAAGGTCCCACAAACGCATTATCAGAATGACCAGCTAATCTGTTTTTAGGTTTTCTGGGGAAAACTCTTCAGGACTGAGATGCTAGATGCAGGACTGCTATTTTTTCACTCATAGGGTGGTGAACTTTTGGAATTCTGTACCTCAGACAGCTGTGGTACTCAGTCCAAGAGTATATTCAAGACTGAGATGGCTAGATTTATGGGCACCAAGAGAATCAAGAAATATGTGGCAATAGCCTAGAAAGTGTACATTGGGAAAAAAAGAGAGTCATTTGTAGAAATTGCTGGATAGGTCCATTCCTAATTGCCTAGAGTCTATTGTTGTGGCTTTGGAGTCACATGTAGGCCAGACTATGTAAGGACAGCAGATTTCATTCCCTGAAGGATGTTAGTGAGCCAGATGAGTTTTTAAAGCAATTGACAGTGGTTACATAGTCACCATTAGTCACCTTTTAATTCCAAAGTTTTACTGATTTCAGATTTCGTCACCTTCTAAGGTGAGACTGAATCCATGGCCCCAGAACACTAGTCTACCATCCTTGATTACTAGCCCAGTGACATTTCCATTACACCATTAATGTGGATTAGTTGATGTAGAAGTTCAGTCATGAGTTTCTCAAGGGAACATATGTTCTGCCAAATTTACATGTTCCTATTTCACAGTTCTCATATTGAACATGACCAATTAACTGCCTGGTCATATAATAAAAACAGAAAATATTAGGAATTTTTTACAGGTCAGATTGTATCTGTGGTGAGAAACAGAGTCAATGTTTTTGATTGATGGCTGTGGTCTGGTCACTCACTTTGTCTCCTCTAGCTCTTCAGTTTTCTGAATAGCGTCGGTTTCATATTTGGTCCTCCATGTTGTCACCTCACTGTTTAGTTTGGAAACAAGTCGCTGAAGCTCAGCTTTGCTTTCCTGCTCTTCCTCCAATTGCTCTTTTGTTAGGTCCATGTCATGTTTAGCATTGGCTAGTCCCACCATTGCTCCACTTCTGGCCTGAAGTGTGATATATTACATTAGTGTTATTACTTATAATGCTACAAAAGAATAGCAAGTTTTACAAAGGCTTACTATCCAAATGTACAGTTCAGACTTGTATGTGCAAACAATGAGGAATCGGAAACTAGGATGTGAGATTTAGAATTTATACAGTGCAGAAAGAGGCTGTTCAGCTCATCATGTCTGTACTGGCTCTCCAATTGAGCATTGCAGTTAATGCCATTCTCCTGCCTTCTCCACATAATCCAGACCACTAATCCTTTACATCAGTGTAACTGTCTAACAGTCATCATTTTCCAGCCTGAAGGCCTTTGAGTAATCCTATTCTGAGAGTGAATTTCTCAGGATATATTTGTAGTACAAACCATTCATGACATCTACCCATAGTGCATTACATTTAGTACACTACATTGCATTCATTACACATATGCTCAAAAGCATTGGTTAATTTGCTCAAACATAGATCATCTTAGAAAAGAATCCCAACAATGTGGAAGCAGGCTATTCCATCAAGTCCGCAACAACCCTCTGGAGAGCATCCCATTTAGACCCAACCACTACCCTATCTTTGCATTTTCCACCCTAGACACTATGGGTAATTTAGCATGGCCAATCCACCTAACTTGCATATCTTTGGACTGTGGGAGGAAACCCACAGACACATGGGGAAAATGTGCAAACTCCACACTGACAGTCACCCGAGTCTCTGGTGCTGTGAAGCAGCAGTGCTAATCACTGAGCCTCCATGCCAATCTACCAAGAAGATGAATAAAAATCTCCTGAATTTTATTGGGTGGAGAGGTTTTTTGTGTTTGCCTTTTGCTGCTCTGTGTTTTCAAAATTAAATGGAGATGGGATCAATTTTAATGAGTCATCGGAAATAATAAAAGGGGAGAGTTGTAAACTGGGCTGCAGATCTGCCATCACCTGTTTTATACAAACATAGAGCTCAGATCTGTCCCAGAGAGTGAGGATGGACAAAGTTAGATTGGGCACATGTAATTCAGTTCTGAATGGATGTGGGTCAGAACAAAAGTAAATTTTTCAAATAATATCTGAAAATGTTGTTTAGATTATTAAATATTACAAATATAAATACTTATCTCGAGTAACGTTTACATTGTACTTGGAATCAAATTTTTGAGTTTATTTTGGTTGTGGTTATAGAAGACCATATCTCACCCTTGTCTCCTCTTCTAGTTGCCTCTTCAGGTCTTCAACTTGAGAAGACAGACTAGTTTTGATCCTGATCAGCTGATTCAGTTTACTCTGGGACTCCTCAAAAGCACGACTCAGCTCACTATTCTCAGCTAAGAAAGAGAAATTACCAAAAGAATGGTTAGTCAGGATACTGAAGCTTTTATCAAACTAACTTCATTACCTTTTCACTGAAGCCTTCTGCTTTCATAAAAGGCTAGAAGTTGCAGAGTCTCTAGGAGAATGCACTGTCTGTTTTCAAAAGAAGCCTATGTCTGCTATTCTAATTTGAAATAAGCAGCGTGACCATCCCATCAGCATAGGGAACAAGGAAGAATGTGTTAAGTTTTGATCAACAGTAATTTTGTGTCTAAGCTTTTCTATGCCAGGAAAATTTGGCAAACGAGTCCCAGGATTCAACACATCTTGCCATGTCAATATTGATGAGAACTCAGCAGTAAAGAGCTCACTCACTGCACGGAAATTGTGAGACAATAAGATACAGTGTTGTAAAAGCACAGTCCATCGAGTGGATTGGAAATTGGCCCAGGACTAAACAGGCTAAAAGTAATAGAAAGCTAAGCTGTCGAAAATAATTTGTAAGTACATTCAATTCAATTTACCAGGCCCAATCTGGAAAGAAAGATGTTCAGGCTGAATCTGATTTTATTCTACTCTACTGTCAATATTTTCTGATTAAGTTTACTTGAAGGTCAACCATTTCAGATCAATGCGTAAATAGTGCTGGTTAGAACATCTTGGCTTGTAACATATACAACTTCTACTTTGCCGTGAAGAAAGTTAAGAAATATTATTTTATATTTTGAAAATGTACATGATTAGTTTAGGATCCAAAATGGGGTGGTAACATATAAGCTATGTACTACCTGACAACCTGGTCTTCACTGTGTTAGCTTCAGTCATGTTTCTTTCCATTTCAGAATACTTGGAATTGGCCTCTGCTAAGTTGTCTTCCAACTTATGAACGTGCATTTCAGCATTCAACTGCACTCAAGAGAAAAGAAATGCTTACATATCAATGAATACATGCATAGGCTATGTTTTCCTACCATTAACTAGGCTCTACCCCACTCAAGTTCTTCTACTGGCAACACAACCCAGTGTGCTAACAAAGTGTGTTACCTGTGGCTCAGTTGGTAGCACACTTGCCTCTGAATCTCTGGGTTCAAGTCTTAAGTCCAGGGCTTGAGTACAAAAATCAAGGCTGACCTCAGGGAACACTGTTCTGTTAGAGGGGCTGCTTCCTGGATCAGATATTAAATCCAGACCCCACCTACCTGCTGAACAAACTTATGGCAATGTTTCAAGAAAGATCAGCTGTGTCATTCCTGACCAAAATGTATCAGCATTACTGAAAATAGATTATCTGGTCATTACTGCATTGCCTTTTATGGGAATTTGCTGAGTCCAAATTAACTGCCACATTTCTTACTTCAAAATCTGTCTAGGATGTTAGAATCCCTACAGTGTGGGAACAAGCCCTTTGGCCCAACAAGTCCACACCAACCCTTGGAGCATCCCACCCAGACCCATCCCCCTATAACCCACACACCCCTGAACACAGTGGGCAATTTAGCATGGCCAATCCACATAGCCTGCACATCTTTGGACTGTGGGAGGAAACCAGAGCTCCTGGAGGAAACCCACGCAGACACAGGGAGAATGTGCAAACTCCGCACAGACAGTCACCCGAGGCTGGAATCAAACCCAGGTCCCCAGCACTGTGCGGCTGCAGTGCGAACCACTGAGCCACCGTGCCACAATTCTCTGGTACTACAACAATGGCTACATTTCAAAAACCAAAGTACTTAAAGTAGAGTATTCTGGGATGTCCTAGGATTGTTGAAGCCACAATAGAAATGGATATGATTTCCTTCACTGAAAAACTTTGCCTATAACTAGATAAGGGGTTGGATCCCACCCTAATGAGTCTGTGACTACTCACACTGAAATTACGCAAGTTTCATGATCCCTTCGTTTACATCCTTGTTTCTTTCACAAACATGTCTGTCATTTCTTTTGATACTGTTAGATGACAAATCATGTGAATACTCCATTGTCTTAGCTTCTTCTCCCCTTTCTAGTTAAAAACCCTTAAAATGACAGCTAGCCTTGTACGTGCTGACAATGAAGAGGTACGTTTTAAAAGGTAACGATTCAGAAAGTCTATCTCTACCTACTATCATCACCAAGGACACACTGATGAAGTGTGTTCAAGTTTGCTATAAAGTTATCTCTCTGATAAGGCAAGTCAGCCCCAAACTGATGAGGACTAATCCCAAAGCTATGTGACAGTTCACTTCCCATCAGCACAGCTGGGATCTTCTCTGAATTTGATTAATAATTTAGGGCCAAGAGCGAAATCAGGGGCAGCTCAGTGTTGTATTCCGTGATCCATATCTGAGAGTATGGTAACCTATTCTAACCATGTCCTACCCTTGCAGCCAGCAGACAGATTGTTTTGCCAGTTTGGGTCAGAATTCTTTTTGTTGTCCTTGTTCCATTACCTTGGCTTTCTGCAGGGTTTCTGTGTTGGTGCTGAGGTCATCGATCTCAGCTTTCATGACTTGCTTGTCCTTCTCGAGTTTGGCTTTGACTCTCTGCAAGCCCTCCATCTGCTCTGTCAGCTCAGCCAAGGAGTCAGTGTGCTTCTTTCTCAGCGCGGAAGCTGTGGCCTCAGCTTGCAAGGCTGATTCTTCCAGCTCTCGTCGCAACTTCAGAAGTTCTGCTTCACGCTTCCTGTTTAGCTCAATCTATGAACATGGAGGGAGGAATAACTATCTACAGATACGTATCTGCAACTTCAATCTCATTGCTAAAGAACAAATCATTTTATTGGGTTGTCTTTTGCTGAGTTGCTAAACATCATGACACTAACATTTTGGCATTTGTGTAAATTATTCGGAAAATTTGGAATTACAATAAAGCATAAATTATTCTAATTCTTACTGGCGGGATTACAGTTAGAACATAGAACAGTACAGCACAGGAACAGGCCCTTCGGCCCACATGTTGTGCCATACATGACGCCAAGTTAAATTAATCCCTTCTGCTTGCCCATAGTCCAAATCCCTCCATTCCTTGCTTATTCATGTGCTTATCTAAAAAGCCCCTTAAATGCCCCTATTGTATCCACTTCCACCACTACCCCTTGGCAGAGCATTTAGGTCTTTTAACGCTTTTTGTTTAAAAACCTTGCTTCTCACATCCCCCCTGAACTTCCCCCCTCTCACCTTGAATGAATGCCCTTAAACGTTAAGGGAGAGTAAGTATACAGTTAGCTTGCATATTAAATTACAGAAATTACTTTGACAGAATCATTCAGCCCAGAAAGGGGCCTTTCAGTCCATCATGTGTATTGACAGCCCCTAGAAAGAGCTAAACAATTAGTCCCATTCAATCTGCTTCTTCCCCATTGTCCTGAACCTCTTAACCTCAATTATTTATCCCAATTTGTTTTTGTAAGCTATCATTGAATCTGCTATCATCCAGTATATTCCACATCATTTAATTCACAGTGAAAACAAAACCTTCTTCATCTCTGTTTAGGTTCCCTTGCCCTACCAGAACATATTGAAGAGATTTTGTGTCACAGGCTTGTGATTGAAAGATGAAGTTACCTGAGAAACTGTGGCACCACCAGCTTCCTCCAGTCTATCACTGAGTTCTTCCAGTTCACGGGAATATTCAGCTCGCTGCTTCTCCACCTACAGATTAGAAATGTAGTTTTAATGATTAAGTTGTCTTACTTACAACAAATCTAAACAACACACCAGGGTAAAAACATCTGAAGGCATTCGCAGAAGTGTTAGCTCGCAGAATTTAACAGCTCTGAGGTGGCTTCAAGAAATGACTTCAAAGGCATGGAGCATGATAGAGAGTTGGTGACATCTAGAGAGAGAAATTTCTAAATGAGACATTTAGAAAGAGAATTCCAGAGCTTAGGATCAAGGCTGTTAAAGGCTGTTAAAGAGCAGCAAATAAAGTTACGGATGTGCAAAAGGTCAGAATTAGAGAAAGAGAGAAATCCCTGCATATTGTAGGGATGAAGGAAGTTAGGGAGATAGGGAGAAATGAGACCAAGAGAGATTTGAAAACAAAGCTGAGAATTTTGAAATCAAGATTTAAACTGGGTTCTGATTTAGATTGGTGAGCATAGTGGGTGATAGGCATAGTGGGCGATAGGCATTGTGGGCTTGTTTATGGATGACTGAGGCACAGTGAATGTAAAACATTACATCACACTTTGGTCATCACAGTTCATATGTTACATAAACACTTTTGGTTGTGCCAAGTGGTTATCTTAGAGTTCCTTCCATCATCGTGTAACGGGGGCAGAGGAAGCTTCGACCATGTATAATGATTTCCTTTATTCCAACGCATCTAATGATTAGATGTAGATGCAAATCTGTAGATACCAGCAATAACTAAATTCCACTGGTGAAATTAACTGCACCAGTGACTTGCATAGACTTTATCTTTAACAAACAATGTTCGTTTTTCATGATAATTTCAGTGAGAAATAGGATGAGGTTTTAGTTGAATGATTCCTGTACTGCCTGCTTTTACTCTTCTCCTTTAGTTGATGTAGGTTTACTTCAAAGCAATTCTCACTGATCCTTCCAACCCACCCCTACAACATCCGAATGCTGCCTGGCTTGCTGTGTTCTCCAAGCCTCCTGTTTGTCTACCTCGGATTCCAGCATCTGCAGTTTTTTTTTGTCACAGCCCAATCTCTAAATTGTTTTGTTCTTTCAAAGCAAGAGGTGGAAATTTTTAAAAATCTTTTCAGTCTGTAATCCCTCTTTCATGTTTTGCCACATTCTGCAAATTCCTTTTCTCATTACTCTGTCATTCTCTCCTCCACAAAGACATTCCTGACTCTCCTCTTTGGCTATTCACCCTTAAGCTTCCCTGTTGCTTGCCATTCATAGAGTCACAGAATCAAACAGCATGGAAACAGATCTTTCAGCCTAACTCGTCCATGCCAACCAGGTTTCCTAAAATGAAATAGTCCCATTTGCCTGCGTTTAGCCCATATCCTGCTAAACCTTTCCTATCCATGTACTTGTCCAAATGCCTTTGAAATACTGCAATTGTACTCACCTCTACCACTTCCTCTCGCAGCTCGTTCCATATATACACCACCCTCTTGTGAAAAAGTTGCCCCTCCGGTCCCTCTCATCTTAAACCTATGTCTTCTACTTTTGGACTCCCCTACCCTTGAGGGAAAAGACCTTGGTTATTGACCTCGCCTATGCCCCTCATGATTTTATAAATCTCCATAAGGTCACCCATCAGCCTCCTATGCTCCAGGGAAAAAAGTCCCAGCCTATCCAACCTCTCCTTATAGCTCAAACCTTCCAGTCTCGTTAATATCCTTGTAAATCTTTTTTGCACCCTTTCCTGTTTAGTAAAATCCTTCCCAAAGCAGGGCAACCAGATTTGTATGCAGTACTCCATATGTGGCCTTACCAATGTCTTATAAGCTGTAGCATGAAATCCCAACTCCTGTACTCAATACCTTGACTAATGGAGGCAAGAGTGCCAAATAACTTCTTCACCATCTTGTCTACCTGTGATGCCACTTTAAAGGAATTATGTACTTACACCCTGTCTGCCTGACAATACTCCCCAGGGCTCTTACGTGAACTGTGTAAGTCCTGCCCTGGTTTGTCTCACCAAAATGCAACACCTCACATTTATCTAAATTAAATTCTACCTGCCATTCCTCGGCCCACTGGCCCAGCTGATCAAAATCCCATCATGAAGATCGTTTTCACTGTCCACTATACCACCAGTTTTGGGGTCATCCACAAACTTACTAACCAAACCTCCTATATTCTCATACAAATCATTGATATAAATCATGAACAACAGAGGACCCAGCACCGATCCCTGCAGAGCATCACTGGTCAGAGGCCTCCAGTCTGAACAACAACCCTCCACCAGTTACCTCTGTCTCCTACCGTCAAGCCAATATTGTATCCAATTGGCTAGCTTTCCCTGTGACCTAACCTTACCAAGCAGTCTACCACGTGGAAGCTGTTCGAAGGCCTTGCTAAAACCCACGTTGACAAATGTCTACCGCCCGGCCTTCATCTATCTTTTTAGTCACCTCTTCAAAAAACTCAATCAAGTTTATGAGACACAATTTCTCATGCACAAAGCCCTTTTTGCATTGCCGTCAATTGGATGTTGTGTACCTTCCTGACCTTCCCACTGTGCCCAGTCTTCAGGGTCATCATCTCATCTAGCAGCTGCACATCATGCTTTTAAGAACATCCAGTTCCTTTCTTCATCATTTCTCGGACAGCTGATGCTCCGTCCATCTTTCTAAAGGTCTCAATGCCCTGATTCAGACCTCTGCACACAGCTGTGTTCGTTGTCTGCCCCTTGACCCGAGGTACTGCCCCTTGACCCCACTTGACAGTTTTCCATTTGACATTTCGCCAGTTTATGTATGACTTGAAGCCAGAGGAATCATGAAGTATTTCTTATGCATAGAAAATTAGGAAACTGATTACACTTTGAGAAAGGTACAAATGCCTCAACTTCAGTTGATCATGGATATTACAGACTGATTGCCTCCAGCAAAGCTAACTTGCTTTAATTACATATTTGATGTTGTTTTACAAACCTTAGCTCTCATAGCACGCTCTCCCTCGAGTTCCTCTTCCAGTTCTTCAATTCGGGACTGTAGATATAAACATCTGGATTGTCATTCAAAACCTTCCAATCTCGGTTTGCTACATATTACAATGTTTCATCAATGTCCTACATAAGAATATATATTTAATCATGGTACATTAACACAAAAATGAAGAAATCCAAAGTGACTTTCATTTCAAAATCATATCACTTAAATGAACAGATTAAATAGTAACCTGCAGAAAATAATTTAACTTTGTTGGACTCAGTGTTCACATTTACATGTTGCTTTCAAAGTCAAACAGTAACAA
The DNA here is from genome assembly GCA_024137785.1 of Ginglymostoma cirratum. Taxonomy (NCBI): domain Eukaryota; kingdom Metazoa; phylum Chordata; class Chondrichthyes; order Orectolobiformes; family Ginglymostomatidae; genus Ginglymostoma; species Ginglymostoma cirratum. The sequence continues at coordinate 42,056,267 of JAHRHZ010000023.1, read as the reverse complement.
AAGAGGAAATATAATCTACTTCAAAGTAACGCTTGACAGATGTTGGTAGAAATTGGTCTTAAAAACAAATGGAAAATATACTTCCAATAAGCAGTTTCTTTGCAGATAATTACGTGAGTTGAGTAAAAATGATGTGGTTGAGTTTATATTTTACTTGCTCTGTCGTGATTTGGATTCAACAGTCATCAGAACAGCAACAGCGATCTCTGAAGACTAGTATTTTACAAGATGTAAAACCAGAGTTCCACTAGATCTTGGCGAGTGAGTTTAAATTATACACTCCATCCATCAATCAAGTTAATCAACCAGTTGTATAAAAGTATTGCTGTTCTTCAAGTTCAAGTGTCTAGAAAGGCCTTTCCAATGAATAGCGTCACAAACAGAGCCTTCAGCCCGTTCTCTACCTGATGCTCTTTAAGTTTCCTGTGCAGTGTGGAATTCAGAGACTGCTCATCTTCCCACTTGGAGTTCAGAGAATTAATCTCCATGTCTTTCCTGTAAAAAATCAAAACAGGTGTAAAATTGCAGTGGTGACTGCAACAGGTGAAGTAGTTTCAGGGGTCCAGATCAAAAAGTAAGTGAAAATATGATTTCCTGACTGTATTCAAACAGTTATTGTAAGTTAATGATTAGAACTGTTTACATTCCACATGATGGATTTCTCTTTTGACAATTCTTTCATTCCTCAATGCAGCTGACTGTGTTGCGGACTGCACAAGTATATCAATTATTAAAAACAAGAAATGATATTTCTGTTATCAGATCAGCAAATCATTTACAGAAAATTAAACCATTTCTGAGGTTTTTTGAGGATTTATTTTTACTTCTTGTAATGAACGTTCCCAGAGGAACAGTTTTTAAAATACAATTACTGCATTACCATTCTGGTCAAATATTCATCCATATTGCACCGCAGGAATTCACTGAGGCACCTTCAATAGTACCTTCCAAGCATACCAGCTCTACCGTTTAACAAGACAATGGCAGCAGATGTGTGAGAACATCACTAACTCCAAGTTGGCCTCCAAGCCACACATCATCCTAACTTGGATTAATGGTATGTCTGACACTAATGGAAAATTATAAAATTCTTACTCAGACTGAGATCAAGAAGGAAATTTCCCTGATTTGTTCCTTTCAAAGTAGTCAACATTCTATATTTACAGAAAATACTTCTGCAACCATTTGTTTTTACATTAACACTCTCAATGCAGCAACAATATTCCAAGCTTCTTATCAAGAGCATGATCAATAAAGCTCTGATAGCAAGCTACAGAGGATATATCTTAACACTGAGATCTATACATTGACTGGAAGCTGTAAACCAAGTCACCTACTTCTTGAGAACCTCCTCAAGATCAATCTTTGCTCTTTCCATCTCATTCAGGTTTTCAATGGTCATCTTCAGGTCTCCCTCAGCCTTTCGCCGAGCTTTCTCTACCTCAGTCCTGATCTTCTTCTCCTGGCTCCAGTTATCCTCCAGCTGTTACATGGTTAAAAAAAAGGCCATGTGTTTGACTACAATTGTATGCCTGTACAGTTGAATTTGATCCAAGTTAAAGACAGAAAGATGCATCAACATCACATCATTATGTGAGGGTCTCTCAACCAAAGGTGGAATCTAATTGAGGTGTTGGTGGGGTCTCATCAGTCTGTTGAAGTGCTGGTGAGAGATCCATGTCACCTCTGCAAGGGAAGACCCAATGAACTCAATACACCAATCAGGTAGGGATAGGGCCACGAGCAGGGGCTTTCACCTGGATTCAAACAACTAGGTTGAATTATCTACTTGGAGAAAGCTGCTGGCCACTCAGAGGCCTGCAGCTCTTAAACTTGGCATCACCACAGACGAGGCTGTGTCTGCTGTCAGAAGTGCACCTAGGATTGGAGGGAACTAAAAAGTAGGATTACAGGTTGACCCACTGGCAGGCCACATCAACAGGCCCACCTGCAGCTAAGTTGTTCCCAGTGATGGTCTGAGGCCTTATGTGGTCCTTAATTGGCCTTTAAGCACATGAATTGATGGCAGCATGAAAATATTTTCCCATGGGCCTTGCTGCCTTTACGTTTAATTCCATTGGCAATGAGAAGGTAGCGGGTTTGGGTGCGACACCACCTCAAACTAATTAAGTGCCCTTCTACCACTAAGCTTGTTACCATCAGGAGCTAAAAACTCTGCTCTGAGCTTCTGAGAAGTGGACACAGGTATTTGTCCAAGATGGTGCATGCAACCTCCAGCAAGCAGACTTGATCTGCATGGTTATGTTCTATTACTTGGCCTCATACACTCCCTACTTGCCAAGCAAATAATACACTTGGGCGCTAACTTGCAGAATCTCTTCGTGTTGAAAGGAAAGAATCCCATCTCCTAATGGCAGTTCCATCTCTCTGGTTGCCATTATGAGTTTTCCATCACTGGGTAATTATTTCAAAATCACTAAAAGAAATCTCAAATTCCTTTCTCACTGAAGTTATTGGGTTGTTTGTCAAAGGCCAGGAAGTGCAAACTGCTGCCTATGAACCTATGAAAACTTGAGAAGTTCCTTTTTATTTTCATTTATATGTCCATTTTAATTTTACAGATCAGTACGTTTAGAAATATCTGTTTTTCCCTCTGTTTCCTTACTGATGGATAAGTCCTAAATCAGAATACTTGCAATTGTATATATCCACAAAAATAGAAACATGCATTCAAACTTTATGCACAACCTTTAAGGACCCTCAGCATGCATTTATGAGGCCAATGAAGACAAAAAGCTTGGACAACCATGGAAAAGCTAACATATTTGTTTCAAGTATCTTAACCAGTTACCTCTTGGATCTGGGAGTTGAGTTTTCCATTGGTCTTAGTGAGGTGATTTACTTTTTCTTCTTCAGACTGAAGGTCATCTAGTGTTTTCTGGAATAATAGGTAAGGTCAAAAATCATTATTTGATTGTTGATCATTCCAGTTAATTACGCTCTGATAGGAAATGTAAGTACATAGATCTACTCAAAGTTTTTTTTAATGCTATCATAGAATGTAGCAATATCAGCATTTGCTGCCCATCTGCAACTATTTCTTGATAGCCACCTTCTTGAACAATTACAGTCCATGTGGTGTTGGAACACTCAGCGCTTTGTTAGTTAGAATCAGTTTGTTATCATGAAATTTAAAATGTGAATGCTCTTTATTTTAATGCAATTTTTAACCAAACGAAATCACATAATAAATACTGATGATGATGGCCCCATTGTAAGCATTAATATTCAGTCGATTCAATTATGAAGAAAGTTGTGTACCATCACTTCTGTGGAAAGTATTGTCAATTGCTGCATTCATCCAAGCCGAAATGTGTGAGCATCAAACTCTGATAATTCATTGAACACCATCAGACAGAAGTAGCAATAATCACATCAGTCTAGTGGTGATTTGAACTCTGAGATTCAGGTGTAATAATTTCACAAGTGTAGATTCAAAGAACTATCGTCACTTAGCTTAGTTCTGCATAATTTGTGAAATATAGTGAACTATATTTCACCGTGATCTAACTGAGTTCAAAGCGGTGGCAATGACATGAAGCTAGGAGACTGTAAATGGTTGTTAGTACTGGAAGGGATAGGGCTGAGGTTCTGCAGACTCCTACCAACCTGGTGAAGTTCATCCAAGGCTCTTTTCTCCTTTTGCAGCTTAGCGATGGAATCATCTCGCTGATTGAGGTCTTGGGTCAGTGAGCGCACCTTGTTATCGAGAGCCTAGTTGGATTTAATAGAAATTGATAATAACTGGAAGGTCATTTTAAACTGCACGTGCAAATGCATTTCTATGAGTATGTGAGCATGCACAAATTGTCAATTGTCCTAAGTGTGGTTACAGTTGAGAACACGATCAGCTCTACTGTTTTGCTGCAAGTGAGAAGTTACTGTGACTTCTCTAACCCTCATACTGCAAGAATATGATAAGTCTGAAGAGCTCATTGATAAGAAGCTGTTTAGTTCCAATCTGCTTGCATAAGGTCATATTAATGCTTCCTATTCTATACCTGTGACAGGTCTCTAACAGTGTTATCATTTGTCCCAACTCTGAGTGTCGCTCAGTGAAACAAAGTTCATGTAGTAACTTGAAAGATTGTCTCGAGGGAGCTAGATGGTGAGGAAACCCTGGTTTTTAGCGTTCATTACCCATAGGAAGGATAAATTTCCATGTTACCAAGGAGGAACTCTTCTGTGAGTTGTATAAATTGAGAGCAATTTCCTTGCTTTTGGCAAACCGGGAATGGTACTGGGAAGGTGAAAGGACCAGTTCAGGTGGACTCTCACCTAGTTTTGGACTTTGCTGAACTGTCAGGTTGGGGTCTGGCTTATGTCTTAAGGTCCTGTCCAAAAGATCCGAAGGATCAAAGGGCATCTGCAGAGAGTAGGGAAGAAAGGCTCCACCTCCTATGCAAGTCCAGTGATAGCCTGGATCTTAGTGAGACCTGGAAGTGGATTGTTGGGGGAAAATAAGGTCTTAAATGAGCTTGGAGACAGGTCGGCATTTATAAATCCCCTCAGTTTTAATTTTAGGTCCATAGTTTGGCTTTATTTATTGCAAGGGGAATAATCAGGCAGGTAAAATTTCACAATACCTGCTTCTCTTTCTCTGTTTTTACAAGTGTTGTCTCCAGACCCTCAAGGTCCAGTTTCAGGTCAGACAATTCTGTCTCAAGCTTTCTCTTGTGATTTGCAAGGCTCATGCTGGCATTCTCCTCCTCCTCAAGCCGTTCCTTCATATCTGAAATCTGATTTTCAAATTCCATTTTTGTCTTCATGAGTTGGGTCAGACGTTCCTCCAGATCAGACAAGTTTTCTTGTTCCTGAGGAAGAGGGTAAGGGAAATACAGGTGATTTTCTGAGGGTGGCTTTAAAACCATTTGCTGAAGGTGATAATGTCATGGAATCGTTCGGTTATTCTGTGCCTGCGCACATTCTCTGAAACAGTTATTCAATTAGACCCAATCGCATGCTCTTCCTTTATAACCTGCAATGTGAAAGCTACTAGGCAGGGTGTTCCACGTTAAAAAAGTCGCTGATTAAAAAAATTCTCATCATTTTTTACAGAATGCCTTTTAATAATTAATATATGGAGCCATAACAGGGCATAGAGTGAAAGTGTTCATTCAGAAATAGAAGAAACATTTGTTAAATTGTATTCAATGCTGAATTATCAATGTTGGTGAAACTGAACATTTGTTAGAGTTATCAAGTACAATTAGTGCTTTATGAATTAAAGATGCATGTATCTTTATTGTAGTTCCTGCATTTTGTGTGCTTTATGCATAAAATTAAACAGAATTACATACAGGTGAGGGCACCCAGGAAGATAGGTCATAGAAACTCAAGCAGGCCACGTGGCATGACTGATATTGTTGTGATCATCTCAACTCTACTTTCCTGTCTGCCCATCACACTCTTGCCTCCCTTGCCTATCAAAAATTCAGCTTTAAAATTGAAGGTCCCAACCTCCACTAATTTCTGAGTGAGAGAATTTCACAGATTAACAATCTCTCAGAGGAAAGAAATTCTCTTGATTTCTATTTTAAAAGAGATAGCTCTTATGTTAAACTGTCACCTAATTCTAGTCTCCTCTGCTACACTTTCAGACTCTAGATCTGCAAGTATTGAGAGTGAATGAACATCTGAATTATGTACTGCTGAGAAAAGGCTCATTTCATCAAAGCCTTTTGTTCGCATCCTTCAGGACATTTGACCAGAATACAAATTCAAGGGGAAAATCAACATTTACACTGCAAGAAATGTGGCTACAGATTAGTTGGCATGTGGTTAATGCTTGCCAACTAAACAGCACTCTCCTTTCATGCGGTATAAATTTTTGATTCTTTCCTTGAATTTTTATTCCTGTGAATGATCCTGTTGAGTGCAAGACAAAATGCTTTGACAAAGTGTGTCTTTTTTCAGCGATACATATTCTGTATTACTAAACAATTACAGATAGCAGGTGGGGAAATCTTCAATGCAAGTGAGAATCAGACTTGATAAACAGAATAGGTTTATTCCACAGTACATGTTACATTAATCGGAAACAAAAACAGAAATTGCTAGAAAAGCCCAGCAGGTCTGGCAAGATCTGTGAAGGGAAATCAGAGTTAACGTTTCGGGTCCTCAGAACCGGGCCCAAAATGTTAATTCTGATTTCTCTTCACAGATGCTGCCAGATCTGCTGAGCTTTTCTAGCAATTTCTGCTTTTAATTCTGAGTTATGGCATCCACAGTTCTTTTGGTTTTTACATTAATGAGTTGCGATATGACTCCTTTATAAACCCTAAGATTATATTTAAGAGTATGTGTACATTACCAATAGCTACATTAACTTACCACTTTGAAACAACAACTGATAATGAGAACACACCCACCAAAACAACTAGTTAGCTCTTCTCAAGAATAGTTCTTTATATCCAGATACATAGAGCTTGTCCCATAACGATAGTTAAACCTCTCAAGTACTAACTATCTGACACAACTTATTTCACAACATGCCCTGTCTAGACCCCTCAGGATCTCATTTGTTCCAATGGAACTACCTCTCACTATTATAAACTAATGTAGGTACAGCCCCAAACTGTTCAACCTTCTCATAACTGCTTCTGTATGACTGACGACTGTTTCCTTCATCAAACATGGCTCAGTGGCTAGCATTGCTGCCCTTAAGTCAGAATGCAGTGCTTCTCTTCTCCCTTCAGTGTTGAGAACCTCAATCGGACACACCGGAGCAGGACTGAGGAAATGTTGCACCTTCAGTGGGGCTGTCTTTTAGTTGAGCCAAAAGTCGTAATGAAGTTAATACTACACAGATACTAAAGCAGAATTGACTAAATTAGTTGTGAATAATTTTGTGGTTTTTATATCATAACAGCTATGATCCTGTTTCTTGCTAGTTAGTTGCAAATTTACTTACAGCCTGGACTTGCAGTAAGAGATCATTCTTCTCCTGTGAGAGAGTTGCTGTCTTCTCCTCGAGTTCCTTGACACGGTTAAGGAGGTCATTGGTCTGCGCTAACGCAGTCCTTAGTTCTTCCTCTTTCTGCTTCATTTCATCCTCCTGACGGGCCACATTCAACAATGGCTTGACCTACAAACAAAAGGACACAATCAATCTAATATCCAAAAACGTACTTTCCAATGACAGGTAGTGTTCCTTAGGAGTAGGCAATGAGAACAACCTGTATTTATATAGTGATCCAAAAGAAGAGGCTCTGGATACTGGGAAGCTAAAATAAAACCTCAAAATGCTGAAAATAGTCAGCAAGTTTGACAGCATCTGTGGAGACAGAAATGCAAAATTTATGCTTCAGTATTTTATCAAACTACTTTTCATCAAACAGAGTCAACCCTACAGGCCGTCTGATTCTCTCTCCACAGATGCTGCCAGACCTGATTAATTCCAGCATTTCCTGTTTTTATTTCTGAGTTTATATTACCCTTTTAATATAAGTAGAAAATCCTGGAACAAGGTATAAAAACAACCTGTATTCATGTAGCACTTGGAATATCGTAGAAAGTCCAAACTACAGAACTTTGTTTCAGGGCAACATTGGTAAACAAAATTTGAGCTTCATAAAGAAATATTAGGTCAGATGACTGTTATATTATTCCTTTAGATAGAGTCACAGAGTCATAGACCATAGAAACAGAACCTTTCGTCCAACTCATCTGTGTCAACCAGGTTTCCTAAACTGAAGTAGTCCCATTTGCCTGCGTTTAGCCCAAATCCCTCTAAACCTTTCCCATCCACGTACCTGTCCAAATGAATTGTAAATGTAGTAAATGTACTCGCCTCTACAACTTCCTCTGGCAGCTCGTTCTATACACACGCCACTGTCGAGGTGAAAAAATTTGCCCCTCAGGTCCTTTTCAAATCTTTCCTCTCTCACATTAAAACTATACCCTCTGGATTTTCTCCTTAACTCTAGGTAAAAGACATTGGCTAATCACCCTATCCAGGCCCCTCATGATTTTATAAACCTCAAGAAGGTCACCCCTCAACAACCATCGCTCCAGCTAAAAAAATTCCCAGCCTATCCAACCTCTCCTTATAACTCAAACCCTCCAGTCTCGGTAATATCCTTGTAAATCTTTTTGCGCCCTTTCCAGCTTAACAACATTCTTCCTATGGCAGGGCGACCAAAATTGTACACAGTACTCCAAAAGTGGCTTTGCCAATGTCTTGTGCAGCCGTAACAATGTAACAATGTAAGAGTACAATGCTGATAAATGTGAGGTCATCCATTTTGGTAGGACTAACAGCAAAATGGACTATGTTTTAAATGGTAAAAAATTGCAGCAGGCTGCTGTGCAGAGGGACTTGGGTGTCCTTGTGCATGAATCGCTGAAGGTGGGATTGCAGGTGCAGCAGGTAATTAAAAAGGCAAATGGAATTTTGTCTGCCGTTGCTAGAGGGATGGAGTTTAAAAACAGGGAGGCTATGCTGCAGCTGTATAGGGTCCTGGTGAGGCCACACCTGGAGTACTGTGTGCAGTTTTGGTCTCCTTACTTGAGAAGAGATATACCAGCACTGGAGGGGGTGCAGAGGAGATTCACTCGGTTGATTCTAGAGTTGAGAGGGTTAGATTATGAGGAGAGACTGAGTAGACTGGGATTATGCTCATTGGAATTCAGAAGAATGAGGGGAGATCTTATAGAAACATGTAAGATTATGAAGGGAATAGATAAGGTGGAGGCAGGGAGGTTGTTTCCACTAGCAAGTGAAACTAGGACTAGAGGGCATCGCCTCAAAATAAAAGGAAGCAGATGTAGGACTGAGGTCTGGAAGAACTTCTTCACCCAAAGGGTTGTGAATCTGTGGAATTCCCTGCCCAGTGAAGCGGTTGAAACTACCTCATTGAATGTTTTTAAGGCAAGGCTAGATAAATTTTTGAACAGTAAAGGAATTAAGGGTTATGGTGAGTGGGCGGGTAAGTGGAGCTGAGTCTTAAAAAGATCAGCCATGATCTTATTAAATGGCGGGGCAGGCTCAAGAGGCCAGATGGCCTACTCCTGCTTCTAGTTCTTATGTTCTCATGTTCTTATGTTCTTGTGTAACATGACGTTCCCAACTCCTGAACTTGATACCCTGACCAATGAAGGTAAGCATGCCAAATGCCTTCTTCGCCATCCTGTCTACCTGTGATACCACTTTCAGGGAACTGTGTACCTGCACCCCTAGGTCTCTTTGTTCAACAACAACACTCCCCAGGACCCTTACATTAACTGTATAAGTCCTGCCCTCGTTTGTCTCCAAAAATGCAACACCTCATATTTATCTAAATTAAACTCCATCGGCCATTCCTAATCCCATTGGCCCAGTTGATCAATATACCATTGTACTCTTAGATAACCTTCTTCACTGTCCACTATACCATCAATTTTGGTGTCCTCTGCAAACTTACTAACGGTGCTCCTTCCATATTGTATAGTTCTCACCTTTCCAGCAACAATCCCAAAGCCTCTGGAACCTATAGCCCTCCCTCTGCATCATCTCTCCAGTCATGCATTCATGTGCTCTATCCTTCATTCTTTTACTCACTACTGCGTAGGTCCAAGGGGAAATCTGGAGATTACTACCTTTTTGTCCTGCTTTTCAATTTCCTACATAACTCCTTATAGTCTGCTTGCCGGACTTTATTGCTTTTTCTTCACATGTCACTGATCCCATCACAGACCACAACCTCTGGCTGTTCTCTATCTGCTTCAGATTGCCCTTGTATCAATTCCATGACATCATTGACTCTAGCAGCCGAAAGTTAACATATCATCCTGGAACCATGTCTATGGCCGCAAAAGGGGTCTGTCTACTCCCTTCACTAACGAACCCTTACCACAATTGTCCTTCCACATTTCTACCTCTTCAACCCGGGCAGCTGGAACACCCACAGAGCCGTGGTTTTGGCTCCAGCTGGCATCCAGAGTGACCATCACTCTCTCTGATTTCCAAAGTCAAAACATTGCTTCCAAACAAAATGCATTTGGAGGATTCCCTCACTACCTGCTGGAGTACCTCATCAGATCTGGCAGCATCTGTCAATAGAAAACAAAATCATTGTTTCTGGTCCTGTCACCCTTCTCCTGAAATTCTCCAGCAATTCCTATTTTTGTTTCAAGGTTATTCCCACTCTGGCTCTAAACTTGCATCTTAGGAAATAAATCTCATTTCATGGCTTATTTGTACTCCAATTGATCATGAGAAAACACAACTTTCCTTCCTGGCTCTCATGCTAGCTGCCGTTGTATACTGCCCCCTCTGCTGAGGTCCTGGGTCCCCCAATTTAACCTACCAGCATAAACCCCTAAATAAAATTTCAGCCTTGATCCCCATCTGTCTGGAAAAACTTATCTCCACTTTTGCAACTTCCTCTTCATGTCCCAATATGTTGTCACGCTTCATCATTTTTATCTTTCCTGTAATTCAAGTCACAATTTACAATCCCAATCCACAACCTACAATTACCCCTATTCTTCTCAAGCATTTGGCATCCTCCTTTCAGTCACCTCTCTTCTGTTGTGCAGCTAAGTGGGACTATCCTGTACTGGATCCCCTCTTACGTATCCAAGTTTAACCAGAAAATTTCCCATAATGATTTCTCTTTTTGTTCCACACCATTATCTCTGAACTACCTTGAAGATTTGTCCTGAACTCCTATTTCTCAACTACATGGTGCATCTCATCTTCAACCATCAACAAGATATCAAGTTCTACAGACCATTTTTGGACCACCGTTATCTCCACAGCCTCTGCACAGTAAAAATGCTCGTCCAACACCTATTCCTGAATGAGCCACAATTTTCTCCAAATTGTCTTCAACACCGGCTGAACATTCAATTTCTCACCAAAAGTTCCAACATCCTTAGTGGTCATTTTCCCAGGTTTAGTATTCTTTTTGCAACCCTGCTCTCTCTGATCCTGAGCTGAGATTTTGAACCAATAACCCCTGTCACGAAGAAAACGTACTTTCCCTTCTGTGACACTGCTCCTGAACATCTCATTCATGTTTTTGATACCTTTAGACTTGATTATTTCAATATTGCCCGAGCTGACTACCATCTTCTACCATCTATAAATTCACTCTCATCCAAAGCTCAGCCCATATCCTGAACTGCCTCAGTCTCGTTCAACCATCACCACTATGCTTGCTGAACCATGAAATGCAATTAAGTCCTCAAAGTATGAATATTATTTCAATTTTAACGAGGTTTAATAGTGTGCAGTTCATCAGATGACTTCTTTACCTGCTCCCTTCGCAACGTCTGCCTGGTCAACCAATTTCCCAATTTTAAAATGTTCACAATCATTGTCAAATCCCACAATTCCCCAAATGCTCACACCTATGTAACCTCCTCTAGTCCTACAATTCTTCAAGTGCTGTACATCTCTCCGACTCCAGACTTTTATGCATATTCCAATCATTTTACTCCACAATTAGCAGCTGTTTTTTCAACAGTTCAGGCCATAAGCTTTGGAATTATCTCCTTAAACCCCTCACTGTCTTTCCATTTCTCTCTCCGCCTTTAAGACCCTACTGTTGAAATAGTACAGAAACTAGCACACGATGTTTAGTTTTGTTCAGTTTTAATCAATTCAATCAAAGTATATTAATTGATTAATCAAATATTATAGTATTCTGCTTAAAGGTAGCCAATGCAGATGTTGGCACTTTAAAATCATGTGGAACTGCCTTAGCTTCATTTGACAAAGAAATGCACCATGGCATACAGCTTCAGGAAAGAGGGAACTCTTGTTTACTTTCAGATTCAGATTTTCAACATTAAATAAGCTAGAGATGGTATATTCTTGCATTCACAAGCCCATATCAAGAAATCATAACTACAGCTTCGTCTTTGTATTGTTGTGTTGGAAGCAGCAATTGACTCAACATAAGCTTTGAATTAGAGTTAATTTTGTAACAATATGTTTAACTTAGTAATTGTATAATCCTTTAGGCTTTGAAATATTGTGCATAACAAGTAGCAGAGATTAATATTTTCTGTATTAATTACAGGGTAAAAACCAGGTAACATGGACTATTTCCAAACAGTCAAACACAGCAAACATAAAACCAATTAGAACAGGTGACTCGAAGGAACAAATACAAATGATTAATGATAAGTAATTGTCTAATTTATTGGGAAGTTCACCAAATTTAGTGAGGCTTGAGACATGAGCTCAAGCATATCAATCTTTGAGTCTTGACTGCAATGGATCAGATCTGAGCTCTGCAGTTCTGTCACATGCAGTTGTGAATGTGGTGGACAATAAAACAACTCACTGGAGGAGGAGGATGCACCAAAAATATCCCCATCCTCAATGATGGAAGATCCCAACATATAAGTACAAAAGATAAGGCTGAAGCATTTATAAGTATCTTCAGCCAGAAGTGCCAAGTGGATGATCCATTTTGGCCACCTTCGGTAGTCCCCAGCATCGCAGATACCAGTCTTCAGTCAATTTGATCCATTTCACGTAATATCAATGTACAGTTGGAGGCACTGTACATTGTGCCCTGCTGAGGAAGAACTGAACGAAGAGGTTCCATCCTACAGATGAAGACAAAAGGAGTTCTTCACCTTAGAATGTATCACAGCCTAAATCAATCCTACTCTCACTCAACAATGACCCACATGCATTTCCAGCAAGAGTGATCAGTGAGTGTTTGGGAGCAGTAACTTATATCCCTATCCTGAGCCAGAGGCATTCAAACAAATGGCAGTACCCTTACTTCCTCCTTTCCTGGCACTGAGGAATACAGTCTAGTCTCTCCTGCACAGAATAAGAATGTTAGAAGTCATCCTTTACAATGGGATGATTAGATGATTGGAAATAGCATAGCTCTTGTAATAAATACCTTAGTGTAAAGCTTCCACCAGCCCCAATAACGTAGTTGCAGGAATTTGCGGACATTGCGCTGAATAACAATTAATGCCATCCTGGAAATAAAAGAGTGGAAGAAAGGTACATTTTAGCAATAGGTAAGAAACAGCCATCTCCTCTTTATTGATTATAATATCACCTTTCCATTATTTTTATTCAGTCATTGCATGACAATCATTCGTGTGTTAATCATGTGTGTGTCCACACAAAATATGCAAATGATGTTGGTGCTTGGGTTTTGAAGAGGATGAGCAAGGCCAGACTGAAGTAGCTGTTCACTTTTAATTGGTTCCCAGGAAGCTGGCCAGGAATTTCTGATGAAGGGTCTAGGTCCAAAACGTCAAGCTTTCCTGCTCCTATGATGCTGCTTGGCCTGCTGTGTTCATCCAGCCCCACACCATGTTATCTCGGATTTCCAAGCTATGTTGTGCACTGCTATAGACACCAGAGGCATGCGTGTTTCACACATACAATTGAATTGTGTTGTTTACATTTGTAAATTTCAAATACATATGCACATGTAGTGATAAGTGTAGTGTGCTTTGGAAGAAAACAGTGCCTTTACATCAATTGTTCTTAAAGTTTACCACCACTGGGTCTTTCCTCTCCTCAAGTCTGGGCCTGTTGTGAAGAATTGATGGACATAGTTGAAAATTATTATTGTACTGTGTGACTACAAGAAAGGAGGCAAATTAAATGGACATTGGTCCTTCTTTGTCTTGCAATGATAGGTGCCTCCATATTTAACAGGAGACGGCGGCATTGTAGTTACTGGACTAGTAATTCAGAGACTCAGGTGAGTTCAAATCCCACCAGGGGCGCAAGTAATTGAATTCAATTACGACATCTGGATTTGCAAACTATTTACTGTAGCGGAGACCACAAAGTTGCCATTGATTGTTGTAAACAGCTGACTCCAGACTCACAGAAATATGACTGACTTTCTGAAATAGCCTTGCAAGCCACTCAGTTCAAAGGCATTGTGGGATGGGCAACAAGTTCTGGCCTTGCCAGCGATGCCCACATCCCCATCGCCACAGAATTCAAAATATGGCGTCATGAGACATATTCCTTCAAGATTACTCACAATACATCGTAAAAATTGGATTCATGCATGAAGTTTTACTGAATGTGGTGTCTCACCTTCTCTCCAGCATCTTTTTAAATTCTATGCGCATCAGCATCCCACGGGAACGACACTGAATCATTGTCATAATCTTTGCCAGTCGCTCATCACGGAAATCCTCTAGCTTAGCCAGAATACCAGCACGGAAGAAAACCTATGAAGTACAAATAAGAGAGGTGAACCATATAACAAACACTAATAAGAGACTTTGGCCGATCTCCATATCTAACACTGACAAAGCGTCGGTATTTCAGTACAGCAGTCAGCACTAAAATCACTGCAAACATCACTAAAGAAATACATCCCAAACTTCGGTGAATTCACATTTCTTAGTCTGTTTCTGATCTCATGTGAATCTAGTGTAAATTGATTTGGCAGAAGGCAGCTAAGAATGAAATGAACAGAGGAACAGAAGGATAATGTACAGCCTCTCCAGCCTGTTCCTCCAGGAAATGAGATCATTGTTGATCTGTGTGTTAACTTCATTTACCAACCACAGTTCCATCCAGTGATCCTTGGTTTCTTCACCAAACAAAATGTTATCTGTCTCCATGTTGAAATTTCCAATTTACTCTCAGCTTCAACAACTTTTTTGAGGAGTGATTTCTGGATTTCCACTAAACATCATGTTAAAAAATATTTCCTCATATCACCCCTGTTCAACCAAGCTCTAATTTTAAGATTATATTCCCTTATAACTTGAACTGCTCTAGCAAAGGAAGCAGTTTTATTTTGTCTACAGCCTCAGTTCCTTCAATCAAGCTAAATCTACGACTGGGATTTAAACTTTCTACGCTTTAGGATCAATGACAGAGTTACCAGAAAATTATTGGAAAACCTCTCACGTAGTTACAATCAATGCAGAGCAACCAAATAGGTATTGGGTCTTAGGGCAAAGTGCATGATCAAATGTCAGTGTAAAATTTAATTAAATGCAGTGTGAAAATATTCATCATTTATACCAAATAAACCAAACTGCTGAACCCTCCTTCCTGCAATAACCTCTGTGTAAATTTAGAATTCAACAGTGTTCTGCTGTACTTGAAGGCACGTTACCTTTGTGTGTCCAATTTTATACTCATTACTGTCTAGACCAATGGAACCAAGGACCAATTCCGAAGCTTTCTTGTTATCAACAAAACCTTTGGGGATGACATTAGGGTTCAAGATGTGATACCTATGCAAAAGAAATTAATGGAATTACGCAAACTTAATGTAAGTCTAAATATATTATGTTTGCGGCTTTTGAACTTGTGTACTTTTCTGGTTTTTTGTTAAATTAGACACAGAAACAGACTTTAAAGGCACAAACTCCATTCCCTGGCCACTGACCTCATCCCTCTCCCTGGTCATTTCCTGAGGTTGAGCCAGACTATTCACAGCCCTGGCACCCGAAATGACTCAGAGCTGCATATCCACTCTATCACTAAAACTATCAATTTCCCCCTCTCTGACATTGCCTGTAATAGCCCATGCCTCAGCTCATCTGTAGCAGAAAACCTTATCCATGTCAATGGATTCAACCAGAGATAAAAGGTACTGCAGATGCTGGAGAATCCGAGATAACAATGTGTGGAGCTGGATGAACACAGCAGGCCAAGCAGCATCAGAGGAGCAGGAAAGCTTGATGTTTCGGGCCTAGATCCTTCATCAGAAATGGGGGAGGGGAAGAGGGTTGTGAATTAAATAGGGAGAGAAGGGGAGGCAGATGGAAGATGGGTAGAGGAGAGGATAGGTGGCGAGGAGACAGACAAGTCAAAGAGGCGGGGATGGAGCCAGTAAAGGTGAGCGCAGGTGGGGAGGTAGGGAGGAGATAGGTCAGTCCAGGGAGGACGGACAGGTCAAGGGGGCGGGATGAGGTTAGTAGATAGGAGGTGGGGGTGCGGCTTGAGGTGGGAGGAGGGGATAGGTGAGAGGAAGAACAGTTAGGGAGGCGGGGACGAGCTGGGCTGGTTTTGGGATGCGGTTGGGGGAGGGGAGATTTTGCAGCTTGTGAAATCCACATTGATACCATTGGGCTGCGGGGTTCCCAGGCTGAATATGATTTGCTGTTCCTGCAGCCTTCGGGTGGCATCATTGTGGCATTGCAGGAGGCCCAGGATGGACATGTCATCTGAGGAATGGGAGGGGGAGTTGAAATGGTTCACGACTGGGAGGTGCAGTTGTTTGTTGCGAACTGAGCGCAGGTGTTCTGCAAAGCGGTCCCCAAGCCTCCGCTTGGTTTCCCCGATGTAGAGGAGGTCACGGAGAGAGTGGTCCCCCTGGAAAGCAGACAAGGGTGGGGAGGGAAAAATGTCTTTAAGGGGGGGTCAGATTGCAGTTGGCGGAAGTGTCGGAGGATGATGCGTTGGATCCGGAGGTTGGTGGGGTGGTACGTGAGGACGAGGGGGATTCTTTTTTGGTTGTTATTGTGGGGACGGGGTGTGAGGGATGAGTTGCGGGAAATGCGGGAGACACGGTAGAGGGCATTCTCGACCACTGCGGGGGGGAAGTTGCGGTCCTTGAAGAATGAGGACATCTGAGATGTACGGGAGTGGAATGTCTCATCCTGGGAGCAGATGCGGCGGAGGCGAAGAATTGGGAATAGGGGATGGCATTTTTGCAGGAAGGTGGGTGGGAGGAGGAGTATTCTAGGTAGCTGTGGGAGTCAGTGGGCTTGAAATGGACATCGGTTTCTAGGTGGTTACCCGAGATGGAGACAGAGAGGTCCAGGAAGGAGAGAGAGGTGTTAGAGATGGTCCAGGTGAACTTCAGGTTGGGGTGGAAGGTGTTGGTGAAGTGGATGAACTGTTCGAGCTCCTCATGGGAGCACGAGGCGGCGCCGATACAGTCATCAATGTAACAGAGGAAGAGGTGAGGTTTAGGGCCAGTGTAGGTACAGAAGAGGGATTGTTCCACGTAACCTACAAAGAGGCAGGCATAGCTTGGGCCCATGCGGGTACCCATGGCCACCCCCTTTGTCTGTAGGAAGTGGGAGGAATTGAAACAGAAGTTGTTGAGGGTGAGGACGAGTTCGGCTAAGCGGATGAGGGTGTCAGTGGAGGGGGATTGGTCAGGTCTGCAGGACAGGAAGAAGCGGAGGGCCTTTAGGCCTTCTGCATGGGGAATACAGGTGTATAGGGACTGGACATCCATAGTAAAAATGAGGCGTTGGGGACCAGGGAATTGGAAGTTCTGGAGGAGGTGGAGGGTGTGGGTGGTGTCACGGACGTAGGTAGGGAGTTCCTGGACCAAGGGGGTGAAAATGGAGTCTAGGTAGGTGGAGATGAGTTCGGTGGGGCAGGAGCAGGCGGAGACAATGGGTCGACAGGGCATTCAGGTTAGTGGATTTTGGGAAGGAGATAGAAGTGGGCGGTGCGGGGTTGGGGAACAATGAGGTTGGAGGCAGTGGGTGGGAGGTCACCTGAGGTGATGAGGTTGTGGATGGTTTGGGAGATGATGGTTTGGTGCTTGGGGGTGGGGTCACGATACAGGGGGCGGTAGGAGGAGGTGTCAGAGAGCTGGCGCCTGGCCTCAGCGATGTAGATGTCAGTGCGCCATACTACAACGGCGCATCCTTTGTCCGCGGGTTTTATGGTGAGGTTGGGATTGGAGCTGAGGGAGCGGAGGGCTGCACGTTCTGCGGGGGAGAGGTTGGAGTGTTTGAGAGGGGTGGAGAGGTCGATACGATTCAACCATCCCATTTCTCTTCTGGCTAGTCTCCCACATTGTGTGCTGCAAATTTGAACTCACCAAAAATTCTGCTGCCTGTATCTGAACCTGTTCATCCATCATCTCTGTGTTTGCTGAGCTACACGAGCTCTCAGTTTAACAATGCCTCAATTTTAAAATTTTCACACATAGCCTCACTCCTCTTTCTTTCAATAAGCTCATCCAACTCTACAACTATGTGAGATCTCTGTACTATTCCAACACTGATCTGTTGCACATTTTAATTTTCAATGCTCTTCCATTGATGACTGTGACTTCAACATAAACTCTGAAATTCTTCTTCTGAACCCTTCTGCCTCCTTGCCTCTCTCATAGTCTTCAGTTAAAAGCCACTTTGTGGATGAAGTTTTTGGTTATGTATCCCAACACTTCTTCTTCCTGTGCCCAATTCTGTACTTGATGATGCGCACCTGAAATGCTTTGGGGCAATTTATGGCCATGCGGGATATAAAAGCAATATTTTGGTCTTTATCCTACAATAAGTACAAGGTGCCAATTTATCCTCTGTGAATATAATTAGTTGTGTCAATATAACAAAAAGCCTTAAACAGCGCAGTGTTGGTCACGTTGCAACTGTGTATGAGAAGACAGGGATATACATGCCTCTGTTTAAACTCAGCATATTGCAGTCTGTTGGGGAAACCTTTCCTGCAGATACGGATTCCCTCCAGCACACCATTACAGGCCAGCTGGTGAAGGATCAGGCCAGCATCACACACACCTAGGACAAAATGCACACTGTATGATTAACAGGACTTTGACTGGAATTAAATGGGCGTCATTATCGGTCAATCTTTGACTCCCAACCTGGAAAATCACTTCCCATTCACTTCTGTTCTACAGAATTCCTCAGCCACAGTTAATCTTGACTTAAATGCAAACTGTTGCCCAGAGACAGGGACTGGTGCAAACATAGAATCCCTACACTGTGGAAGCAGGCCAATCAAGTCCACAAACCCTCCAAGGAGCATCCCACCCAGACCACCCCATCCCTGTAACCTTGCATTTCCCATGGCCAATCCAGCCAGCCGGCACATTATGGACAATTCAGCATGGCCAATGCACCCAACCTGGGCAGCTTTGGACTTTGGGAGGAAACCAACATTGACAAGGGAGAATGTGCAAACCCCACACATACGCCCAGTCACGGGATCAAACTGGAATCCTTGGCACTGCGAGTTAGCAGTGTTAACCACTGGCCATCGTGAACTCAATGAGTCAATGATGCACAAAGCATTGAAACAATAACAGAGTAGCTGGGTAAAAAATGAGCAAGAAAGGAATAAGACGATATATTAGTGTAGGTAGATGAGGAAAAGTGACAGAAGGTTTGTGCTGAGTGTAAACACTGGCACAGAGCACTTGAGCTGAATGGCTTAGTTCTGTGCAGTATGTTATCATAATGGTCCATACTGCTAGGCCAATGTCTAAATTTAGTTGTTTATGAGAAAAAGATGTTTTTCCAGATTTATCCTTTCTTCAAACGTATACCCAACTACGAACACCCCCCCACCCGAAACACACACACACACACACACACACGCAGACACACAGACTCACACAAACACACAGACTCACACAAACTCACACACACATGCACGCACACACACACACGCGCACACACACACACGCGCACACACACGCACACACACACACAATGCAACATGTTAGTGATGTTGTGGTTTTGTAACGGGTAGGACTCACCTGACTGTTTGTTTTCATTGGGCACAATGCATCGGACAAAGTGGGGAGCTGTGCTGCGCAGGGTGGTCATCAGCTTGTTCAACTGTTCCTGTGAGGTCAAGAAATGGCACTGTAAAGAATTGCTGCAATCAATTGAAATCAGGCAGGGTGAGAAATGGGGCTGGAGAATCACAAGGAGGTAAAGGCAATGACCGGTATTTAAAATGTGAAGGGAAAAATGAGAAAAAGGGGAATCAAGAGACAAGCAGCAAACAGCAGAATGGAATGAAGATAAAATAATAAAGAAGGAGGGAGAGAGAGAGAAGGTGGGAGTGGTTTGTGTTGGGGAATCTGTGTGATGGTCTTACCCTGTAGAAGGCAGAAACTGTCATGAAAGATGAGCCTTTCTTCTGTTTTTTACTGCCAGCTGCAAAGAAATGGTTTGCTCAAAATAAACAGTTGCATTCAATAAATGAGAAGTTTTCACAGTTATAGAATCCCTACAGTATGAAAGCAGGCCATTCAGCCCACAGTGACCCAACAAACAGCATCCCACCCAGACCCATCCTCTCCCAATAACCCTGCATTTCCCATGGCCAATTCATCTAACCGGCACATCTTTGGACTGTGGGAGGAAATGCAAACTCCAAACAAACAGTCAGCTGAAGGCGGAATTGAAGCCAGGTCCTTAGTACACTGAGGCAGCAGCACTAGCCTCCGAGCCACTGTTCCATACACAAAACAGAGCTCAATGTTAATTAGTACCTCTCTGCCCAACTCAGATGGTGTGTCAAATATCTGGAATGTTTAAGTTGGGCTTAGATCCTGTCTACACTTTAGCTTTTGAGTTTCTCTTCCCCTCTACTTTGATCACAGGCTGTGATTTTATAAAATGAGTGGCTCTGCCGCGTTCACTTACTGTCACAATTCACTCAATGCAACATATTTACAAATTGTGTCTATATGGGAATCACAGCTGAGAAAGACATAGAAAGCTGTTTATAGAGGTTCAATCAAAAATCTATCAGCACTGAAGTTGGACCATTAAAATTAAAAAACACATTTTATACTTGTATTACTTCCTTCTCAACACTTGATGGCACTGGTGTTCACCTTTTGCACATCCCTTTCTGAGACTCTACACATGTCCTTTTTTTTGCCATCACTCACCTGCTGCCTCCTCTTCTTTGAAGAGGACAGGTAGCAGAGCCTGGCTAGATTTCTGGAAAAGAGTCACTACAGTTTCATTCAAGGGATCCTTGTTCTTTTCCAGCCAACCGTGAGTGTTGTAGCCAACCTGAGGAGGAGAAACGACTGTTAACATATTAACACAGAAAAAAACAACTTTCACTGGAACCGGAAGTCCCGCTGGCAATCGAGGACCACGTTTCATGGCAAAATGTCTGAATATCTGCACTTTGGGGTCTTGAGAGTTCAGACCCTGGGCCTTGTCTTTGTGGGTCCCAATAGCCTTCTGGCTGAAATGAGTAGGAAAGGTACTGGCAGCTGGGATGTCAGGGAAGCTCAGGACGCTGAAGGTCTGAAAGAAGTGGACTCTACCATTGTTCAGATAGAGGGTTCGACAGGCCTTGTGGTTGGGGGGAAGAGGTATGGTAATCTTGGGGCAATGGGAATACCACTGTTTTCATGCAGTGTCCAGGAGTCTAACCCTGATCCACAAGGAAACCTAAGACAAAAACAAGGGTCTTGTTTGGGCTTCCTCTTTTCCAGACCTTTCCAGCGATTTGGTGGCTGTTTGGTCTGATTAAGGTCGTGACTGAGGAGAAGATAGTGGGGTCACCTGAGGCATTTGAATTGTCTGCAGTGCTCATGTGATTTTCACTGGGCTAACAATGTTGAAATTAAAATTTGGCTTGGATAAATCCAGACCCGTTGCTGTTAAAGATTTGAGGACAGCAACTTAAATCATCTTAAACCAGCATCAATGCTCTGAGTCGACTTTTAAGTTGGCTGAGATAACAAATATGTTTCTTGTTCTCATTAACTAATAGGAGCCACACATGTGCAAGAAATGACACTGTAAAGAATTGCTGCACACATTAACTAATGTGTGCACAATATTGATGCGTGGAACTCACAGCGATGAGTGACGATTTGCGAGAGTAGTGTGTCATTGCACTTGGAATCATCATAATAAATGGCTTCTTATGTCAGTGTTGGAAAATGTCCAGTCTATGGCCGGGAATGTCTTTCATAGAATCCCTACAATGTGGAAACTGGCCCTTTAGCCCAACAAGTCCACACCAAACCACCCCCCATAACCCACCTAATCTATACATCCCTGAACACTTGGGTAATTTAGCATGGCCAATCCACCTAGCCTACGCATCTTTGGAGTGTGGGAGGAAACCGGAGCACCCAGAGGAAACCCACACAGACACGGGGAGAATGTGCAAACTCCACACAGACAGTGTCCCAAAGCTGGTATCAAATCCGGGTCCCTGGCGCTGTGCCGCAGCAGTGCTAATCACTGAGCCTCCGCGTTTTATTGTGGAATTTTCTTTGACCAGTTTTAGTAAGATTTAAAGAGTGCGATACCTGGATTTATCTAAAGCATGGATACAGCGGGATTGATTTTCCATTCTGTAAATGACCAATTCCTCACACACAGCTGTGACTGAGGAGGGTTGCGGTGAAGACTCAGTGGCTGTACTGTGAAGTGGGCTATGGCTGAAACACCTTGCCCTACATTATTTTCCAACTCATTACGGAGCAGATTCGCAATTAGCTCACTTACAGCTATCAGTTCCAACCAATTTAACCACAGTCCTACACCCTCTGCACCCAAAACAATCCCATCACCACCACCAAGATAATGGGTGGGGAGGGCACCTTGTGGGATACAGGTGTCGGGGAAAGGAGTTGGGGTATTGGAAGCAAAGGGTAAGAGGTGACGGTCAGCAGCCCTTGCTTTGACCTAGATCCAGTCTTCGATCACCCACAAGGGACTCCACTTGCCTGAAGTGACAGCCTTTCTAAACGGTTACCCAATCAGTTGGCCAACTCTTTCTCCCCAACCTGAGCTAAAGTAATCACGGCCCAGACAGAATGAGACCCTCATAAAGTAGTACTCATATGAAGTACTCATAAATTGACTACTGAAGGGCCTCAAACAGTGACGAGGTAGAAATGTGGGGATTGGGCTTTCAAACACAGACATTAATTCATTAAAAGAAGGGCAGACTCTTGTCCACCCCCATCCTTGCCTAATTACGTTCAATTTCCTCCCTCGGGGCTCTCTGTCTCTGAGCCCATAAGATCATACCCCCATGTCCTTGTTTGAATTTCAGATGAGTGTCTGCACTTCTTCACGTGACCAATGCTTACCGTGCCGGCATAGTGAATAATCTCAAAGGTGGCTTGCGATTTGCCTTTGCCACCTTTTGGTTTCAGGAAATTATTGGACTTGCCCAAATGATTGTCGTACAAGGCAGCCTTGAAGGTTTCATCAGTGGCCTTGGGGAATACACATTGCTCTTCCAGGATGGAGAAGATACCCATGGGCTGGAAACAAACAGCAGAAACGATGTCACTGTAATAAACTGAAAATGCACCATCGCTACCAATCCAAGTGTATTAGTGAAAGCAGCAATGTAAAGAATGTTTGTGCCATCTGAATCAAACTCTGAATAGGGATAAGATTACAAGCAACAGCTTCCTTTAGTCTGCTGTTTAGTTGGAAATCTTATTCAAAAAGGTGAAGTCATTGTGGGATTTGTTAAATGGCAACTGCCTCAATAGCATGGGAAAGCATGCTCCTTCTGGAACATAAGCCCCTGTTCTCCCATTCCAAAATTTTACTGTTTTCTTTCAGGTTTCCAACATTGAACAAGAACAATTTACATTTATAATAGTACCTTTCATGTCATGAAACATCTCAATACACTTCAGAGGAGTATTACGAAACAAACATGACACCAATCTGCAACAGGTGATGTAACATGATTTTTCTTTTGATGTGCTTATATGATGTTTATTAACAGATTTACCTTTTCCAGCAGCTCAATACAAGCTTGTAGATCCATACCAAAGTCAATAAACTCCCAGTGAATCCCTTCTTTCTTATATTCTTCCTGTTCCAGGACGAACATGTGGTGATTGAAAAACTGTTGCAGCTTCTCATTGGTGAAGTTGATGCAAAGTTGCTCAAAGCTATTGAACTGCAAAAGGATAAGAATGGGAGAGATTGAGAATGAGGTTACTTCCCTATTTTTATGCCTAGTCTCTTATTCATTGGCAGATTAGGTAATAATTCTCATTACCTGCACAGCTAGAATGAATGTCCTATGCAGTTACAATGTAAAGTTTACTTTCAATTTTTAAAAAAAAAGTTAAGAATACATTTTAAAAAATAATCTCTTATCTGTCAATCAAAGCCCAAATTGTCAAATATTACTTTATCATCTGCAAGAACTTTATAACTTACATATTTATAGGATCTTTACCTCAAAGATCTCAAAGCCAGCAATATCGAGCACTCCTATGAAGTACTGACGCTGTAACTTGGTGTCCAACGTCTTGTTGATTCTTGCAACCATCCACTTGAACATTTTGTCATACACAGCCTTTGCAAGGGCTCCGACCGCATTGTAGCACTGAAAAAAAAAACACAAAGTTATAACCCTCTTTCAACAAAATCATTCTTGATGGTGTGATTACTGTCAGAAAGCCAACAGAGGTTCAAGATGATGTGGGAGTGGGAACAGCTGACATGGGAAATTGATGGAGTTGGAATAGTGAGAGTGCTGGGCTTACATCCTGAATTTTGGAGGAAGCTGTGCTCACTGATCTGTTTCGCACAAACCAGTTGGTAATGCTGGCAGGAACCACAGCAGTTCGAGCGTGCATTCAGAGAGCAGGAGGTCACCTTGAAGGTGGTTTTGACACAAAGTTGAGTCCATTGAGCACCATTGGTGGAGTAGGTTTGAATCTCTAGCGGGAGAAGGGTGTGGGTAGGTTTGAAACCTAAGAAGGGTGGTCCAAGTGTCCTTGTGACAGCTTCAGGAGAACTGAAGTTCTTCCAAGAAAGGAAATGGAAGGACAATGTAAAAAAAATCTCCATCCCTGAGTCTCTGTTGGCCGTGGCTGCAGTTCCCTCAGGTTTGGTCTAGTGGGGAATGTACCACCTTTCCAGCCTCAGATAAAACAGGCAGACTAGCCCCACATATGTCACCTGAGTTTGGTCTACATCACAAGAAGGCACTGATTGGTTGGACTGGATGCACTTTCCTGTAAATAATTCAAAGTTACAGTAGGCCACATTGGGGTGGGAAAGCAGTGGGTTAATCCCCCTCACGTCACCTCCTTCTAATATAACTGTATACTTCTGCCCCACTCAATTTCAGTCACGCTGATGAGGGCAATTAAAATTGAGCCATATCATTCATCACCCACTTTGAGCTAAATTAATTGATCTCAGCTGGAGAGCTGTAAAACTGGACTCAATCATAGAACCCCTACAGTGCAGAAGGAGGCCATTCAGCCCATCAAGTCTGCACCAACCCTCCAACAAGGATCCCACCTAGATCTAGCCCTTACCACATCCCATAACCCCACATTTCTCATGGCTAATCCACCTAGGCTACATATCCCTGAACACTATGGACAATTTTAGCATGGCCAATTCACCTAACCTGCACATCTTTGGACCGTGCGAGGAAAGCGGAGCAAACCCGGACAGACAGTGGGAGAACGTGCAAACTCCACACAGATGGTCACCTGAGGTTGGATTTGAACCCAGGCCCCTGATGCTGTGAGGCAGCAGTACTAATTGCTGAGCCACTGTGCCCACCCAATCAATGCCCCGCTCCTGCAAAGGGATAAAGCAGCTGGGTGCCTGAGATAGTCTGTTGTGAGAGCAAATGTAGTCATACTACATAGTGAGTTGAAAAATGTGTTTCTCCCCTCTGCAGTCCTGTGGGGCCAGAGTATTTTCAGGTAAATCTACTGACCTCCAACTCATTCCAGTAAGCAGGGCAATGACCCTGAACTGACTGCATGCTTTCCCCAGTGGTTCCACTGATGAGGTCTTCACACAACTGAACTTTGTAGACCCACACTGTGGGGTTGATTCTCAGCCTTCACCGAGATCCTTGGTTTCAGCCAGGGATGATCCAATTTAACTCTCCAGTCTCGGGTGAGGGAGGTGAAAGTCAGCCCTGTGACCCATCCCAATTGGACCACCAATGATCCTGTTGGAAAGTGGATACATGTGGACATTGGGTGAGGAGAAGGCAGACTTGTTTCCTTTGCTCCCTGTAGTCAAATACTTTGTCCGCACTGCAGCCTTGGCTCGCACAAGGAGAAGGGTCTCTTTAGTGAGCTACTGGGGATTGCTTAGGTCTCTAAGCTGTGACTCTACAGGAATGAAAACCCTTTAGCAGGGCAGAATTGCAAAAGTGGGCAACATTGTATAGATCTTTGAAATAGCAGAAAGGATTGAAGAATATAGTGATGAAGATGAAATTCAGTATCTGCGCTTACTTGATCTATATTCTGACTCTTCTGCACAAACTCATTGCCGACTTTTACCCTTGGCCTGGTGATGCCCTTCTGCAGTTCACCCGAATTGAGAGACATCAAGTGGGAGACTTTGTCAGCCACTGGAAAGAGGAAATTGGAAAGAACATTACACAAAAACAACAGAAACAGCTTGATTTGCACGGATTTGAATTTCCAACATTTCCACTTTTAAGGTAGTTGAATTAACATCTTTGTGTGTTCTGATTAATAAACTAATCTCTGAAGGGTACGTTTACACACTGATGATAGCAGGCAGCTTCAGGCCTTGCTTGAAGCAATGACCATGTACTCCAATGAGAAACAGCAAGACCTTCTATTAACAGATATCAATTCATTCTGAAGTGGAACCGTAGAAACCACGTGTTAGCTTTGTATGACGACAAACTATAGTATAAACTGATTAGATTGCAGAGATTTCGGAGTCAATTTGTCTCTGGGCCTCAGGATAGAATTGACAAAATCGAGTCAGGAGTCCGTTATATATCTCT
The DNA here is from genome assembly GCA_024137785.1 of Ginglymostoma cirratum. Classification (NCBI taxonomy): domain Eukaryota; kingdom Metazoa; phylum Chordata; class Chondrichthyes; order Orectolobiformes; family Ginglymostomatidae; genus Ginglymostoma; species Ginglymostoma cirratum. Next base: position 42,029,815 of record JAHRHZ010000023.1, on the reverse strand, counting down.
TTTGGATGAGGGTTAGAAAAATCAACTCTGGTTCCTGCTCCTGATTGATCTTCAGTGACCCCTGGTGGAAAATCCCTTGAACAGAAATAATAGTAGGGAATGATGCACAACAAATGCCCAATGTCGAAATTCTTCCAAGATTACTGAAGGGATTATGTGCTTTTCAAATGTACTTTATCCTGATTTATTTGTTGTTGCCTTAACAGCTTGGAATCCCGGAATGCTATGGGCATTTTTAGCCCTTAATTTGAATTTTTTCTAGGAGGAAGGGCTGATACAGAGTTAAACGACTTGAGGTGTGAATTCAGTTGTTTCCTAGTAAACATTCTTTTAGGATCAATGAAATGTGACATCTAAAGTATGAAAGGACTGGACAGTGATCTCCTGTAATGACAAAGATTGGCTGATTGGCTGTCGACACCCTGCTCAACAGCAAACCGCACCCCCTGTGGATTATGTCCCAAACTGCAGATACATTTTATGTTTTTAAATCTGAAGAAAACATAAGGACAAGTGTTAAAAAGCCAGTTTCAACTCACTTGGAGCATACTGGTATGACTGAATGCTCTTGCATGTACGAGCCTGAGTTTGAGAGTTAGCATGTTGTAAAATAACAGTTGAAGAACTACCCCCGAAGATACACTGTTGAACAGGGAGATGTAGGGGTGCAGGTACATAGTTTCTTGAAAGTGGCACCGCAGGTGGACAGGGTGGTGAGCTAGGCATTTGGCACCCTTGCCTTCGTCAGTCAGAGCACTGAGTATAGGAGTTGGGACATCATGTTATAGCTGTACATGACATTGGTGAGGCCACTTCTGGAGTACGGTGTTCAATTCTGGTCACCCTGCTGTAGGAAGGATGTTATTAAACTGGAAAGGGTGCAAAAACGATTCACAAGGATGTTACTGAGACTGGAGGGTTCGAGTTATAAAGAGAAGCTGGATAGGCTGGGACATTTTTTCCCAGGAGCGTTGGAGGCTGAGGGGTGACCTTATAGAGGTTTATAAAATCCTGAGAGGATTGGATAAGATCAATTGCCAAGGTCTTTTACCTTACCTGGTGGGAAATCCAAAACTAGAGGCCATTGGTTTAATGTGAGAGGAGCAAGATTTCAAAGGGACTTGAGGGGCAACTTTTTTATGCATTGCATTGGGAGTGTATGCAACGAGCTGCCAGAGGAAGTGGTGGACGCTGGTACAGTTACAACATTTAAAAGGCAGTAGGACAGGATATGGGCTAAATGCAGGCAAATGGGACTACTTCAGTTTAGGAAACCTGGTCGGCATGAACAATTTGGGCTGAGGGGCCTGTTTCCGTGGTGTATGATTCTAAGACTCTATATTCCTGTGTTGCAGGTAAAGGTTCTCTCTCTGAATGCTGCGAACCAGTTTTTAAAAATGGAATTATGACAGAGGAACTTCAATGAGTCTATACAACCAAGAATCTCAAGAACCCACTGTTCAACTACCAACATCAATGTGGCTAGCGACGTCCACTGCAAAACCCGCAACCTTTAACTAATGGCTCTTGGCGAACAATTCAAAGACTGATCGATACATTTGTGTGTTTTTTTATAACTTTTATCTTTTCGGATTCACCTCCTGTCTCTAATTTGTGTGCACATGTATTGTGTTACCAATTCTTATCAGGTTCAGTAATTAATAAACTCACTCTTTCTGTGTATTCAAGAAAGCCAGGTTAAATTGGCTCTTTTGAAACCATAAATCCAGTTGGTCTGGGAGAAAGTATCTTCAAGATGAACCTTGTTGCAATCACTTGAAGGGGTGGGTGGATAAAGAAGGTGCATCAATTCATCCTTCTTCGCCATGGACTTAAAAGTTTGGGGTACGCCATCTGGAGCTGTAACAAATTTGGAATGCTTGCCCATGGTCTGATCATCACATTATAAACTACTTGACTGTATCAACTGGGCAATCAGTGCCTCCCTTGGGAAGTGACTATTTCAACTGTTATGTAGTTGGGTGGTGCATTTTTGGATGCGGTTAGAAAGGAGGGCATTTGACCTGTTGGTAAGTTTCCATTGATATTATATTCAGTTTTTTGCCGTAAGGGGAGAGTATTCTATTACACTCCTAACCTGTGCTTTGGAGGAGTTGGGCAGACTTCGGGCAGTTAGAAGGTGAATGCGTGCGATTGGAAAACTGAAACTGAAACCAGGAAATGTACCTTCAGGAGTGTCGACTTCTGCCTGTTCCTCTCTTGGTTTCTGCTTGAACTTCATGTTACCGAAATGCATAATGGCTCCGGTCAGTTTGTAGATATTGAGCTTTTCTTCAGCAGTGAAACCCAGCACATCAAAGGCGAGCTAGTGATCAAACATTGATTGTGATTTTAATTGATTGTTTCATGTGTTGTCTAATTGTAACATAGAAAGAAAAAAGATTCTCAAAACAAAAGCAATTCTGATCTGAGAAACAGAATCATCAGGCTGTCTTCCAGAAGCATTAGGACTAGGATTTGAGCTAAAGTAACTCATATTTTGCCAGATTAAAATGGACCTCAGCACTGGATCCCTAACTATACCATTTGCCTCTTGTCGATACAATGTGGAGCTGGAGGAACACAGCAGGTCAGGCAGCATCAGAGGAGCAGGAGAGATGATGTTTCAGACCTAGATCCTTCATCAGAACCGGGGAAGGGAGGGGAGCTGGGAAATAAATACAGGAAAGAGGGGTGGGGTTGGGGAAGATAGGTGGGATGGCGATAGGTGGATGCAATGGAGATTGGTCAGTGGTAAGAGTGGGGTAGATAGGTGGGGAAAGAGATGGACAGGTAGTGTCAGGTCAAGAAGGTGGGGATGAGAGGGAGGGTTGGACATGGGATGAGGCCAAGGTTGGTGCCTCTTGCCCAATTTGCTCTTTGGACCTCATGGACGTTTCAGAGGCATTGTGCTCTTTACAGTCAAAAAGGGAGGGAGACAGAAAGTGGAACAGCACAGCCCAATTAACTTAACATTTGTCATAAGGAAAACGCTAGAAGATATTTTTAAAGATGTTATAGACGCTTATAAAAATCTAACGGGACTAGACAGGGTAGATGCAGGGAGGATGTTCCTGATGGTGGATGTGTCCAGAACCAGGGGTCACAATCTAAGAGTCTGGGGTAGAGCATTTAGGATGGAGATGAGGAGATATTTCTTCACCCAAAGAGTGGTGAGCCTGTGGAATTCATTACCACAGGAAATAGTTGATGCCAAAACGTTGAATTTATTCGGGAGGCAGCTAGATATAGCACTTGAGGAAAATGGAATCAAAGGTTATGGGGAGAAAGCAGGATTAGGCTATTGAGTTGGACAATCAGCCATGATCGTGATGAAAGATGGAGCAGGCTCAAAGGGCCGAATGGCTTCCTGCTCCTGTCTTCTATGTTTCTATGTAAGTTTCTGTGTTCCTATGTTTCAGACACTTAGATAAGTTCAAGGTAATCAGGCAAAGTCAACTTGGTTTTGTGAAAACGGAATTGGAGCATTAGAATTCTTTGAGGAAATAATATCTGTGATAAATGCAAGAAAACCATTGGATATATTTGTACTCAGAGTTCCAGAAGGCATTAGAGAAAGTGCCACATCTAAGGCCATTGCAGGAAGTAAAGCTAAAAGCTCCAAGCATTAGGCATGGATAGAAAATCGACTGGGTAACAGGAAGCAGAGAATAGGCATAAAAGGATTTTTTTTCTGGTTGGTGGGATGTAAAAAGTCGTATGCCACAGGATTTGGTGCTGGTATTTCAAATTTTCACAATTTATGTAACTAACTTGGATGAAAGGAAGGGAGATACAAATGCCATATTTGCCACTGACGTGAAAGTAACTCTCAAGAGATCATAAGGAGGTCACATAAAAAATATTGATAGGTTGGTAAAAATCTGGCAAGTGGAGTATTTTGTGGCAAAATGTGAAATTGTCCATTTTGACAGGAAGACTGAAAAGGAAGAATATTATCGAAATGGTGAGACATTACATAGCTCTGAGATGCATAGGGATCTGGGCATCCTAGTGCACGGAGGTACAGTAAGTACAGGAAGCAGGAAAGCTAATAAAACATCATAATTTATTGCAAGAGGAATTGAAGACAAAAGTTACGCTTCAGTTATACAAGGTCTGGTGAGACCACATCTGGAGTCCTGTGTAATGTATTGGTCACCTTATGTAAGGAAGCATGTAAATGTGTTGAAAGCAGTTCAGAGAGAGTTTATCAGACTAATATCTGGAATGGGTGGGCTGTCTTAAGTGACTTGACTGAGGGGTCCTGACAGAGTGGATGCGGAGAGAATACTTTCTCTATGGGAGAATCTAGAACTTGGGATCACTGCTTAAAAATGAGGGGTCTCCCATTTAAAACAGAGATGAGATGAATGTTTTTCTCACGGATGGATATGAGTTTTTGGAACTCTCTTCCCAAAAGACAGTGAAGGCAAAGCAAATACTTTTACGGCAGAGGTGGATAGATTCTTGGTAAAATGGGAGGTGAAAGGTTACTGAGGTAAGCAGGAATGTGGATTTGAGGTTCCAATTAGATCAGCCAAGTTCTCATTAAATAGCAGAGCAAACTCAAGGGGCTGAATGGCCTACTCCTACTTCATACTTACATGTAAGAGGAACCGGTTGCACACCCATGTAAAGTATGGCACTGCTGCACTGAGAAATCCTCTATGGTATTGGAAAAGGAAGGAACATTCTTCAAGGGGCAACAGAGCCTGAATGACTACAGCTCTGATGTGACTCAAAGTTTCAGTCTGTGCCAAGACCTTCAGTGGTCAGTGGTCAGTGGTCAGTGGACCTAAAGGGTCACTGGCACCATTGCAGAATCCCCCACAATTAATGGCCATCACCACCTTCTTAAGGCAATTAGGGATGAACAATAAATGCTGCTCCTGGTAACAATGCTCACAGCCCATCAGTGGATTTTTTAAAAAAATTCCCTGAAATTCCTGCTCTCTGTCTGCTGTCAGTCAGTGCTGAAGGCAGTGTAATGAGCAGGGAAATCACACAGCTTCCCAGGGCTTCACTTGCCTGCTGGTATTGACATTAAGCAGGCAATGCAGGGCCATATCAGGGGCATTCTCAGCCACAATAAACAGATGAAAAACTGAGGATGAGCACTTTAGGCTGTTGAGGCCTCATCGCCTCTACTCCTCCCATTCTCCATCATTACTCAGCTCGCCAGGATGGGAGCACACAAGAGAATTGAAGTGTAACCCAAATACTGATCTCAGCTAACACTCAAACTAAGTCCTCTTGATGTAAGAATACTCATCAGTGTGGAGTATGGAATGGCTGTTAAATTGGTCACAATACAAAATCAGATGTAGGAAGTTTAGACCAGAGGGCAATATAAATATCACCATTTTGAGCATTGCAGGCTATGGAATCATTTCCAGAATTACTAATTAATATTGAAACTATATTAGCATTTGTGATCAGAGGGGTTAGATGGTGAGATCGGTTAAGAATATGAAGGGAAACGCAGTGAGTAAATGACAGGCAGTCTATTTGGTTACATGGACAGTAACATAGACATGGATTGTTTGGGACAAGTGACCTGATTCCTCCTTTGAGATATCTATGTTAATAGTAAGTTAAGTGACCTGTCTGGCTTTTCAGTATCTTACAGATTGACAAGACATTTCTCTGAATCTTCCTTCCTTAAGTAGAAAATACAGCTTCAGTTCTCAGGATTGAATGCATACTTTCTGATAACTTTTTCATTGTTAGCACCATGGGATCTTTTAGCATGTTAAAGGCACGATTTAACACGTTGTTGTTGTAATACAGGATCTACTTTCATCCATTTACTGATGTCTGTGATAAATGATAGTAAAGGTATAACTTGGGGGAATCCATCTATTTAAATCATTTTAAAAAAATAGTGCACATAAGAATATGGTGTAGGAATGTTATTCAGTGTAGTAACAATGTACTGAGGATTTCACTTCTTTCGAACTTCAATAAATTGTCTTTTTGAAATCCAATATTTTCTGAGCTGCCCTGGTTCATAAATGTACATTTCCCATCAATTGGTGAGATTCACCACCTTGAAATTGCAAACTGGTCCTGAGAGGTTCTTGTGATGCAGTGGTAGTGTCCCTACCTTTGAGCCAGGAGGCCTGGGTTCAAGTCCCATCTGCTCCAGAGGTATGTCATAACATTTATGTAAAGGTTACTTAAAAAATATCTGGCTGGTCTTATGGCCTCTGTTGCTTTCAGATGAACATTTGTAACATTTCCTGTGAAATGTTTCAGAATATTTCGCCAGTTTGTGGTAATGCTATCTACTTGATAGTTTGTTTAAATTTAACGTGAAAGTACGCACATCAGTGAGTCCCATCTCTTCACCGTCATCCATGTTATCCACTTTGACAACACCCTGGCACACCCAGAAGTACTGGTTAGGATCAGCCACCAGCAACAGCGAATCTAACAAGGAGAACCAAAAAAAAAATTAATCCCTCATCTCCACCAATTTTTCGTTTATGCACAATCTCGCCTCTTTCAACAAATGGCTTGAACTTATAAAGTACTTTTCACAGAGTCAGGATGTCCCAAAGTCAAAGTGCTGTGCAACCTTTAAAGCCAATGAATGTTGTAATGTGGGAAATGTACCTTTTAATACAAGTTTCCAAAACTCCTAGCCAACTTGATTAAATTGTTTCCACTGTAAAGCGGACACAGGTTTAAGATACTTGGCTGAAAAGCTGAGGTAGGAGTGAGAAAGAGTGATGGAAGCACATTCAGCCATAACTGTCAAATGCAATTTCTACTTCAAAGGAAAATTTACTTTGGGAAAAGTGTTGGGAAGCTAGTTAGTCATTCCTTCAGCAAGGCAGCAGAAGTAGATGGACTGAATGGTCTCCATCTATGCTGCAGGATTCTGTCACAACATTAAATGTGATTCAAATTGGCAGTACTTATTCTGCAAATCTGTCAATAGAAAAGGTGCTGCAATTATATACAATCACTTGACTTGTTCGAAATTTTCTTTCAATATTGATCACAGACCCAGCAGTTGCTTGTAATATTTATTTCCCCACTTCCAATTGCAGTGTTTTCTTGAGTGAGATTCATAGTACCTGTGGACAAGTGGGAGCATGAATTGCGATGGAGAGTGTAGGGGTACATGGGTCTGTGCACAGAGGTATAGAATGGCAGAGACGGTATGTAGGAGCTGGGATTGGGAATGGGGAATTAAGTGACCTGTGTGTCATGATAGGGCACAGCAGCTATGAGGGGTGTGAGGAATGGATTGGGGGGTGTTTTGTTTGTTAATTTTTACTTTTAAACTTTGGACATAGTCTGACATAGTCTGAACTTCCACTTGTCCCACCCTTACACAAGACATTAATCTGTAAGTCTTCCTGGGGTCGTCCATCCTGTCTTCTAAACCAGCCCAACAATCACAATGAGAAAGGGAAGTCTGGGCGGCCATTTTGAAACGTTGGGCTC
>JAHRHZ010000023.1:41961676-42007354 GCA_024137785.1 Ginglymostoma cirratum | reverse complement strand
ACACACACACACAACAGACACACGCACACACACACTACATACGCACACAAACACTACACACGCACACACACACAAACACACGCATGCACATGCACACACACACAACACATACACACACGCATGTACACACACATACACACACACTTATACACACACACACACACACACACACATGCACACACTCACGCACACACACACATAACATTGAGTACAAAGAAGCACATTGTGGAAAACACAGGACATTGGAAGTACAGAACTAACAAAAATGAGGAGAGGGAGGGTGGTTCATGAGGTGGAATCAAATGTTGGACAATAATCCATCCCCCTCCCAGGAATGCAGATATTAAATCATCTTATTTGCAATTGGTGGGTCACATGGCTAATTTTTGTCTGGTTATACTCATGTGAAGCTTCTGGGTTGTTGTGCATTAATTTCTCCCGCTTGCTAGTTAATTTATTGGCCACGCAGTTCCTGTATTTCCACAGACTGGGGACCGCTGAGGAATGGGACACATACAGAAAGTTCATTACTCAAAAGCATATGAAATGCTTTGAATGACTACTATATATACTCAAGTAGCAGCTAAACATAATAAAATTCTTGTATTGAGCATATATTTTCCACTATTGAAATAATTCCACAGAGACCAGTATCCTGCCATCAAGTCACCCTTTATTTACACATGGACAGTCCTTGACACTGATCCAGCTTCCTCAGGGCCAGCTTTCAGAGTGAACAGAACCCCTGACACTCCTGTTTATATCTGACAGCCAGGGCTCCCTGATTGGACCAGATTAACAGCCCCAATCAGGGAACTCATATTCTATGAGGTTCACTTGGCTGACCTTGTTCCAATCACTACATCATATCCTCCCTTTTATTGTACAAAAAAGTGTCAGTTGTACATATGCCTCAGCATCTTTTAGCTCTGCCTCAATGAAATTTTCATATGCTTATAAACAGAAAATATTGTATTACAATGTCTATTTTGAAATGTCTCAGCAGCTTCTACACAAGCATTTTTTCTTCATAACCCAAATATTGCCAGTTTATGCCTCATGAAAGCCAAACACATAAATCAAGCAGCAACTAATATGATCCGTCATGTCAGTAAGTTAAATGGGATGCTGTTCTCAAGTAGGCTACGTTAACACTCTAGCTCTTGCTTGGTAGCATTTGATGGACACAATGTTAATGGCGTTAATAGATTTACATGACCTATTCTTCTCCCACAGACAAATTGACGAGTATCTGTATAACAATAAAAGTTGGTAGCTAACCTGGATTTTCATTTTAAAGCAAAAATATCAACTCGTAATGAAATGAAAAGAATGCAGAGACATTCTAGATTGACCAAATGGACAATTTTTCCAAGCTCCTTTTTGCATGTTCATTAGTAAATGATGCTTATGGACCATAACATGCTTACCCAGCAAGGTTGGCAGCTTTCCTGACAGAATCTGGTAGAAGATGTGGTAGCCTCTCTCCGCAGCTTGTTGAGAGATCACACGAGACTTCTCCAGCAAATCTAAATGAACAGGTATGTTGCAAATGTGAAAGTTAAAACATTTCCATGTTCAAATTTGTGCATTGACGTTCTTTAACTATTAACTGCAGTATCATATATAAAAAAAATGCTTACAGCTCTCAATGTCAGCACCAGCCAGTTTACCAGATGGGCCAAAGTGAATTCGGATGAATTTACCCTTAAGAGAATTACAAATTAAAATTAAATTGAAGTTAGTTACATATTACCATTAACATTAATCTTCAATCTTAAACATGTATAAGATTACATAATCTTTGATTTTCCAACACAACCATGTTAGTTAGGAATTCCAGCAACAGTAGAGGTGGTTAGCCCATTTATTGCTGAAGAATAAATTGTTCTGGCATTTACTCATGAGATGGGAAAGGCTTCAACAAGACCCCCTCCTACTTCCACTGACAATATAAGTAGAAGATAGAAGTGGATGTCTGTGAGGAACAAAGATTAGTTGGTGTCAACTTATCTAATCAGAAGATCACAGTTTGGCTGAGATCATTGGGTAGCAAGACATCTTTCATATCAAAACCTCAGCGTGAATTTGAAGGAAAATGTGAATGGAGATCCATCCCATCATATTCTGATCAGACCAAAAATGTGGAATCCGAGAATGATACAGTTTCTGAAGGAGGCAATTAGGCCTATTGAGCTTGTGCCAGTTATGGGATAGAACTATTGAATAGGTTTCACTCGCCTGCTCTTTCTGATTGTCCTGCATTTATTTGATTTTCACATATTTATCTCTCACTAATTGAAAATTACAATTAAATCTGCTTACACTACGTCATATGCTCCATATTACAACAACGTGCCACAGAAAGAATTTCTCCTCATTTCTCTGGGGCATTCGCCCATCGGTGTCCTCTAGTTACTGAGCCACCTGGAGCACAAACCATCTCTCCTTACTTATTCTATCAAAACATCTCATAATTTTGACACTTCTATCGAATCTATGGAATAAAACGATCAACCTGATATATTTCTGATGTTGGTCACGGAACACAGATTTTCTTTTATTCATTCAGGAGATCTGAGCATTTATTTATCATGTCAAATTTCCCGTAAGAAAATGGTGGTCTTTTTGAATTCAATTGAATGCTTTGCTGAGTCATTTCAGAGTCTGGTTAAGAGTCAACCATATTATTGTGGACCCGGAGAGAACGTGGCTTCAACTGGATAGGGATGGCAGATTTTCTCCCCTGAAGAACATTAGACAGTTATATGCAGCAGTATGATGGTTATATGTTCACTATTATTGATCCAAGCTTTATATTTCAAATTTGTTTAACCACTGAATTTAAAATCCCCATTTGCCATAATGAAATTTAAACTCATGTCTCCAGATTGTCTGGTGAGGCTCCTAGATTATTAGTCCATAACATAAACACAATATCACTGCATCCATACTGCCGTGTTAACATACACAATAGAACTTGGTAAAAGTTATCCTTAAACTTCAGAGAAGTTGATAGGTGACTGATCACAAATTATAGGGTGCAAAAGGTTTAATTATTTAATGGTCACATAACCTGCACAAAGGGAGGGGAGAAAAATAGACTTACAAAGCGGGAGGAGTTGTTGTTTCTGGTAGTTTTTGCATTCCCAAAAGCTTCCAGCACAGGATTGGCCTGGATGATTTGATCTTCCAGGGAGCCCTTTACAAAGAAAAAGAGAGAAAAAAATTCGTACTATCAGGTTCATAATATTTTTCTGCATGAAGAATTTATTACATTCATTTTTATGTTTCTTTTTCTAGAGATGCTGTTTGACCTTGTGAACATGTCCAGTATTTTGTTTTCGTTTCAGATTTCCAACATGCACAGCATGTTGCTTTTGTGCTACCCTGATTATTTTAAAGTTAATAACTTTCGATGGCATGAATTTGGCTTGATTGTTATCGCAGTGAATCACCAGCCCAAAAACAGAAGTTGCTGGAAAAGCTCAGCAGGTCTTGCAGCATCCGTGAAGAAAAAGTTCAGAGTTAACATTTCGGATCCCGTGACCCTTCTAACCCTTCTGTTTTTGTTCCTGATTTACAGCATCCGCAGTTCTTTAGGTTTTTATTTAGAATCACCAGCCCATGTTATGAGTTAATAAAAAAAATTCAGTTAAAGCATAAAATAGTTAGTCCATTCTCTGTTGTCCATTTTGAGCTATACCTGGGATGAATTCATAATTCTTTCAGTGATAATTAATGACATACTTTCCAATACGCCTAGAATTAGGTGAATTTAATATTTAATGATAATGCAACGCAGTTGATTTTAAAAGTGTTTCAGTATTGATGCTAAGTCTAATTTGGTGCTGCAAACGTAGAATTTCCTGAGTATGTATCCATTGAAGCCTCAAGTGTACTTCTGTCTGTTTTATGCAAGATCTGAGACAGCTGTTGAAACAATGGACACTAAATCAAATGAAAACTATTCAGAAATACAAGCGGAAGTCTCATAGAAAACAGATACAAATATGAATTAAAATTCAATCAACTTTCTCAGCCTTAAGCTGGTTAGAGAAGCAACGATATGTAGTCATGTTCACCTATTACTTTAACTCCAATAATCTGATTCGGTTTTATCCTTACTTTATTGGCACTTCTTCACCTGCAGCTCTAGAGTTTTGGGTTATACTTTGGATTAAAATGTGCAACAATATCCAATTGCAGAAGGAAACCCACATTCTCTTGCATAGGTCACAAAATGCTGGACACTGTTTTGGTGGGTGAGACAATCCAGATCTCACACAATATTCGGATATTTCAGAGAACCTGTCGATGGCTGCTTTAGCTTATGTGATGTTGAGCACTTGAAGATGTTGTTGGCCAACAACAACTGGTTTGAATTGCATCCTCCTTCTAGCAGTGCATCAATGGTATACTGCTTAGGCTTGTCAAGAAGAGCCTTTCTGAAAGATTTAATTGTTGAAAGACCATGACCAATTCCATTAGGATTTTAACTTTGTTAACTTTGGTGAAATCATGTTGCATACATATGCATTGACTATGACGTGACTGTCTAAGTGGAGCTTGCAAATTTTTGCCAAATGTGTATGGGTTTCCTCCGGGTGCTCCAGTTTCCTCCCACAGTCCAAAGATGTGCAGGTTAAGTGGATTAATCGTACTAAATTTCCCACAGTGTCCAGGGATGTGTAGGCCAGGTGGAGTAGCCATGGGAAATGTGGGGTTACAGGGATAGCATGAGGGAGTGGGATGCTTCTTGGAGGGTCAGTGAAAACGGATGGGCCGAATGGGCTCTATCTGCACTGTAGAGATTCTATGATTCTAAGTATTGCACTTAACTCAACCCAGAAGTAATATCATAAAGAGTAAGTAAAAATTCAAACAAGCTTAAATAGGTTAAAACCCATTATTTGTTAATTAATACCATTAGTCCCAGATTTACTTTGCAAGTTTCAGATCTCAATACCTGGAAATAGTGACTCATATTAATGTAACTGGTATGCAAGTGTTACAGTTTTAACTTTTTTCACATATATTATCGATCCTGAATTACTCTGAAACAATGGTAGCAGAGTTCCCTGAAGAAAGGTCAAATACAACTGTGTAACGAAATTTGGACTTAAATTCTTTAATTTATTTGTTCTGGCCGCTGAATTATTATTCCACTTGTCTACCCTCTATACCACTATATCTATACGGTTTTCAAAACATAGCAATTATTTTAACATTTATTTACATTCATATTAAATCACATTTAATGTGAAGTGTTTTGAAAATGATACACGCTGAATCCTGCTGATGTCAACATTAGTGAAGATGATTAACCATTTTAGCCACATGAGCAAACAATGGCTAATATTGGACTTGCGAACAATTAAGTATATTTAGGCAGACTTGTGTAGAATGTGGTTTGCTGTAAGAATCTTCTTGGAATGAAAAGATTTGATTTATAAGCTTAAGAGGGTAAAAACAAGAAACCTAGATTGTAATTATATTGTCTCGTTCAGTGCCGTGCAAGGGAATCTAAAGGCCATGGTGCCTGTACCTCAAAAGATGTTACACTGCTTTATTTAAATTCAAAGATAATATTCATTATTTAAACAAAACATCGTGACTGACTGGTTCTTGGAATGCTTCCTTTTGGTGTAAAAAGGCAACAATAAACTCTGTTGCTAAATGTAGATATTGAAAATCACATGCAAAACTCCTTGCCCTTCTCTGCACTGAGGAGAATAAGCCCAGCTCTCCTGGTCTTGCCATATGACTGAAGACCCTCATCCATGTTCCCATTCTAGTAAGTTTCTTCACATCCTTTGAAGCCCTTGATACTCTTCTTAAACTATGGTGTCCAGAATTGACACAGCACATCAGATATAGTCAACTCAGTTTTTTAAAATAAACATTAAGACCAGCAGATGCTGCAATCTTAAATGAAAACATAGAATGCTGGAGAAACATAGTAGGTCTGGGAGCATCTGCAGAGAGAAAACAGAGGTAATGTTTCAAATTCAGTGACACTGGACTTGAAATGTTAACTCTGTTTTCTCTCTACAGATGCGTCCGGACCTGCTATGTTTCTCTAGTGCACTCTGTTTTTATTTCAGGTTTTATAAACTTCAGCCTAACTTCTTTTAAGCTCTATGGCTCTGATAAATTCAATAATCCAATATGCTCTTTCACCAGCCCTTTCAACTTGTCCGACCATCTTCAAAGATTTATGTACATGGTATTATTTATTTTACTCAAGTCATTCTTCCAAACAAATTAAATCACATCAAAATTCTCTGTCAAATCTTAATCTTACCTTTCCATCGCTTCCTTCGCCTGACTTGACACCACCTATGTTGGCAAAATACTGAATGACCTTTTTGGTGTTTTCAGTCTTCCCAGCACCAGATTCTCCACTGTGTGTGGAAAAGTCACATTTTTAAATTGTCACAGGTATGTTTGAATTGTGATGAAGAAACCCTTTCACTTTTGCGGTCTGAAGATCAGGACTCCCTCATTACATAGAAACGGATGAACTTTTGTGGTCAGTTTTAAGACTAGGACAGGATGGAAACTCGATAATAAACCTAAAGAATTTCCTCTATGAAACACCTGTACTTGATCGAGGCAGCAGTTAAATTGGCTGAATTGTGGCTGAAATTTTAATGTTTTCGGTGTATGTCTAACTATACAAGAATGGATGATAACAAGAACCCTGATAGATAAGTTCCAAATCTGGAGCTGGGCATTCCACAGAGCCTACACATTTTCTTTTTTACAAAGAAGAAGAACTGGAGGAATGAAACCATCAATGAATCTTTCTTCTGAGCCTGCCAACTTCAGTGGGATCAGCAGCAGCCCGATACAGATATGATGGCAAGTTGGATGTTTCATAGCCATTTGGGACTAGATTTTACCTTCTTGCTGGCCATGCCCATCAGCACACATGCCAGTGTCTTTACAAAAGAGCCACAGAGATTGCAACTCACTTCCAGGTTTTCCAACTGATTACTGTGATCAGACAAGCTGACAGACTGCCTGGGATTATGTGCTCAGATAGATCCAACAATACCCACACTTGCTAAGACCAGTCAGAAATTCTGTTCTGGACCAAGTAACAGATCTTAAGTGCTTCAGGAAAAAGATAATGGGTCTCAAGAGGACCTATCCTTTGGATAAAGATGGGATAATTCACAGTTCGCAACTTCCCACATGACTGCGCTGTCAATGTGAAAGTGTAGATGCCAAATTCGATTATTAGTGGTTACTTAGTTTTAATGATCTCCAAAAGTTTACATTCTGACGAAAACTGTAACAGATTCAAATTGTACTTACGTGATGAGCATAGATTGGTTTTCACGCTCTGTCAAAAAGCAATGTTAAAAAAATGAATTATTGACAGGTACAGTACTAACTCTAATACATTCTAAATCATATTAAAAGGCTGAAATTTTACAATACTAAATCAGTGATGTGCCAGCCTGTTCACTTTGAGCACCATTCTCATTCACCTCTGACAAAAGATAGCATACTCCAATAAATGTTGCTGGCATTTACAGGGAAAAAAATTATATTTGATATTCTTTCCTGTAATTCCATGTATTCATACTTTAGTTTGCCCTGAGTACCAAAATACCAGTAAATACTGAATGAATTACAATTTTAATGGACAACTGCAAAGTTGGTCTATGTCTATCTGGCATCATCTTCACTACTATTTTAGTAAATAGTCGATTACTGTTACTATAGCAATCAGGCAATTGGGGTTAATTGAGTAATATTTTGAATAGATATAAAGAGAGAACAGGCAGAACTGCTATGTGGAAGGAGCCAAACAACTGTGTAGTTAATAAAATACGTCCAAAGAAGTGTCATGTTTTCTAGCTCACAAACACGCAAGGATCTGATATGTTTTAGGTAGTAAAGGAGGGTTGCTGAAAAGTGAAGATGGGAAACCAAGGGTTCTTTTCTGTGATAGTAGGAACTACAGATGCTGGAGAATCTGACATAACAAGGTGTAGAGCTGGATGAACACAGCAGGCCAAGCAGCATCAGAGGAGCAGGAAAGCTGACATTTCAGGCCTAGACACTTCTTCAGAAATGTGTTCTGAGATACTTTGGAGAAGAACGGCTGAAACTAAGTGTGAACTGGCAGGGTATAGCTTCCCAGAGATGTTTGTGCAGCTGAACCTTATGACCAATGGAAAAATAAAGTGGGTTACTTCTTTCAAAAAAAAATGAAGTATGGCGTTGGCATTATTTCTCCCTACGAGGGAGGTTCAGGTGGAAGCAGTATCAGGTGTAAAGTATTCTCAGAGCTCTTTATGAATTCGTGTTCATTGCTGTGGAAATCTTTATCTTTCTGAAATTTGCTCAACCCCTTCTCCCTAACTGAGAGAAAATTGAAATTTGGCCCCATCCTACCTCCCCCAAACTCCACATACAGATTGTGCAGCCTTAATGCAGACTGTTTGTTGTTTCTGATGAAGGGTTTAGGCCCGAAACGTCAAGTTTTCCTGCTCCTATGATGCTGCTTGACCTGCTGTGTTCATCCAGCCCCATGCTTGTTTGTTGTAGTGTCCTGTTTTGCTGAGTCGGTAGACTTTTGTTTGGTTTAAATCCTGTTGTAAGATCTGCCTTGCTTTCCATACATCAGCTAGAATAATAGTATAAACAGATGGTTCTGTCAAAATCTTCACATCCCTGACAATGAAAGTTTGTTTCAAGCTAAGATGGATGTGAGTAGATTCTGACAGAGTTATAAATGTTCAATACTTTCAAATTGTTTCAAAATTTTAAAGAAACATTTTTACTTGTCTCTTACCTACAAGCATGTCATGGTAGGCATTGTCTGAGACTGAGAAAAGATGGGGAGGCATCTCATTGCGTTTCTTGCCCTTGTACATAAGAGCCACCCTGGCACCATAGATAGGCAGCCACTTGTACGGATTTACCGTTACACAGAACAACCCTGAATATGTCTACAAAAGAAGGAAAATGAGGAAGGAAAAATCATCAAAATGAGGAACAACACTTTTGCTAAAATCGTTACATGCTGATAATGAGTACCTTAGAAAAATAGCTGATAAAACCCTCCACTGAAGTTCCTTGCCAACTCAAGAAAGATTGTGCTTCTCCAGCATCTTTCATGACCACAAGACATCACAAAACGCTTTGTAGCCAGTTAAAGACCCTTAAAGCAAGGTCCCAACAATGATAATGTGTATGATAATAAGTGAGCTGTTATTTTTAATGAAATTTCTTGAGGGACACCAGGGCAACATCTTTGTTTTTCCTTGACATGAGTGAGAAGATCTTTTATGGGCAGACAAGGCCTTTGAGTTTGTACCTCTGGCAGTGCAGTGTTCTTTCAGTACAAATTTTGGAACAAAGTCTCTAAAGGCACAGCCAAGAGTGCCTACTGAACTTGTTTCGTGGTTCACTCTGCATTCTGTACGCTTACAGTTAGCTTGCACGTGGAGTTGGGATATCTGCTGTGGAGGATATGCAACGTAAAACGCTAATGCCTCTGCCACCAGCTCTGGCACTGATTGGGTATTATGTGTAGTGACTTCACTTGCTTAACATTTCTTTCTACAAATTGCTTAAGGCATGTACAACAGTCATCACTTCTTGTGTTCAATGGCTCTAGGCCTTCATGTAGCAATGTTCCTGGTTCAGTAGCTTCTCCTTTCTCATGGAATATTTACAACCCCTCGAGAGTTATCAGTAGCTTTATTTACTTTTACATCCTAATACCTTTATTTCCATCTAAAAGAACTAAAAGTTGTTCCGAGGATAGAATAATATTCCCATAGCCAGGATGTTCTTTTAGTTCTGACATTTATGAATAGAATATAAATATGCATCTGACCTCTCTCTCAATGTAACCTTTCTCAAATGCTGTTATGATTGGCATCCTTAAGATTTTCCTTGCTTCCTCTAAGATTGAAATGTGCCTTGCTACATGTTCTACAGCCTTACTGTCTTAAAATTAGCACTTATTAGACAATATTTGACTTTAACTCACCCTTTTCCAATTCTTAAAAATTCTGGAATTGTTGACCTTGGTTTCTCTTTTCAGTATTTGGGATTTTCAACACAAGCTCTGCATGTCTTGATCCCATGTGTTCCCTGTACTGAAATGTTAGCCTATACTCAGTGATAACAATCTCACCTTTGAGTCAGTAGGTCATGGTCCATGTTCCAGGGTTTGAGCACATAATCTAGACTGGCACATTAGCATTTTGCATAAGGACTGCTGTTCTGTCATAGGTGGTGCTTTCTTGAGAAAGGAAGAGGGCAAGGAGAAGGGAGGTTTTCCAGCATCTGAAACATCTGTGTTTCAACAAAGACAGATTGACTGGACATTGACCTCATTTTATGTTTGTGGGAACTTCCTGTATCCAGATTGACAGAAGCTGCCTGCAATATTATTTAGGAAAATTTTTAATTGTGAGAAATTGTAGACAAATGCAAGATTGATCAATCCTTCCACCTATCTCTCTGTCTGTTTCTTTCTCTCTCTCTCTTTTCTTGCATCTTGTTCTAACTGTGGAAATTGGCCCTTCACATGGATTACTTCAAACTTAAAGAAAAGAAAAATACAGATCAACAAACCATGTGACGTACATAAATTCGCATTTTGACATAGCGATCGCGTAGATTTACGAGGACGCTTGCTTCGTTCAGAAACGTCAAGTTAGCCATGTCTGTGACTTGATGAAACTTTGGTGGATTCATTTGCTGAACATTATCTTTCTTCAAAGTCAGCGTCTGGAGAAAAGCACATAAAAGATTGTACAGAATGTAAATATAACGCTTAACCTACATTATTTTAGATCAGAGTATCAGATGACCCCATCACAATTGATAATTACGAAGGAAACAACACAGGGACCGTACATTGTATAAATTGCCCTGGTTGCCAGGATTCTTTCTTTAACTACGTTGTACCATATCAAAATGGAACAATCAAATGTTAAAGCAGCAATGACCATATTTGAGTCCTGTGTTTCATTCTACGTCATAGAGTTTGATGCATGCTTCACACTATTTTAAAAATGTTACATGTTTAACCTAATCTTTTTAGTCTCCTTTTTTCACAGATTTGGTACAACACAGAAGAAGGCCATTTGGCTTTCTTCATTTCTGAAGAAGGGTCTAGGCCCGAAACGTCAGCCTTCCTGCTCCTCTGATGCTGCTTGCCCTGCTGTGTTCATCCAGCTCTACACCTTGTTATCTCAGAAGGCCATTTGGCTTGTCTTGTCTGCACAGGCTCTCCAAATGAGCAATTTTTCCAGTCACTCTCCTGCCTCCTGTGTGTAAGCCTGCTCACTCTTCGTTTTTCACATTCTCTTTCCCAGAATTCAATGCTTAAAAAAATTTTCGTCAGCTTTAAAGATTGGTCTTTCAGTCAAATGGCAGAATTAGAGTATCGCCTTGCTCTTACTCACACAAGACAGCTGCAATGAAGTCAAAAAACTTACACCAAAATAGCAAGTGAACAGGGAAAGTCTCCTACCAGTGAATATTTTCCGACAATTTCTTTGTTTAGATTATTATAAAACAAAAAATAATTTCTAAACATTGGGAACCAATTGAAGGTGCTTGACACAATTTTGAAGGACAACATTTGAAAGTTGAAAATTCAAATAATGTATCCCCATTTATTCCTGCATCTTGCTTATACTGAGACTAATACATTAATCTGACGAGGAATCTGTGGTATGGATTGAGAGAAGCTGATGAATACTTATCTTTCTCAGCAGGGATCTTCATCACTAAATTTTATTTTGTAAAATGAGGACTTTGTTTTATTAAATGTGGGAGCACACAGCACCTGAAAGTCATTGTAAACACCATAGCTCAATTTTTCATTAGAACCAGTGTTCTTGCCATTCCAACCCCATCAACAAGTATAACTCTGGATCGTAGAATCCCTACAATGTGGAAATGGGCCCCTTGGCCCAACAAGTCCACACTGACCTTTAGAGCTTCCCACCTAGACTCATTCCCCAAGCCCACCTAATCGACACATCCCTGAACACTATAGGCAATTTAGCATGGCCAATCCACCTAGCCTGCACATCTTTGGACTGTGGGAGGAAGCTGGAGCACCTGAATGAAACTCACGCAGACATGGGGAGAATGCGCAAACTTCACACAGACAGTCATCCGAGGGTGGAATCAAACCCGGGTCCCTGGCGCTGTGAGGCAGCAGTGCTAACCAGTGAGCCACCAGCCCGCCCTCTGATTCCAGAGATTCAGCCTCCATTGTGCTATCCACAAATCCATTCATAGCATTGACCACAGTGTACAAAGAAATGTCTCCTGATGCCTACACTGGTGAAGGCCAGGTTCAGGAAGATTTCTTAATTCCTCCTACCTCTAATTATCAAAGCAAATGAAGCGAGCACTGAAGTTCACCATTTAGTGTCACATGCATTAACATCATCAAAAAAAAGAGAAATGTTGCTGTCTTTTATTTCTCACAATATTACTTGTGGGATCATGCTTACTTACTTGATTCTTGGCCGTCTTCACGGTGACTTGCTCACCTTGTTCAGACTGGATCTCTCCTTCAACGAAACCATCTTTGTCATCCTTTACCCAGCATGACTTCTTAATATCGTAGGGCCTGCTCATATATTCCAGTTTCTCCTTTTCAGTGGGAGCCAAATAGGGCATTGGATCAACATCATCTCCACACTCTCCTTTGCCTACCATTTTGAGTTTGGTTTGATTGTAGAGGACTAACTCGAGGAGAACAGAGAACTCCCTCTGAGGATATAAAATAATTTCAAAAATATAATCTGCAAAGGGATCTGCAAAGGGAGAACTCAGGCAGTGATTTTCAATTCTACAAATCTGCTTTGAGTCCTACAGCTCACCAGCCTGACATCCCAGTCTGATTCTGAAGATATATCCAGCCAGGACCATTGTTGCTGGCCCAACAAGATTTAAAGGGCTATGGGAGAGAGAAGGGGACTCAGTAAGGACTGGATTTTCACAGATTTAGGCATACTCCAGAAGCCCTTAAAAACAGTGGCCGATGAGATGTTGAGGTCCCAGCCACCTCCTGACAGATCCCATTTTTGCCCGGAGAGACAAAGGCAAGGTCATGAGTCACAAAGCCAGGAAGCCTGATATCACTGAAGACATCTTAAGCTCATGCAGAGATTAAGCAGACAACATTTTTGCTGTTCAAGGTGTCTTACCTCTTGGTGTGGCAGTCATAAACTTTTGGAGGATGCTTGAATGGTTTTGAAAGACCGATAAGTTCAGTTTGAGTGTTATGACCTTAAGTTATTTAAATTATGAGCCCATTAACGATGAAAAAGGAGAAAAACAGGCTACCACTGTTGCTGAAGTAAAAATCAAACAACCATTGGTGAAGTCCACTGAAAGATAGTAATAATAATAATTTTGTAGTTTGAAAAAGATAGATTGCCACCCATCCATACAGTTTTAATTGATTTCGTTGTTGACATTTCTCAGAGGCTGTTGTTGTAGTTGCTGAGCCCATCTGAGTAGTGGCTGAGTTTCCCAACGTTCCAAAACTGTTTCTCAGCAGGGATCTGAGTGTACATTCTGCTTGACAGTTTTAAGAGGTTATTTAAGGATAAGCTGTTATGATATGATTAGTGAATAAAAGTTTCATGGTTTTTATGATTGATTGACCACTTGAGGATATTTAAAATCTTTCAAAGTGGTTCATAAAGTAATGACTTTTTGTCTGTTTCAACTGCATCTAAATGAGAGCTCCATCAGATTGTTAGAAAAGTAGTTTTTTGTTTAGTCTCCACTCTGAGGTCAGCCCATTGTGTAATGTGGCCATGAAGGTGGCAGTGGGGAGTAGTGAGGTGGCATGGAGCAGATGAAGTGGTGTGGGTGCATGAGTGTTTAGGACTGGAAGATCTAGCAGTCTTTTATAAAACTGGGCCAAAGGTGCCAGAAAAATCCTGTGGTACTCCACTCTGGTCTTTTCCCAAACGGAACACAAATGCTTCTGGTTGTTGCAAACATTATGTTCTCAACTATCTCATTCACCATGCTCCATTCTCTCTGTCTAATCCTGGCCAATGCACCATTAAAGAAAGCTGCCACCTCAGTTTAATTTATAGCTAAAAATACAAAACTTACTCTATGCTCTGCAGAAAGAATATTTATTTTGCTGTTCCCCAAATCCTCACTCCTACAAAGTTCTGCGCGCCTGTTGTTTTCACTTTTAATGAATTTAAATGGATCTCTAGACGGAAGGTTTGACCTTAAGAGTCACATTAACAATTTCAAGGGGTGAATTTTGTCATTGTGATCGGTGCTCTGATGACGGGCCTCCTTTCAAGGGTGTCTACTGACCCCTAGGAGCTGCCAACCAAATGGAGAGCTGGCAGTTCAATAGCACCAAGAGGCACGGTGGCCACAGCTGGCACTGTGTCATAAAGAAGAAGATGCCATGAAAGCTGTGCTGGCTTTGCCATATTGTCCTATCCCTGCTTCCTATAGCCAGCAATCAATACTCATTCCAAATGTTCTGTTTGTTGTATTTTTTTGCTACAACTTCCAATTTGCTAACCTCCACACTCCATCCAAAGCTTTGTTTTCAGGAACTGCAACCTTTTCCATTAGTCACGCTTTTGTCCTTCTGACTTTTTCTTTTCCTTCACTTGTCCCTCAGTGTTTACTGTGGTGATCTAAGTTCTCCACGTGAATGTGAAAACGCCAACATAAAAATTAACTGTTTCCCAACTACTAAAAATACCTCCAAATTCACCCACAAATAAATACAAATGATACAAAATTTAAACCAATTGATATTTTAAAATATATTATGGTCAACAAGATAGCAAGTGATTAAAGAATCATGGTTGTTTGACATAGGTAAAATTATCTGTTTCAAGACTTATTTTTAACACAAAGACTTGTGTGAAATGACAGAGTAAAGCACAATTCAAGTTGTGATTATTTTACTAGAGGACGCTTTTTAACAATTCCTCAAAAGATGCAAACAAAATACTGAAAGGTGGCCTTAACTTCTGTTTAGGTGTGCAGTGTGTGCTTTTAGTTTGAAAAAGTACAATATACGGCACTTCACCAATGGATGTCATAAAATAAAGTCAGAAGTCACACGTCGCCAGGTTATAGTCTGACAAGTTTATTTGAAATCACAAGCTTTCGGAGTGCTGCTCCTTCTTCAGGTGATGAGGGAGCAGCGCTCTAAAAGCTTGTGATTTCAAATAAACTTGTCAGACTATAACCTGGTGTCATGTGGCTGGACTTTGTTCAAACCAGACCAACACCAGCACCTCCATATCACATCATGAGGTAAATATCATAGAATCTATGGCACAGAGGAGGCCATTGATTCATCATGCCTATTCTAACTCTTTGAAAGACCAATTAAATATTTTCCCCACCTATGCTCCCTTCTAGATTTTATCCAGTTTAAATTTTATAATTGAATCTGCTTCCATCACCCTACTTAGAAATGCCTTCCAGATCACAACAACTTGCTGCATTTTTTTGAAAAAACATCTGCTGCTCTGACTCTCTAGCTGTGTCACTATCTCTGAATTTGTAACAAATTTCTTTTAATCGCTTGCCTTCCAGCAAAGTAATCCAAATAACAAACTTAACCTCACATCATAACAAGATCTGTTGAAAAACCTAATGGGCATGTGATTGCACTAAACAAGCACCAAAAATATGTTACCATTAGCTCACTTACCAGAGACGGGCAGAAGCTGCTATGAAGCCTTCTTGGAATTTGTCTTTTATACTTCATGTAATATCCTGAGCAAGCAAAAATCATTAATTAGCATTTACAGAAAAAAAAAATTAGATATCCTTTATTGGTCATTCATTGGCTACTCCTGTTCCCCAGTGTATGACGCAGTAAATAGCTTGTTTCTAGGGAATTGTGGAGTCCAACGTATGTCTATAAAAGGGACAAGGAACAGGTGCCACATTGTAACTTGAAGGCCATACTGTACTCAATATATAAGGGATCAAGTTGCAGTACTACTTAAGGAAGACATTAATTAATTTGCTATTTTAGAAAAACATTAATTTAATCCATGAGCTATTTTGGTAAGAAGAAAACATTGTCTGTGAAATTAGTCATTTTTTCACTATATGTTTAGATGAAAGTTATGTCTGTTTTTATTTAAATTTGATATTACATTTTTACATGTTGAGTTCTGCATTTCTGATATTTTTATTCCCACTGACACTAAAGGTAATGTGTCTTTTACAAGGAAATAATGATATACATTCTTTCATTGTGGGCATATGAAGCTTGACTCGATATTGCAAATGTTCCTTTTGCATGTCAGTGCATAATATTTTAATTGTGAGACTACAGAAATATGCTCTAATTCAGAGCCTTTGGGGTTGGAGGTCCTAGAATTAGAATTAGAGTTATGTTTACTGTTATGTGTACTCAAGTACAAAGTACAGGAATACAGTGAAATGTGTACAATGTTGCCACACAAGGAGCATCTTGGGTGCCTAGCTACAAAGTACCTAGCTACAAATCTTAGGTACAGAAATAGAGAAATAAAGAGAAATGCTAAAAGTTTTATATTACAGTTCTTCATAATATAAATTAGAAAGATAAAGAAATGAAGTTATAAGTTAAACATTACAGTCCCGCTGTAGCCTGCAGTCTGAGGATGGAGAAACCAAACTTTCTTCTGGAATGGAAGCGATATGATGGAGACAGTTACCGCTGACAGCTGTCAGTCAGCTTTGACCACTAAATTCGACTTTCTTGAATTTCGTTATCTCAATATCAGGGGACCATTGAGCATGCAACTGCTTTGCATTCGTGTGGAGTTGGTCAGAAATCAGGCAATACCAGGTTATAGGCCAACAGGTTTATTTGAAATCACAAGCTTTCGGAGTGTTGCCCCTTCGTCAGGTGACTAATGCTTCAAAAGTTTGTGATTTCAAATAAACCTGTTGGACTATAATCTGGTGTTGTCTGACTTCTGATCTTGTCCACCTCAATCAAACACTGGCACCTCCACATCGTGGTATTAGTATGGGATTGTTTGTTGGACAGAGAGAGAGACAGACAGACAGAGAGAGAGAGAGAGAGAGAGAGAGAGAGAGAGCACTGTAACTCCAGTACAGTTCTGCTATTGGGATCTGAACTTTAGGGATTTACTCAAGTGCAACACTTTGAAAAGTAACTGTTGGGTGCACACAATATCACAGCTATTGTACCCATTGGATTAATTATGTAATTATTCAATCCTTATATAGAAATAAAACATTATCAATATAATTTTTGAAAAAGGTGATTTTATTTCTGCAAGAAAGTATCTCACCAACACAGTAGGAAAATGCTTGTGGTTTCATTAATCATGTGACAAGATTGTCTGTGAATTGATTTCCCTTAGTTGTTCAGAACAAGGAGATACACCATTTTGTGAAAGAATAATATTGACAAGAAAGAAGCTATCGTGGATGTTTTAGAAATTAATGCATCCAAAACACACATAGTCTTTGAGAAGCAAATACAATTTTTCTAAAAGGAGTTCTTTCTCCAAAAGCAAATGCAAATTCATGGCAGTGAACGTGTTTCTGCTCACAAGGATTTGTAAATGGTTGCATTCAATTTCATTAGAATTGAAGGCATCTCAACTCAAGTGATTTCATAGAATCATAGAATCCCCACAGTGCAGAAAGAGGCTATTCAGCTCATTGAATCCATACTGACCTTCCAAAGATCATCCCAACAAGACCCAGCTTCCCCACCCTATCCCATAACCCTACATTTACTGGCTAATCCATCTAATCTACATTAGGGTCTCAAATCTGCATTAGGAACTCAAGAGAAAAATACAGAAACCATGAAGAATTACCATCCATCACGATGCAGACTTTGTTGCTAGCATCTACACTGCATCCTTACAGCACACTTTGAATGAAGCCATTATAATGCTAGTCATTATGGGGCAATTTAGTATGGCTAATCGACCAAACCTGCACATCCTGTAGGAGGAAATCCACACAGACATGGGGACATTGTGCAAACTCCACACAGACACCAAAGCTGGAATCACACCCAGGTCCCCAGTGCTGTCAGGCAGCAGAGCTAACCACCGAGCTACCAAGTTGCTCGTGGATTTGTCCACAAATAGTTGATCAAAGTGTCTCGTGATAAGGAGATGCAATTGTGACTCACTCCCCTCCCATTGGAAAGCCTAATGAAATAAAAATGTAATGTAATACGTGTGAAGATGTTATGCTCTTTAAGGAACTGCACAGGTTGCAAGTCAGAAAACAGGAAGGTATGAAACAGAAACAAAAACAAAGTAGCTGGAAAAGCTCAGCAGGTCTGGCAGCATCTGTGAAGACAACATCAGAGTTAACGTTTCAGGTCTGGTGACCCTTCCTCAGAACTGGTGCGAAACTGGTATGAGACAATAATGTCGACAGAAGCATTTATAACAAAATAATCCAAGGCCAATTCTTAATTATATTTTCTCAGAGCTATTTCACGCAATTTGAACTCTTTTGCAAAGCTGATGCTGATGGACTTTTCGTTTTGATTAGTATTTTTCCTGAAACTTCATAGCTCAAGAACTATTCCAGTTCATGACACCATTGACATAGTTGTACCATCACAGAAACAGGGGGAGTGCAACGAACAAGGCATGGATTAACACATTGTATCTGTTGATTTTAAAATGAATTTTTGGCACATTTAGCAGAAATGGACTCTGAAAGAGTTGGTTCATCAGCATGGCACCATACTGGTCAGGGTGACCACACATGGAGAAATGCTGCAAATATTTTCAATAATATATCAGAGGGATAAAGGTTTAAGTTTTGACCCCAGTTCACTCAACATTTATTTACTGTCATGTTTGAAGGATAACAAACTTTTCAAATTAAGACAATATTAACAAGAGACAAAAATCTGTAAGGAAATCGAAATAAGGTATTCTTCTCTGATAACTGTGCTTGCTTCTTCGAATGACTATCTACAAGTGTCAGAGAGAATTGACTGCAATATAGAATGACGTCAATTATGCGGAAAAGATACCTGGAGCTCAAATCTGCATTTGGATCGCGAGAGAAAAACATGGAAACTATGCAGAATTACAGCCTAACACATCCATCAGGAAACAGACTTAGTTGCTATTGTCTACACTGCATCCTCACGGCTCACTTTGAATGGAGCCATTATAACACGAAGGGTTTGTAATTTACAGTGCAGATGAATACAAAATAACATGATGCACTGATGTGTTACTTATTTCTGTAATTTTTTTTAAACATTTGATTTGTCACATTTATAACTTTTAAAAGATACTTCAAATAAAACACTTTAATAGAAAAACAGACTCTATGGAGCTACAAGAAATAACCGCAGCACACACTAAAAGAGCCGACAGAATTAAAACATGCGAAGCTTTAACTAAGCAGGCTCATTGGTCTCTTTATCTTACCTTAAAAGGACATTTGCATACCATACAATTCCCAGAGAACATACCGGTAATTGATTCCCCCATAGGGCTTGAATACAATCCAACCAGAGTTGAGCTAATGACTTCTGAAGTTGTTTACCAAATCTTTTTTTAACAGTTACTTCTTGTCCATGAGAATGGGTAATGTATAAAAAGGGATTACAGACAGCAACATGTGTTTCATTTGTAGATGGGGAACATGGCAGTTGACTGCCAATGTCAGTGGATTGGCAATCCAGACGCTAACGCTCTGGGGACCAAAATTCATTGCGGGAGCTGGTGGAATCTAAACTCAATTCACCAATAAATTGAATTAAACAATAAAGATGGAATTGGAAGCTAGTCTCAATCATAGCAACAGTGGTGTGAATCTTACTTTTCTTTGTCTACTTGCCAGTTACATGAAGGTTTTTGGAGGGTTTTCTGCAGAGTGGCAAATGAGACTTCTTGCAACATCTTACCAAACTCACATCATTATCTACAGACCCTGAATCTATGGCATCCATCTCATCTGATTATAGCCCCATCTCCCCATGTACCATTCCCAGAACAACTCGCCAATGTCAGGATATCCCAGAATTGACTGGCATCCCAGGTGTGAGTGCCATCTTTAAAAGGTTATGTGCACCCAGGTAAGCACTGTCAGTCTGGAACTGCCCTGGATATGGCAGATAGGGGTAAATTTGAAACCCCACCTTGCGGGCAGGGAGCTGGAGGTCCTGCTGGACAGGGTGGTGTGCAGAGGGGACATTCTATTGCTCCAAGACCATCAGAGGAGGCCATGACACTACACCTTGCCAGCCTGGTCCAAGGTTGCCACCTGGGTCAATGCAGTTTCAGCCACCTGGAAGAACCTCCAGCACTGTGGGAAGAGGATCAGTGACCTTCTCCGTGCCACCAGCATAAGTGACCCCATCATCTCTTTGATACTTCACACTCACTTTATCTCTGCTACTGAACCGATCTCCTACAAAGGGTCATATTCTACCACACTCAGTATTGCCTGCAACATCTTTTCTCACTCACTGTCACCCATCCTAACCCCTAACAGCACTAACCTTGCATGTCCTCTGTGCTGCCTACTCACTTTTCTCTCAATTTTCCAATGGCTAAGTCAGTCATTCTTCAATGTTCTAAGCTTAGATGCTTCTATCATCTAAGTACTGTATGCCTGCCTCTTGGAGATGTATAGGTGAGTGGGGCCACTAATGATGGGGCTTATTGGAATTCACCATCCTGCCTCATGTCACTAGACTGATTTGTGGAACAACAGGTCTATCTTGTGAGGAGTGACAAAGTAGAAATGGCTCACTTTCTCTGGGGTTTAGAAGAATGAGAGATAATTTAGTTCAAACATATAAAATTCCGAGAAGTTTTGATAGGGTAGATGCTGAATGACTCTTCCCCCGTCTGAAGTCTGTGATGAGTTCTTTTTCACTCAGAAGGCTAGGAATTTTTAAAATTCTGAAACACGGAGAGCTCTGAGTTGAAGTGAATATCCAAGAATCAGACTGAGAGATTTTTGGACATGAGCAATCAAGGCAATCAAGCAAAAGTGAAGTTGAGATAGATCAGCCATTGTCTTACCGAGTGGTATAGCAGTCTTGAGGAGCCATTTGGCTTGCACATAGTCATAATTTTTATATTTCAATTGGGCAATGAGGGAGATAAGGAAACGAATGCTTGCTCCTAGCTCCCATAGACACTCTAGTATTTGCCCCTGCATGTGACAGGGTGCACGCCCAATTTCTGCATCTGAAACTCTCTGCCCACCCGAAGACAGAACTGGGGTTAATGCTCATAAAAGATACAAAATAAATTCAACTCTGCATAAGCATATAATTTCTAGACCCAAAATTATAATGAACTGATCAAATATGTTCAGTTGCCACTATTTCTCTTCTGTCATTTTTTATTAGTTTAAATTATAGATGACAATGCTAAAAGAAAAAAAAACACCTTTTTGCTGCTTATCTTTACTATCATAACTCCAAGTACTCTTTATTCTGAAACCTTGAAGAATGTGCTCAAGAACTTGCAGCATCTATAATTTTCTCCGTAAACATGACAATGTAGTAGTGTGCAATCATGGGAACAAAATACTGTTTGGACACGACTTGACACAAACTTAACAGCTGATAGTTTTCAGTTGTCAGCTATTTGAAATATCAATTGAGTTTCAGTATGGCACTCTCTACATACTGTGCTTAAGTGAGGAGCACTTGATAGAGACTTTGTGTCAACACAATTAAGGTAATTATTTTTTCAGCAATGCTTTTCCCAGCTACACAAAAAAAACCCCACTGTAGCCAAAAGAATTGTAAAGAGAGGTGTTTTGATCTGAGTTATTGTTCACTTCTTGCTGTCAGCTTCACAGTTATCTTTCAGCACTTAGATTGGATGAACAGATGCAATATTCTGTTACTTCTCTGGTTGGTCTTCTCAAGAAACAGATAAATCCTCGGAGACCCATTAGTCTACATCTAAAGTGCTTTTTCACTCTAATTTTAGAAACATTGCCCACTTGTGTTTGATTCATTTCGATTCGAATTAATGATGCTAATGTGTATAAATAAATCTAGCCCTTTGGCCATACCAAGATACACTTCATCAAAGTGACAACCACTTAAATGGGAGCATTGACACAGACAGTGAAATACGTTAACATTATCCATATTATGCTGAAGCTTTAGAAATTGCTTTGCTAGCTCGTAAAGGGCACTATTTAAAAGATATCAGCAAAACATTCCCGTTAAGGTCTCCTGACAAAATGAAATGGGAACTACAAGAAGCAAGTCCTAGGTCCACATTATGTGAGTGCTTTAGGGCAGTGTCACACTGTGATAAGATATGGATGCATCTTCCCAAGCATCAAGTTACCCAATCTCATAAGAAGTACAGAGACAGTGGTAGGTTAGACCTATTCCTGGGTAGCCTATTTATAAAATGGGATTCCCAGATCAATTTCGTTACCCGCCTTGTCATAAGCAAATCCATAATTTGAAAAATGAAATAATGAAAATGCAAAATAACTTACCCAACAATTCAACTGATTAATAGATGCTATATAAATAAATCCATTTCTTCAAGTGTGATTTGAAATATTTTGTGTTTGGAGAAAATGTATATTTAAACAATTTTCCATCTTTTAAAGCCATTCAGTAACGGTATACAATTCCTCATCTGAGAGGAACATAGCAACAAAAATGGGCCATTCAGCCCTGGAGCCTGTTCTACCATTCAATTACATCATGGCTGATCTAAGGTCGAACTCCATACACCTGCCTTTAGCCCATACCCCTTAATACTGTTGCTTAACAAAAAAATTAATCTTTATTTATTGGATGAAGGTGTTGCTGGCTAGGCAGCAATTATTGACCATCCCTAATTGCCCAGAGAGCAGTTAAGAGTCAACTACATTGCTATGAGTCTGGAGTCACATGTAGGCCGGACCAGGTGAGGATGGCAGTTTCCTTCCCTAAAGGGCATTAGTGAACCAGCTGGGTTTTTCCCCTGACAATTGACTCATGGTCATCATTAGATTCTTAATTCCAGATATTTTATTGAATTCAAATACCACCATCTGCCATGGCAGGATTTGAACCCAGGTCCCCAGAGCATTTATTGGGGGTTGCTAGATTAACAGTACAATGACAATTCCAATAGGCCATCACCTCCCCTGCCTCAGATCTACCTCAGATTTAAATTTAACAACTGATCAAGCATCCACTGCCATTTGTGGAAGAGAGTTCCAAACATCTACCACCCCTTGTGTGTACAAGGGCTTTCTAACATCTCTGCTGGATGGTCTGGTCCTAATTCTCAGACTATGCTCCCTTGTTACAGAATCCCCAGCCCGTGGAAAGAGTTTCTCTTTACCTACCCTGTCTTTTCACGGATCAGCCTGCAGACATCTGAAAAAATGCTTGCATTGGAGGCAGCAAACCACAGTGGGTGTTACAATAATGGAGTGAAAACATGGCGAAGAAATGCCAGCAAAGTTCCTGAAACATATCAGATTAGTCATCATAAAAGTGATGTGTTAAGAGCCCATTTGGCACAATGGTAGTGTCAATGGCCCTAACCTAGGAGGTCTGGCTTCATAATCCCTATCTACCCTAGAGGTGTGTAATAACATCTCTGAACAGATTAATTAGAAAATATGTAAAAAAGGAGTGATTTGAGGGAGGAATAAACATAGACCAAGAGGAGAACTCCCTTGTGCTTTATTTTGTATTACACATAGCTCAACATCCACCCTAACTTATGTGGGCCCTTATTTTTCTTTGTTCAACATTTCAAGTTCATCCTGGATGTGTATATGGCTTTCAGTAAGTTACTAAACCAAGTGGTTTTATTTTGCAGTGGGGATCAGTTGGACAGCTCATTTGCGACGTAGTGTGATGTCAACAGTGTGGATTCAATTCCCTCATCGGCAGAGATTACTATAAAGGACTCTCCTTCGCAACCTCACCCCTCACCCAAAGTGTGGTAACCCTCAGATTAAACCACCACCACCAATCCTCGCTCTCTAATAAGAGCGCAGCCCCACACTCTGGTAGGACTATGGCACC
Organism: Ginglymostoma cirratum; assembly: GCA_024137785.1. NCBI lineage: Eukaryota > Metazoa > Chordata > Chondrichthyes > Orectolobiformes > Ginglymostomatidae > Ginglymostoma > Ginglymostoma cirratum. The sequence continues at coordinate 41,983,305 of JAHRHZ010000023.1, read as the reverse complement.
TTTTATTTTCTAACCTATGTACTGTTTTACATTTAGATAACTGAGAATGAGGATTCATCTTTTTTTGACATTAGTTGAGTTTGTCTCCAAGAGTTCATTCCTACAATTACCTGTATATTAGGTTTGGTACCATTTAACATACATTTCATTACTGAATATGTTCTCAATTGTGACATGCCCAGCTGGCACGTGATTGAATGATGTCATATGATCCAGTATCCTGCGATGGAGATAACATTATAGGAACCTTCAATAGCGAGCCCTGGGTATGAATGGGACTACTGAAGGCTCCCACTCCCAGTGCTCAATAGATGCAGAACTTAAATAAAAATTGTCCCCTGCTGCAGGGTTTCCATTTCCTCTCTCATTAAGAAATCAGCGGGTTAGGAAACACTGCGTTTTTCTGAAATAGGTAGAGTAGCCGTAAATGTATTTTAGTTGAGAGAGAGAGAGATAGTGGGAACTGCCGAGGCTGGAGAATCTGAGACAACAAGAGGGATAAACATTTTCTGAAGAAGGGTCCAGACCCGAAACCGTCAGCTTTCCTGCTCCTCTGATGCTGCTTGGCCTGCTGTGTTCATCCAGCTCCACACCTTGTTATCTCATGTATTTTAGTTGCTACGTTATTAAAATACAGAACTTATTGCGCACACACACACACACAAAGTGATATTGTGTAGTAAATTCCCGGATTGCTGTTGGCGAGATTAAGTGAATTAAAAAGTAACTGAAATATATTCCAACAGCTTTAAGCAAAATTGTACGTTCAGAGGGGATTCCGCTGCTGCCCCTCCGGCAATAGGAGCGCTCCGGGCGGCGCTTATGACTCACTCTCCAATCAGCGGGCACTGGAAATGATTTATTCAACAACCCTGGCCCGGCCCGGGAAATTTAAATCATCCCTGTTACTCTGAGTCTTTGTAGCAGGGAGTTGGTGTCTGTGTGCGTAAGACTTTTGGTAGGAAGGCGTCGAGGTATTGCATTGAAGACTAAGCTATCACGTGTAAAAGTGTGTAGGGTTTATTAGTATTTATAGCTCATCGTCCCGAACGTCAATATTACCGCAATTAATACTCCAATTTTCCAAATTCGTGTTTTTTTTAGGCTTTAGTTTATGGACGAGTATAGCAATTTGGTGTTCAATACACGGGTTATTATGTTAATTTCATCTCTGTAAAGATGCTCCTAGTTCTGAGGTGCTTGGAAACTCTTCACGTAATTGCCCTCACTTTTGTGTACGACGCAATGTTCACTTTGCATCACGTGAAGTATTCTCTCCAAGGTGCAAATGATGGTTTTGCTTGTTTCCTCTTACTTTTTTTCAGTGTGCTCTGTTTCCTGGATTGTAACTTACTTATTTCTATGAGAGATAAAAGGTACTGCAGATGCTGGAGAATCCGAGATCACAAGCGTGGGGCTGGATGAACACAGCAGGTCTGATGAAGGGTCTAGGCCCGAAACGTCAAGTTTTCCTGCTCCTATGATGCTGCTTGACCTGCTGTGTTCATCCAGCCCCATGCTTATTATTTCTATGAGACTTTTGTTTGGGGGATGTGGGTGGGGCTGGTGGGCGAGCCTGTCCCTAGTTGCCCTTGAGAAGCTGCCTTCTTGAACCACTGTAGTCCTCCTGCTGTGGGTTGACTCTCAATGCCATTAGGGAGGAAACTGTGGTAATATTACAGTATGCTGTACTAATTGCTGGTGATGTTGGGTTTTTTTTCTAGATTTAATTCTAGACTGTTTGGGGGTGTGGTGACACTTTTCTTTTCGAATGAGATGGCCGAACTGAGTGAAATCAACAAAAGGGAATTGTGTGGGGTCTTGACAAATAGTTATCCCTTGATTAACATCACGAAAGAAACTGATCACTAACATGTGGCAGTTTTTGTGCATTTGCCGTGTTCTGATTAGATTCTCGATTCTCAATTCTACAATGCAACCATGACTATACTCCCAAAAGTAACTCATTGGCTGTAAGTCTTTTGGAATCTCTAGTGCTTGTGAGAAGTGATATCTAAAGTTTATTTTCTTTTCTGTTTTTATTTTTCCCCTAAATTATGCTGAAGGATATTGATCTCCTAGAAGACAGAGGATTTTATTTTTGGTAAGTCCAAGCTAATAAACCTTCTAAAGTTGAACTTAAATATGATGTAGATTTCTTATTTCTTAGATATGATGTGATCTTTTTTGGTAAATCATGAGATGTTGTATGATTTGTGGTACATATTACTGTGTAAATGAAGGATTATGTATAATTGACTCAATTGTCACTTTTTTAGAAATAGATTTAATGGATGACCCAATCTGTGCTGCTAGGGCTGTGAAGCTGTTCTCCAGAATGAAGTTAGATGAATAATGTCAAAGTGTGACTATATGTAGCTAAATGAAATGTCACACTTAGTTTTGACTTTTGAGATTATCCTTTAGAATGTTAAGTAGACATTTTGATAAAATTTCTTTCAACACATGTGGAGAATAGGTGGAATCTTATAGGGGTCTGAGTTACATGGGCTACAGCAGGATTTCAGGCAGAAGTCTGTTCAGACTTGCTTCAATACCTGAGGCACTGTGCTACATGTTTTTGTCAAACAATATGGTGAGCTCCTTTGTTAGGTAATAGTGAATTTCCAATTAAGGGAGTTATAGATTGTCAAGTTCCTTAATGCCTATCTCTAATTTTATATTATGCTTCCTATCTTGCCCAATGGGCTAAACAAGCTGGATGCTGTGAATTCTCAACCCAGTGTTACAGAAGGGAGATGGAGGGCTTGGTGAAGTCGTGCAATGAGAATAAGCCCTCTCAATGTCGGCGAAACTAAAGAACTGATCATCGACTTCAGAAAGCAAGGAGGAGAACACTTCCCCTGTCTACATCCAACAGAACCTGGGCGGAGAGTGTCAAGTTCTTCGGAGTGACGATAACTGACAACCTGTTCTGGACTTGCCGAGAGGATGCAACAGTCGAGATGTCACAACAATCCTTCTTCCTCCAGGCTGATTGGGAAATTTGCGGGTCCCGTTGTATGTGCCAAACTTCTACAAAGCATTCTGTCTGGCTTCATAATGGCCTGGTATGGCAACTGCTCTACCCAAGAAAGAAAGAAACTACAGAAGATGGTATGCACAGCCCAGAAAATCATAGAAGCTGAACTTCCATCCATGGACTCCATGTACACTGGCTCATTGTTAGCATCCTTTCTGTAGCATCAAAGACCCATCACATCCCAGTAATGATCTCCTACAACCTCTTTCTTCAAGCAGAAGATACAGAAGTTTGAACACGTGTACCAGCAGGTTCAAGAACAGCTACTTCCCTGATGTTATTAGACTGAATGAATTCTCTAGATGCCAATAATGCTGATCTTGCTAATGTTGATCTCACATAGTGCACACACTCTGCAATTAAATCTGTATGCCTCCAAGCTATTTTTTTCCAACTTTTTTTTGGTCTGTACATCCTTGCTTATAAGATCGGCCTGTAATGCTTGTAAAAGAGCTTTTCACTGTACTTTGTACATGTGACAAATCAATCAGCGAGTATCAAGTGACTTCAGCTTGCTGGCTGCAACCAGCCTCCTATGTAGTAGAATGGGCACCAACTTCTGAGGACATGCTTCATGGGCAGTGGCCCCACACCTCCCATCTATAGGCATCAAAGGTTCCAGCCTCTAAGAACATTCATGGCATGCCTCTGATCCAGACAGGATTCTTCTGCACTTCATGCTGCACCAGCAAGGACGTTATGCTCAGGGACACTTACCCAGCTTGTGGATTGGACCCAGGCATCTCTGGGAATTTTGCCTGCTGACATTCACGTGTATGCTCCCTGAGCCTATCTGAATGCTTGCAACATTCCTTACACTTTTTTTTTTTTTTTTTTGCTATTTATCCCCTCTACCAGAGATATCAGGCTCATTGTACAGTCAATCTATATTGCTGTGCTGTTCAGTGCAGACACAAAGCCGTGATATTTGTGATAGTTGCCAGCAGGCCTCTGCCTTCACTCTGGCAGTAGACAACTTCTGAAACCAAACCAGGAGCTTGGATGTGGTTAGTTGACTGCTTGGTGCAGTCAGTCAGGATTGCCTTCACAGAAGGTGAGAAGCTAAATATCTGGCACCTCACCAACCATCCTGACCCTTTCTGCCCCGCTGTGGGCTATCTTTCTCCTGGAATGAGAGAGATGTTAAGGGAGTTACATCTGGTGCAGCTGTAGAGGAGTCTTGAGTGAATGGGTCTATAAAGTTAATGATGCACATGTTGGTGTCAGTGAGCATGAATGTGAAAGATGTTGCAGCCTATAGTGAGTGGTGGAACTTAGGAACCCTTAGGAACGCACTAGCAGAGATTAGTGAGTATAAGGTGTTGGCAAGACAATGATGGCCACTCTGAAGGGCAGAGTGGAGAAAGACATTCTCCACCATTTGTAGAAGACAGTCATCCCTGCAGGCATGAGTTTCCACTAATCTGGGTGTTAGCCTTTGACAGGCTGGTGTGCTATGATCTCTGATCATACGGAAAGAAGTCCCATGTCTGCATTGACCATCCAGCAGGACCAGCACGTCCCTGTGTCTGCAAATAGCAGGTGAAAGTTGGCATCCTGTGTCCAAGGCAGATGTCAGTAAACTGTTCAGGGCAGCTCCAGACAAATGATGCTTGTCTGCCTGCACTGAGCATTTATATAAAAAAAAAAATGGTGCGGGCAAAAAGGCCTGATCATCTTTTGAACTGATATCTGCTGAGTTGTTCTGGGTATAGCATGTGGTAATAGTGTTGGAATTTGTCTTCAGGGATGCATAGGGGCAGTGTAGCTATTTGGTGTGATTGAATCTCACCGACCCTCAGTGAGAATCCCTCCAAAACTTGTAGCACTGTGGTATTGTCCATCCTTCTGAGTCAGGAGGCTTGGGTTCTATCTGCTCCAGAAGAGCGTAATAACATGCCTGGGCATGTTGATTGTTTCAAAGATATTTGCTAATCAGCTTTCAGTAATTTTCACCAATATAATGTTTTTTGTGATTGTGATGTCCTCCGTTGTAGGTTTTCTTTCTATCTTGATACTGTGTCTCCCTCGTTATCCATCTGCTAACTGTATCGGCAGAAATGTCTCTTGTAAATGATACGTTTTGTGAGGAGAAGCTTTTTTTCTTTTAAAAGCACCAGCTCTGATAGCAAAGGCAGTTGTGGGTTAATGAAGCAGCAAATGACAGTACTTGATTACTTGCAGGCAACTTCCCTTAATTCCCCAACCCTAGACAATCTTCTAGAAAGTCAAAAGACAACCTGTAGGGAAATGGTGCCAGTGGTAGAGGGTCAGTAGGTCATGCAGCATCTGTCCAGAAAAGATTTTGTTTCTTTTTTAATAGTAAATAGCAGCTTCTATTTTCTGAATCCATTAAAACCCATAAACCTGTCATTGATCTTGACAAATTATTGCCATCCATGTTGGACATCAACCAATTCCTAGAACTCGTAACCAAAGACATAATCAGATAACTATCTTGGTCATGTTTTACTTGCAGTCTTTACCATGTCCACAAACTAGCAATTGCATAACATTGAATCACCCTTGCTAGAATAGAAGACTCTCTTGGAATTTTTTTTTTATGAATTGTGCTTGAATTTACAATCTAGCGCTCATACAACCTGAGATTTCCCCAAATGCACAAACTTTTGACTGGTGTTTTAGTACAACAACTTCATGAAACATCCACAAAATTTCCTAAAACATTGCATTTGGTAATGTGAATGAATATTTCTCCTGAAGGAGAAAGCAAGGCAAGAGTACAGAAGAATTTGGATAACTGAAGCGCAAAAGTCAATTAAATCAGAAACTGTAATTGATTATCACGTCTACGCTTGGACCGTGAAAAGAGAAACGCAGTTCTTATTTAAGATGATCAATATATCAAGCCATGTATAAATGGTGTATTTTTTTCCACAGATTTTTATATTTCAATTGGATACAGCCAGACAATGTACTCAAATTTTTCCCAAAAGTACTCTTGAAATGGACAGAGATAAGTGAGGAGTAAATATGTTACACAAAGAACATGTTGTTGTAGTTTACTACTTCATACAAGGTTTCTATGACAGTTGCAGTCTTTCCTGGTAGTTTGCACTTTCCTTGGGTTGGACCTTGCTTCAGTTTTTTTTTTCAGCTTTATTTGTATCAGTAAAATACTTTGAGCTATCATTTTTCCATTGGCAGGTCATTAAAAATTGTTTACTACTCTTTAAAATAGCAGTTAAGTTTCTTAAAATTGTGGGTTTTGCTGTGTATTGTTGATCTCTAGTTGCACTTTCTTTTTCCTCTTTAAATTCAGGCAGTCAAGATGTCAACTGGTAGTGAAACTGAGAATGAGAGGATGAAAAAATTCAAGAATAGAGGCAAAAATGTGGAGGTATTTCATCGGTTCTTGATTGGAAACTGAAGTTTAACTTTCTATCCTTTATTTGATGTTCAGTTCCACTTTGTTGGAGAACCTCATTTCTAGGTCAATGAACTCCTGGCTGAATATGCCACCCAAGTGGAGCTTGGGTGCTGTCAAAAGTGTGGCACTTGCTCAGTTTTATATACTCCAAGCCACTTCAACCTTCGCCGCAGGAGTTTCCATTGCTGCCTCTTTTAAAATGTTCTTGTGATATCGATGAGAGCTACCAACTGCTTTTTTTTATTCTGGTGAAAGGTGGTGTGAACAATTGCACAACACCCCAGTGGCACTGTTCAGGGGAAAATATAATGTCTTGTTAAAATGCATTTTATGGCTGGGAATCTTCCCCAACACCACGACAGCGCCAAGGGTGGCTAGTGATGGAGAAAGCAAAACTAATTTTAGTTTGGGTAGTAGTGGGAGGAATTAAATATATGCACTTTTTTTTTTTTTTTTTTTTTTCTTCAAAGCACAACACAATAAGGTGGAAAAAAACTAGGGCTTTGATGTATTGGTCTACCAGTATTACCCTGATTCCAGTGCCCTTTGTGCGGGTTTGGAAAATTGCAGGGAGACTGAACCTATATTGTATTAACCTTGCAAAATGGGATTTTAAGGCTCATATTTTAACTAAAAGTGGAGGTCTAGAACTCTTGGCTTTTTAATCCCTATCTCCTTTCAGCCATCCATTCTTCTGTGTTAAGGGTTGTTACTGTATAAGATACTATTGTGGATGATTATATTGAATTTTTATTAAGCTTGACCTCTAATTCAATTTCTATTTAGCTGTGTTATGCATCTACTACCCTATCCAAACCCTGCTGTTGGCAGAATGGTGGTTAACAAAGTCTCACCTTCCTCTATTTCTCCCTCACCCCAGCAACTTTCTATAATATCTCTTTCAATACCTTTTGCCCTGTTGAAGCAGAATAGCACAATGGCACTATTAGGAGTCCTGGACTCTATACAACCATGAGACTAAATTTTAAAACACCTGGCTGAGCCCAGGTGACAAGTATTGTTATTCAGTGGCAGAAAATGAATCAGTGCTGGAACCACAATTGTTCCTCAATTCTAATAACTGTTTAGATTGATTTTGTTTTTTTTTAAGTCTCCAATGTTGAAGAGAACTGCAACATATGCAAGTTATTTTTTAAATAAAATTTTGCAATAGTCTATAATTTCCAGATGTATTTTGTGAGGTGTAAGAAGGAGGTTGCATGCTAGTTGGCAACTAAGAATCTCAATGAGGCAGAGGGAGTTGAAAGTACAGACACTTATTGTTGAACATGGTGATGCAATCTAATGAAGCCCTTTCCCCCCCCCTTTTTTTGAAAGAAATATTTCCAGAAGAACAAGACTCAAATTGTCAAGTTGTATTAAACTTCTATTGTAAATAGATTAGACCACATTTTGAACTCTTGTATGATTCCAGGCACCGTAAGGCACAGGAGAGGATGATACAATACCTGAAGTTGTTGCTATCCAGAATGAATAAATCAGCTGGTAGTAGGAACTGCAGATGCTGGAGAATCTGAGATAACAAGGTGCAGAGCTGGATGAACACAGCAGGCCAAGCAGCATCAGAGGAGCAGGAAGGCCGACGCTTCGGGCCTAGACCCTCCTTCAGAAAAGGGAATACATCAAGGATATTAAGCCCTTTTATGAAGAAGGGTCTAGGCCCGAAGCATCGGCTTTCCTGCTCCTCTGATGCTGCTTGGCCTGCTGTGTTCATCCAGCTCTACACCTCGTTATCCCTGAATAAATCAGCTGTTTCCTTTGTTTGTGTTTGAGAAGTGTGGGGTGAATAATAGCTATTGGATGGAGTCATTTGGCTTCAAGTTTGCTGTTGCATTCAATGAGTGTGGCTGATTTGATGATCCTGAACTCTGCTTTCCTGTCTTTTTCTCATAACCCATCATTCCCTTACTGATTTATTAAAATTTTGTTCAATCTCAGCCTTGAATATACTTGACAGCCCTCTGCAGTAAAGAATTCTTCAGATTCACTATCCTCTGAAGAAATTCCTCCTTGGCTGTCTTAAATGGGTGACCCCCTTTGTTCTGAAGTTTATTCCCTCTAGTCTGAGGCTCCCCCATTTTAAAAAAAAAAAAAAGTTACTTCCAAGTCTGCCCTAAAATTCTTGCACGTTTCAATAAGGTCACCTCTCATTCATTCTTGCAATGAACGCAGGTCCAACCTAGTCAGCCTCTTCTCGTAGGACAAGCCCTCCATACTTGGTATTAAACTAATGAAAATTCTGTTACACAAGTGGAAGTGCAAAACTGGAGATGTTAATATGATAGTAAACCTAGAAACAACTTTGGCTTGAAGACGTAAGTTTGGAAGTAGGCTTGTGTGCCACCACACCTGGTTGTGGAGAATATTTAAGATTATAGCAATTATTTTTTAACATGGGAGCTTAGATAAGCACTTTCAAGAGACTGTGGCATTGTGTTGAGTGTTGGTCTTGGAGCAGGCTCAGGTGGAGAACAAGCACTGGCATGGGTTGAATGGCTTATTTTGAGCTTGTGCTCTATTTGTAACAGGTATAGTACCTCCATCTGGAGTTCTAATAATCTCTCTCATTCCTCTTTTAAAGTATTACTGTCGGTTAAGGCATTTATTGGGATTCCACTACTTGCCAAGTGATCAATTATTAAAATAACTAATTGTTACTACATCAAGTGGATTGGATTACTGGAAAGATAAGCTCTTGAAGTACTATATTAAACTTTGGAATTTTTTTCATTTTAACTTCTATTTCCTAGACTTGACTCTTGGTTTTTGCTTAAACCAGATACTGAGGAGGCAGAGGGTTGAATTTTCTGTTGAACTACGGAAAGCTAAAAGGGATGAACAGATCTTGAAGAGACGGAACATAAGCAATTTTCCAGATGGTGACCCTTCTCTACCAAAGCTCTCTGGAATTAGCGTATGTGGCATGTTCACACTTTTTTAAATTAAGCAACCTCTTTTCAGCTAAAACTGTTAGAATTCTAGCATTGCTTCTATTTTTTTTTGGTCTTCATCTTTTTTTTTAACCTAGGGAGCTAAGGTAAACATCTACTTCTTTCCACTGCCAAATCTGATTCTTACATTCCTTTGCAAGTGGGGTGTATGACCTGTAGGGGATTATCACGTATCACTCATACCATATGATAGCCCAGCTGGGATGAACATTGACCTGTCCCTTGGCATTCTATGCCATGCTTTGTGCTCATATACTAATGAGCTGCCAGAGCACACTTTTTTTTTTAATAAAAAGAATCACATGGGACATCACAAAACAAGGGTACAAAATCATGACCATAAATGCTTTTGGGCCCATTACTGTTAAGGACAACTAATCATTTTTTTTTTTTTTTTAAAATTAGAAATTCTATAATTTGTTAATGACAAAATGTCTTGATTTTTATTCCACCCTTGATCAAACATTATTGTGCCTCTCAATAATGGGGTAGAATGCTAGAAACAAAACCCTGCTATTCCTGGAGTTATCTTAAAAACTCAAGATTTTAAAAAGTATGCAAAATTCCCCAATTTACTTATCTTCAAAACCTATTTGTCTACTTTCTTGTAACAAACGGTATCTAGCTATAGGTTTTAAAAAGTTGAACTGTTGACGTATCCAGTAGTTAAAACTCTACTCCCCTTTTCAGAAATTTTCACTTGTAGGCACATACACACAAATAGGGGGGAAAGAAAAGAGAAATTGTAGGTATTATGGAGGGGTGGAAAAACTAAGAAAGCAGTTCAGTGGTCCCTGTTCACAGGATGTGCTGAAATGTATCTTGCGCTGATTTAGAACATTACTTCTCAGTCTCCCTTGTCCAGATGCCTTCACTGGTTTGCAGGAGGCACAGGGTGGCTGGTTCACTTGGAACCTGGACTTTATTAACTTAAAAAGTCACTGCTATTGACAACTGCTGAAGGAAGAATTTTTTTTTTTTAAATGCTAGTGTAGTGAGTTTTTCCAACATAATGCGGGGGAGGCAATGGCCTAGTGGTATTATTGCTGGATTGTTAACTCGGAGACCTAGCTAATGTTCTGGGGACCTGGGTTCAAATCCTGCCACGGCAGATGGTGGAATTTGAATTCAATAAAAATATCTGGAATTAAGAATCGAGCGATGACCATGAATCCATTGCTGATTGTCAGAAAACCCATCTGGTTCACAAATGTCCTTTCAAGGAAGGAAACTGCCACCCTTACCTGGTCTGGCCTACATGTGACTGCAGACCCACAGCAATGTGGTTGACTCTAAACTGCCGTCTGGGCAATCAATGGTACCTAGCCAGTGACACCCTCATCCTGTTGATATATTTTTTTAAAATACAAGCACAACTCATGATCTGGAGAAAGTCTGGTGACTTCTGTCCCCTGTTTTTGCAGCTCCAAACTGATTCTCAGGTAAGTGAACAATTTCAATTATTGGCAGGCAGAGGGCCTTTGTTATTGCTCTATGGACTAATGACCAGTTAACAATCAGCTGCTTGTTTCCAGCTGAATTTCTATCTGAACACACCCTCTTTGCTCTGGCTTGTCTGCACCTTCTTCCACTATTGCATGCACTAGTATCAGGTTTCTTTTCTCTTTAAAAAAAGAAACTGCAGTAATCCTTCAATCCTGGCTTCAAAATAGTTCTTCCATTTCAGTCCGCAATCAAATTTTCAAAAATAAAAGCGCACAGTCTTTAAATTTCAAAATGTTGCTCTTCTCTTTAGGACCGTCCAATGACCATTGAAGAGATTGTGAAGGGAATGAACAGCCATGACGCATTGCTACAGCTGCACGCTACAAATGGAGTTCGGTATGAATGGTGTTACTTCATCACATGAACTTTTTCCCCATTTGGATGGACAAAGTTCACTGTGTTCTAATCTGTCAATGACTTGTTGCACACCAGTCCTATTTGTGCTACAGGTTTGGATCTGTGGAGTACTTATGTGACCTTCAAACATCATTCGTGAATATAAACAATGATTTTTTTGGACATTTCTTCAGTAACTAGGGCATTTTGCAGCTGTGGAGCTAATACTTGACTAGCTGTGTATTGGAGTTGCTGAGTCAGAGAAATTTTCTTTGTTCCTTTCTTCTTTCCCCAACTCCACAAACCTAAAAGATCCACACCTGGTGTAAAGCTTTTAATAAAAATTCGGATTTAGTAATGCTTTCAAAATGTCATGACAATTTATTCAACTGCAAGAACAAGATACAGCCTTTAGATGAGAAATATTAACAACCAAACACTCAGCCTTTAACATACTAATGTAGAAGGTTGTTGCTGGTGTTGTCTCCCTGCATCTCTTGCACACCATGTGATATTTTCTACTTTGAGCATCCTGCAGACTTAATGAAGTGTTTGAAATTGGCTGTTTGCTATTACACTATTGTTACCATCCAGGCAGTTTTCATATTAACTATTACATCCAACTGACTTTGATACAAGACAGTTTCAGGTGGAACCAGCAGGACTATTGTCTAATCAAGGTTTGGTAATTACCTTCTGAATGTGAGATGTCAACAAAGTGCTAATAGAGGGAAAAGTGAATTTTTAACTTTCTTTTTTCTCTTGATAGAAAACTACTGTCTCGGGCATGGAAACCTCCACTGGATGAGTGTATTGAAGCAGGTCTAGTTAAGAAGCTTGTTGAGTTCCTTGGTCGGGATGATGATTCTACACTACAGTTTGAGTCAGCCTGGGCACTGACTAACATTTCCTCTGGCACATCAGCTCAGACTGGGGCAGTGGTAGAAGGAGGTGCCATTCCGCCACTCGTACATCTCCTTTCCTCCCCACACATGCACATCAGTGAGCAAGCTGTGTGGGCCTTGGGGAACATAGCAGGTATGAGGTGGATTATTCCTTGGCCAACAAATGTTGTGATAATGAGTTTATTTCCAAAGATTTAGGCAGACTGTAGTAAACGAGAAATGGAGACAATAACCTTTGCAAAATCTTACAGGTGATGGCCCTGTCTTTCGTGATGCAGTAATTGAATGCTCCGCTGTTCCCTCACTCCTACAATTGGTGCAACCAGGTATCCCTGTAAGTTCAAACGGTAGTTACTAGTCTGGGATATGGTTAGTCTTAATTTGGTTAGAATACTGTAGTTTAATCAATTGAATTTGCCTATTACTAACTACGAGTTTGAGACAAGATTTCTCGTATCCTGTTTTCCCTACTTCACATTTCTCCTTTTCTGTTTCCACAATTGGCCTGGGCCAAAAACCCATAGGCTTCATTGGGATGATGAATGAGGGGGCGGTGGGGGCGTGATGCTGGAAACATGGTGTGTTACCAATTAACATTAAACCCAAGTTGGCAACCAAGTATTCTCCCGAGTTGGAAAGTTGCAAGTTCTATGTCTGCAGTATTGGTATCTCTGTGCACTGCTGAGGATCTGTAATAGGTCGTCAGTCCCATTATTCTGGTGAATCGATAAATTGAGGTTGCTAACAATATGACAGAAATCATTGATACTCTTAGACTATAAGATGGCTGACCTGGTGATCTTCAACTCTACTACAGTACCTTTTCTCCCCCATAATTCTTGATTCCCTTGCTGATTTTTAACAAAAGAATTTCTATCTCTCCCTTTGGATATGCTTGATAACCCAACCTTGACAGACCTCTGCAGGACAGTATTCCACAGATTCATGACCTGGAGGAGAATCTGTGACCACTTATTCTGAGACTATGCCCTCTAGTCCTAGATCCACACAGGCAAAACAGTCTTTCTGCATCTAACTTATCAAGTCACCTAAGAATCTTGTATGTTTCAAAAAGGTTGCCTCTTATTCTTCCAAATTCCAATAAGTACAGAATCTCCCCTCTTAAGATGGTCCTCCATAGCTGGGATCAGCTTAAAGAACCTTCTTTGGACAACCTCTAATACCAGTATATCCTTACTTGGACAAAGGGCCCAAAATTGTTCACGATATGTCAGCGAGGATCTGACGAGTGCCTTGCGTACTTTTCTCTTTTTTTATACTCCATTTCTTTTTGAAATAAAGGCCAACATTCCATTTGCCTTCCCCATTTACCTGCTGATCTGGATGTTTGCTTTTTTTGTGAGCCATTCACTGCACAAGAACTCCTAAATTCTTCTGTAGCTTTCTGCAGGCTTTATCCATTAAATAATTGTTTCTCTATTTCTGCCAGAGTGCATAACTTCACATTTCCCCACATTGATGTTGCATCTGCCATAATTTTACCCATTAGTTTAACTTTTCTCTATATCCCTACAGACTTTTTTTGTATCATTCTAACCACTTGCCTTCCCGTCTACTTGTCATTTCAAGTTTGGCTACAGTACTTTCACTCATCTCATCGAAGTCATTAATATGTTATCATTAAGTAATTGTAACCCCAGTACTGCCCCCTGTGGCATTCCACATGGTAACAGGTTGCCATCCTGAAAAATGTCCTCCTTCTTCCCAACTCCGTCTCCAATTAGCCAATCGCCTATCCATTCTAATACAATATTTCCAACACCATGGGCTGTAACCCTAAATAGCTTAACGTGTGTTACCTTTATCAAATGCCTTCTCAAAATCCAAATCTCTTCCCTTCCCTGAAGAAGGGAAGGGAGTTTCCTGCCATCCTGAGGAAGGGTCACTGGACCCAAAACGTTAACTCTGATTTTACTTCACAGATGCTGCCAGAACTATTGTGCTTTTTCAGCAATTTCTGTCCTTGTTCCTGAGTTCTTTTGGGCTTCCTGCCATCCTGGTCAATAGTCATTCCTTGGCTAACCACTACAAAAGAGGTTAATGAGTCATTGAAAACTAGTCCACGTCAATAGGCAGCAAAACCAGTATAATTTAGGATTAGAGTGAATAGATGCACATCCACAACAAGAACATCTAACAATCTCTTCTTGATATTCAATGGTAGTAGTGTTACTAAATCTCCCATCCTTGCTACTATTGACCAGAAACTGAACTGGACCAGCCATTCTGCAGCAACAAGGGCAGGTCAGAGACTCGAAATGCTCTTCTCCTGTCTTCCCAATTTACCATCTATAAGACGCATGTCAAGTGTATGATGGAATACTCTCCACTGCCCTGGATCATTCAGGACAAAGCCATCTGCACAAATACCACCACATCCTCCATGTCTAAACACAGCCTGCCTGCACTGGTGCTCAGCGGCAGTAAGGTGCATTGCAGCAACTCACCAAGGCTCCATTTTGACAATGCTTTCTAAACCTACAACTGCCATTATCAGGCAGCTGGTGTGTGGAAGCACTGCTGCTTGCAATTTCCCCTCTAAGCTATCCACCTTTTATGACTTGGAACTATATCATTTCTACACAGTTACCTGGGTCAGAATGCTGGAACTCTCTAATGGCACTGTGATGGTTCAACAAATCGGCTAATCGCCATCACCTCAAGGACTTGGGATAGATATCAAAAACTTGTCAGTAACACCCACATCCCATGAAAGAATAATATAAAAAAAATTGTCACTTGGGTAAATTACCTGGTTAACAAGGTGTGAGGCTGGATGAACACAGCAGGCCAAGCAGCATCATAGGAGCAGGAAAGCTTGACGTTTCGGGCCTAGACCCTTCATCAGAGGTTACCTGGTCTCTTCTTTTGACAAGAGATTATTTATGAAAGGTTCTCTTCCAATGGTCCTAATCAGTATTTAATTCTACTTTTAACTTCAATTAGCTAAAACTTTAAGTCACTTCTCACTGTGCCAGCCTAATAGTCTTATTGAATTCTAGGTTGATTTCTTGCGAAATATCACCTGGACTATATCCAATCTGTGTCGCAACAAAAACCCACACCCCCCTCTTCAGACAGTTCAACAGATCCTCCCCACACTGGTTCAACTGCTTCATTATGAGGATGATACCCTTCTCTCTGATGCTTGTTGGGCAATATCCTACCTGACAGACGGCCCGAATGAACGGATCGAGGAGGTGGTTTGCACTGGTGTTTTGCCAAGGCTTGTGCAATTGATGTTGAAAGATAAACTGGGTCTGTTGGTAAGTAATCCAACTGAAGTAAAGCTCGCTCCTGTTTCACACTATCTATATAAAATTTCCAAAACGCAATGTTTGGAGAAAATTTCTTACCTATTGACATGTAAAATGGAGGCTTTGTGGGGAAGAAGGAATGAAGCCTGGAAGGAATGAATTTTGACAAGTGACCAATCCCGTTGTTGAATTTGATAACTGTTTTTGTTCAGGTTTTTTTTTTTTCTTGGTCTGAGATATTCAGTTGAGGTTGTTGTATGTATTTTTAAAGTCCATGTGCCTACATCTTGTTAGAGCAGCACAATGGAGCAAAGAGCTACGTACTTGTAATCAACGAAATCTTTGCAAGGACTAAGCTTTCAATACCATTAAATGATTTTTGTCCTGCATTATTTCCATCTATTTTGAAATGTGTTGGGATAGTCTGTTGGAAGAGTAAATGCAGATAGTGTTGCATACTGCTTATGTTCAATTAATGTGCAAAGATAGCAAGTTCTTGGGAAAGGCTGGTGTTCGCTTGCTATAGAATTAGTTACTTAACCCTTCTAATTTCTAGCATCTAAAAGTGGCATAATATCAACACCTCAAATTGTACTGGAAAGATGTTTCCTTTCAATTGTTCACTTTTTTTTATTTTTGATGACATGGTTGGCTCTGCAATATCAATATTTTAAAGAGCTGAGGATGAAGCTGAACTTATGGCACCATCTATTGACGTAACACATGACAGCTGCTCATGGAATTGAGGCTCTGAGCTACAGCGAGTGTAAATGATTTTAACCTAGCTTGTTTCGCTAGCAAAATGCTGAGTGGAAAGTAGTTTGTCACACTATGTAACTGGACAATTTCTTCTCATGTCCAGTCTAGGCAGCTCACCTTCTCCAAAGCAAATAGGGATGGGCAATAAATTATGGTCTAGCTAGTGATGCCAAACATCCCATGACTGGGTTTTTTAAAATGAAATCCTGTTGTCATAACGACCTTCTTTTTTTGTAGTGTGGAAATGATGCACTTGAGGTCAGTGACCAGTCTACATATTGTAGTGCTGATAACACAGTACAAACAACCAATTTGTTTCATCTGACACCTAGAGAAAAATTGGTCATAGAGGCAGGAAAAGGGCATTGCCCCTTGTGATAAGCTCGGAATAAGATCATACTTAGCTAACTGTCACCTCTTTTTTGGTCCCACTTTTCGGCAAAAACCTGATTAACTCTGGATTAATGAAGCTATTAAATACAGCCTCCACTCTGTTTTCCTCAGGTAGAATTCCAAAGCCCTTATGGCCGTTTTAAGAAATCTCTCGTCACCCATGATTTAAATGGAAGGCTCTTTGATTCTGAAACACTGCAGTTTTAGATTTGAGAAATTGTTTTTAAAATTTGGCTAATTTCTGTTGGTAGTTTTTCGTTTGCACGTGAGTAATGAATCCTGCTGAGCCACTCCACTCAGTGAGCCTGCTTTGGAAAGCTTCTTTGCAATAAGATCCTGCCCATCTTGAGTTATATCATTTTTAGGTGATGTAGGACATTTTGAAAAGTAATGGTTTGTGCAAAGAAACAGTTTTGTCGTGTTATTAACAGCAGAATCATGTAAAATGACCATGGCTTAAAGTCTGAAACTTAATATGCTGGAGAAATGTTTTTTTTTTTGTCTGAGTACATAACTTGCCTTAGTGCCTCATTTATGGCGACACTGCAGAGGACTTGCAGATGGATAGGTTGTGTAAGGACAGTGACTTAAACATACAGATTTCTTTCTTTATCACATGGCCAATGTGGCCTGACCTGTGGCCTTGCCCTGTCCAAGGTGCAAACCTGGATTAAAATTTTATAGAGACGGTTATCGAAAGCTTCAGAACAATTTGAGGGGGTGCAAGCCCACTAATGCTGTTCTGTGGATGGCTCAAGCTGCAGGCTAAGAGAATAAACTTTGCCAAACAACTGAGTTTTTTTTTAAAAGATTAGCCATTAGGAGCTTTACTATGCTATTGGTAGAATTCGCAAATCATAACACCTTTTTTATATTTGAAATTGTCCCCTCCTACTTCCAACTACCACCAGTAGGTATGGACCATGACGCATGGCCCTCCTGCCTTGGGCAACATGGCTTGGGAATGATCATGCAGAATGGACAGACTACTTAAACTTTGCTATTACACGCTTTGTGTAATGAACATCTTGAGAACAAACGCAGTGTATGTTCACCAAGGTAAAGGCACTGACAATCAGATGGGATTATCTCTAAACAGCATTCTTGGCAGACTGCTCCCACAGCACCGACTGTAATACAGTCTCTATTTGCCAAGGTTTGGATGTGATCTTTTGAAGCTTTTTCATTCACGGAAGTGTCATTTTTTAATCAATGTCAGCCACTCTGCCTACACTCTTTTTATATGTAAGAAATATAGCTGTTTGTAAATTCGATTGAACTGGTATTCTTTCAACATGTAGAAGCAAAATGGAACCTACTTTGACTGCTAGCAATTTGCATGCTCTATATATGGGATAAGTAAATGGGAGGCTAAATCACGAACTATCGTTGCAGCCAAGCAATTGCCCTCATTAATTACAAGAGATCTGAGTGAAAAGTCTCTGGGTGTACTAATGGCTGCTTTAAATGCAACAGATTTTGGGTGGTATGCCAAAGCCTGCTTCGATAGATTTGGAGCAGAACTTTCTTCTGGGCATTGTATGAAGGATGAAAAAATAACAGGAAACTGAAACTTTTAAGATGTTAGAGCAGAAGTAGGTCATTCAGCACATTGCCTTCTGTCATTGAATGAAATCGTGCTTAATCTGCATCTTCAACTCCACTTTCTTGCCTTTGCCCTTTAACACTTGATTCTCTTAATGATTCTAAATCTGTCTCTCTTCAGCCTCGAATATAGTTCGTGACTCAGCTTTGGCAGCCTTCTGCAGTAAAGAGTACAGAGATTTCTCCTCCTCCTGTCTTTTAAATGTATGACCCATTAATCTGAGAAAACTGATCCACTGAAAATGAAAGCAGGGAAAATAATGGATTGCAATAAACAATTAGAGATGGATGGAACATTAATATAGGAAAAAAATGCTAGAGAAACTCAGCAAGTCTGGCAGCATCTGTGGAGTCAAACCATTTCAAGTCTAACATAATTCTTCATAAATGTAACCTTGCAGCTTTCTGGACTGCCGTCAGGAAGTTGTGGACACCACGAAAAGCCTGTCCATGCCAGAATTGGGTAGTGATGTCCAGAATGGAGCATTTTGGCAACGTTCATGACTCCCTTGCCGTGTGTGGATATCATACCTCCTGAATTCACCAAACGTGGGAAACCAGCACACCTGCAGCATCGGCACAAAGTCTGTGCTCCAAAATGTGTGTTGCACAGGTTGATATTGACACTGACTACTGTGTTCAGCTGAATAGAGTCAATGGTGTTGAACAACAATATGAACACTAAACTACAAATGTACCAAGCCTGCATCCCTAGCACAGTATTCCTCTACAGAAATGGTTAGACTTGGACAACATTTGCTTAACAAACAGGGGCTGAACGTTTCCACTTAAAAATTTTTTGTTTTGAATGTTTAATGTAGACTTCATGGTAGGACAGTCACGAGCTCAGTTGAGGCATGTGATAATTCCATCACAGACTCACTGGCTTAACAATGATATCTGTGCTGGCTTAGCCAGTCAATTGGATAGATGAAAGCCATATTTGTGAAGACTGACTTCAGTTTGGCAAACTGACCACTAGGTCATGGACTTCTGGCTGTCCATACCTCTACATAAGGACAACAATGAGTGTGATATGAAGATGGTAGACATTGATTCTATTAACTGGGTAAATACTGAGTTGCTGCTGACCATGACCATTTGGAAGCTAGCTGAGCTTGGACATTGGAAGAGCTTAGCAGAAATTTTGGCGGCGGGGGTGAGAAAGAGTCTTCATCTGCCAAAAAGAAACCAGAGGCCAGTGAATCGTACACCTTCTCTGCCCACTGTCTTGTGCAGAGACTGCCGCTGTGAGGTTCCTGGGCCTTACCAAGCAATGTTAGTTGACCAGCGCAATATAGTTGTTTTGTGTGACTTTGTGCTGGCTTGCTTTGAGGGTATTTGTAGAATACACTTAAATATATGTCAAACAATGCTCTTGTACATTCCAAGTATAGTTTTTAAAAATGTGTGCCAAGGCAGTAATGGCATCAACACTAAATTTTGACCAAGTATGAATTGTTGCAAGTTTTCTAACTGACTGAGGTGTTTTGGTAATCTATTACTGAAGCCACTGATCTACTGTTTCACTGCACATGTTTTCGCTTTTCTGGTGAGTTGAAGGCCCCAAATGAAAACCATGACTATTTTAAGACCAGTGAACAGAGATCCTCTTGGTAGAACATTTAGTTTTGGTACAAACTGTAAAATCAGTACTTATGGCTGTTACGTGGTTTTAATGTGTTGGAGTTGAATGAAATTTCTCAGGAACAAGGTTGCTGATAAATGGAAGTAATTTCCTTGATACTGCTCGATTCTTTCATTTGTTTGGATATGGCCAAACAGCTAGTTCCAACCTATTTAGTTAGGAAGATTTTATCCTCTGACAGAGATCTACTGTGTTCCTGTAAAATGGAGAGACTGAAATCGAAGGAGAGATGCAAAAATTTTTGAGTGAGGTAATATTCAGTCAAATGTTGGAAGAATACTAGGTAGCCCACTGACCTAGGGACGCATTATGCAAATCAATTGACCTAATTTCTCCAAGTGAATTGGTCTGCAATAACTTGCTGCCTAAATAAGGCAGATTAACACTTTGTATTGAGCCTCACTGACCAGTTTTTCAGAGTGCTCAGGATCCACAAGCTGTACAGTGTGGAAGCAGGATGTTTTACCCCATGAGCAGGGGCCACTTAAGTATCTTTAGCAGGGGAGGGAAGACGTTCAGACTAGTCAGAATCGTGTAAGCTGAAGGTATTTCTTAAGAAAAAGCTACCCTTTTCTGAGGAAGGGTCACCGGACCCAAAACGTTAACTCTGTTTTCTCCTCCACAGATGCTGCCAGACCTGCTGAGCTTTTCCAGCAACTTTGTCTTTGTTTTCTACCTTTTTCAGAACCTGCTTTTCTTTTGCTTCAAAAGACCTGTTAGGTACATTAATAACAAAATAGCATCTCCATTTTGGGAAGCCTTATTGTGATGGTTATCCAAGTGATTACAGACCTAGTTCAGTTGAGATTAAAAGGATACTGAGATGGCTCTGGGTTGTTAGATGCCTAGAATGATTAGTTGATTGTATGTCTTTTTTTTAATTCTTGCCCAAGAACCATATACAATTAGTAAAGCAAATGGTGTGTTTGGCTTTTTTTTTAACAAACTGGCTGAATTGAAATTTGAGGAAGGCTTGTTACAGTTATACAAAGCTTTTGGTAGGATCACATCTGAAGTAGTGTACCGTTTTGGCCACCAATTATCTAAAGATATAGTTTTCTTGGATATAGCGTTGTGGAGGTTAAGCAGACTAAATACCTGGGATTAGACGGCTGCCTTGTGATTTGTAACGGAGATGGATGGCTTCTCTTGCTCTTACAGGATGGATGTGCAGAATGCTGCATGCAATGAAAACACATGACCGGGAGATGCTGCATATTCGAAATTTAAAGCACACAGTTTCTGCTTAAGGAGTTAGTTGTGCAAGACTGAAGTAAGGAGGAAAAAATGTTTTCACTGAGGTTGTTCTGCTTTGGGTAGAAAATTTTGAGTCACTGAGCACATTCTGGTCTGAGATTGACAAATCTTTGGCCTCTAGGGTAATTGAAGGAAATGGTGATTGGACAGAACTGGAGTTGAGGTCCATGATTCTTTAAACTGCCCTCCCATTCAACAGGAAGTGTGGTGCCTTCAACTTCATCTACTTGTGACCTGTGTCTGAATCTTTTTTTGGTTTGATTTTTGAAATTTTGTCATAATGGAACCTGCTAATTCAGTTCAGTGACAAGTCAATTGGTGAATGACTCAAAGTTGTATGTGGTACAGCTTTGCTGCAGAAAATAATTTCATGTTAAGCTGGACACCGCCTAGCTACTTTGAAGGAGCCTGCCTTCCTCTTTTTTTTTCAACTGCTGAAACCAATTGGAGATGAGCAGAAAATTGCTCTCGCTCTCGCTCTCGCTCTCGCTCTCGCTCTCGCTCTCGCTCTCGCTCTCGCTCTCGCTCTCGCTCTC
>JAHRHZ010000023.1:41933449-41953238 GCA_024137785.1 Ginglymostoma cirratum | reverse complement strand
CCCCATTTCTGATGGAGGGTTTAGGCCCGAAACGTCAAGTTTTCCTGTTCCTATGATGCTGCTTGACCTGCTGTGTTCATCCAGCCCCATGCTTGTTATTTGGTCACTGCTTACTTTTAATCCAAAATAAAAATACATGAAGTGGATCATATTTTCTCTAATGTAGATGGCGCTTTATTTTTAAAGATGGACCTTTTTTTAATTTAGCTTTTTTAAACAGGACTGTACTGGTAATAAATAGATCCAATATTAACGAGAATTCAGTAAGATCTGGTTGTATTAATTACCAGCACTTTGATCATGGTCTGACATTTTTTGGTTTGTTTTGTCTTCCAGGGTGAATTTAAAGTACAAAAAGAGGCTGTTTGGGCTGTGACAAATTACACAAATGGTGGTACAGTTGATCAAGTTGTTCACTTGGTACAATGTGGGGTGCTGGAACCTCTCCTTAATCTACTCACAAACAAAGATGCCAAAATCCTCCTTGTAATCCTGGAATGCCTATCCAATATCTTCCTTGTAAGTTGGCTGCAAGTTTTCTATTTTTCTTTTTTAAACAAGCCAATTAAAGTGGAGCCATTTGAGATCTTGTGGAGGCAAAGGATATGGCTGAGTACTAAATGAGTACCTTTGCCCTCTTTAAGGAAGCAATTCTGAAAAAAAAGGTGAAGAAAGTTGTTCATTTTATTTTTGCTTAAGCCAATATCACGATGTACTACATGTCTGCAGCATTCCGTGTTGGTTAAGTCACCTGTACCAGGTGAGATGTCCTAGGTTGCTGAAGGAAGTAAGGGTGAAAAGTAGGTGAAACTCTAGCTACAATTTTCCAGTCCTCCTTTGGATATGACTGAAGTGCCGGATGATGGCTGAGGTTGCATCCAAATCCAGAAAAGTAGAGATAAAGTCAGCAGCCTTTTTTCTGAAGAAGGGTCTAGACCCGAAACGTCAGCTTTCCTGCTCCTCTGCTGCTTGGCCTGCTGTGTTCATCCAGCTCGACACCTTGTTAAGTCAGCAGCCTATCAACTTTAGTGTTAATAAAGCAAAATACTGTAAGTTATAAAAATGTAAATGTAAACAAAATGCCGGAGAAACTTAGCATGTCTGGCAGCATCTGTGGACAGAAACCATTAATAATGAGTCCAATGTGACTGGTCATAATGTTAACTACTTTTCTGTCCATAGATGCTGCCAGACCTGCGTCTTTTGTTTTTCTTTTTTCCCCCTGCATTCTTTTTGCTTTTATAAACTATTTTGACCATAGAAATCCTTTTTGGGGACAAATGGAGAGAGGGGAATAATGGTAGGCATTTGGGGTAACAGTTAATAAAGGCAAGTTGGGTTGGTTCCAGGCACACTGTTCATGTTGAAGTGTCAGATTTTTGGGTTTTTTAA
This sequence comes from Ginglymostoma cirratum, assembly GCA_024137785.1. Classification (NCBI taxonomy): domain Eukaryota; kingdom Metazoa; phylum Chordata; class Chondrichthyes; order Orectolobiformes; family Ginglymostomatidae; genus Ginglymostoma; species Ginglymostoma cirratum. The sequence continues at coordinate 41,951,846 of JAHRHZ010000023.1, read as the reverse complement.
AAAATATCTCCTGGGCTTGTTGACAAAAGACTAGAAAGCAATAAATAGTAGCAAGCAGCTGTTTTTCTAAATAGAAAGAAACAATGCTGGGGTTCCCAGATATTGGTATTAGGATCGCAGCTCTTTCTAACATTAGATTAATGACCTCTACTTGATTATACAGAGTATAATGTCAAAGTTGACAAATGAGGAAAAGTTTTGGGCATGCAGTAACTGATAAGAATAATAGATTTTGGGAGAACTACCGGTAAATGTGTAAGTACTTGGCAGCTGAACTTTAATGCCATGAAACGATAAATCCTGTTACGAAAATGCATTTTGAGCTGCACTTCTTCAGGGAGGCATTGATGAATGTGCACAGGCATTTGACAAGTGGTCAAACAGACCGTGTATAGAAAGGGTATCTCCTTCAGGAAGGATGCTTCCTGAAGAGATGGATAGACAGATCAAGGATTTCCCCAACCAGATGTAAACTACAGGCTTCACTTTGTATAAATACTGCCTTCGCAGTTGACCTTTCTTTTTTTAAATTTTCCTTCATCTTTCTAAAGGTCTGGGGGATAATGACTGTGTCTACTCCAATAATTTTCCAAATGTCTGCATGCACAGTATGCAACACAGGAAATAAGGCATCAAATTAATAACTAACAGTAATCAATCCAAGGAATTAAAGATATGAGGCAAAGGCAGACAAAGGGATTTATGTCCCCACTTGTGCATGATCTTGTTGAATGGTGAAACAGGCTTGAAGGGTTAAATGACCTTCGGTAGTTTCCGTGGTGCTTTTTTTGGTGTTGTGTGTTTGTGGTTTTTTTTTTTTTTTTTTTGGGCTGACATTTGCTCACTACCTTGGTATTGTTTGAGCAGGAAATGTGCAAAATGATTCAACATTGCATTCTTTTTCAAGGTGATTTCTAATTACTGCACTTCATTGTTATTGCATCAAATAGCCTCCAAACAATCCAGCTTACATATTTTGTATATTATTAAAGAGACTTCATTAGAGAATGAACACTTACCATATTGGGTCTTCCATCCATTTTGTGTGGTTTTTTTTTAGTTTTATGGTTTCTCAGTGGGTTTCAATTTTTTTGGTCTTTTTGTTCTTGAGAAATTGATTGTGAATCAGTCTAAACAAAGGAAATTTGACAATTCCAGCATTAACTTTTTGTTTAGCGGCAACTTTTCACTTGACTGGAAAGATACCGTAAGTTTATGCTATCCTTTTTTAAAAAATTTTTTAATAGGCTGGAGAACAATTGGGTGAGACAGACAAACTATGTCTATTAATAGAGGAACTTAATGGCTTGGAGAAAATTGAGGCTCTTCAATTCCATTCAAACACCACAGTGTACAGAACAGCATTAAACTTAATTGAGAAGTACTTCCTTGATGAGGTAAGCGCAAACAAGGGGACTTGGCTGAGTATTCTCGGAGTAAACTGTGTTGCTACTAAATCTTTGGAAAAGGGGGAAAAAAATTCCCACTGGCAGGTTGTTTTGCAGCACATATTGTCTGCCTGTCTGCAACTCCTGTCCTGTTCTCACTCGCACTAATGCTGATGGTTTTGACAGAAGATTAGGCCAGTTGGCCTTTCCTCAAGTAGGACTCCTGGTAAAGTCCAGTAGGAAAGGAAGACAAATCATTTAGAGTGTAGGATAAAGTTGTTCATTGTCAAAATTTTTGTGAATAAATGTTAAAGCTTTCTAATGAACCATTATAGGTGAGTAGCCTATGCTACTTCTCAGGCAGGCTAGCTGTCTGCTTACGGGTTGGATCACAGCTGTGGTTGTAAAGGGGGAGGACTGAAAGGAAAATACCAGTACACTAACGTATTAAAATCTGATGTGTGTGTGTGTATGTTTTTTCCCCTAGGAGGAGGAAATTCCAAACATGCAGCCTGAAGTAGCAAATGGTGAACTTGCACTTAAAGTGCATTCTTCTAAAGATAAATTTAGCTTTTGAAAAATGCACAGAAAAATGTACTTATCCTTGTTTGTGTATTTATAATTGAGGTTTAACTCTTTTCAGAAAGTATTTGGAATAAATAACTTTTTTTTCTTTTGCAAAATATGTTGTTTACAGGCCTATTATTTGCATTCTTTGGAAAAAGGTAATAAATGCAGTTATAGGTGGCTCCAGTTTATCTCTGATCAACTGTCCATTTTCCTTTTTTTTTTTTTTTGAATACTAGTTACAGTAATTGCTATCGTATTTGAGTCAGCTTTTTGTAGAAATAAAAGCTTATCGTTTTGAAATGACTGCAGCATAGATCTAGGTTGTACTGATTTCTTCCCTCCGCCCCCACTCCTTGGCTGTAAGTGTGGACGCAGCTATAAACTTTTTTCCCAAGAATAAAGCTTGATGCAAGAGTCTAAAATACAATGTACTGTTTCAGTTCGTGAGGTAGCAAACTGTGTTACTGCACAATCTTGTCTCTTTATTAATTCAACCCTATACACAACAATTTTTTTTTTTTTTTTTTTTGTTTTGTCATCGGTTTAAGATGTTGAACTCAATCCTTACATATTCTCGTGTAATTAAGAAAGATTCGGCTTGAATATTCTTCACGATCTAACACTCTAACTCAACATCAAATGAAGTCTTCAGTTACATCTTTGTGCAGAAGGGCTTAAGTTCAAGATCCGTTATATTGCATTACTTCTACATTTACTTAAGAGGATAACTGCTACAATTAGGGAGGACTCTTGCCCACCATCTGCTTTTGGGGAGGGGTGTATTGGTGGTGGAGCAACAGCTGCTCCATTATCCCAGTGTGAAAATCCTGGAACTCCTGAGCTAACTGTGGTAGAGCATTTTCTTGAGCCAAAGTGGGTCAAGAAGACAGCCTATTACTGCCATCTTAGGATAAGAAATACACATCAGTTTATGAATATTTTGGCATTCTGTTATTTTTGTCATGTCTTTGTACCTATCTTCCTTTTTTTTTCAATTTTTTAAAAAAAATTTTCTCTTTTGGGAAGAAGGTGTAGTAATGTAACTGGATTAGTAATCCAGAGCCTCTAGTTGGGATATCAGGTTTAAATCCCATTACAACAGCTGGTGGAATTTATTAAATATACTTCCATTTATCTGAAATTGAAAGCTAGTCTCTGTATTGGTGAGCATGACTGTGTAGTTTAGTGAGCCAGTTTGGTTTTTTTTTTTTTTAATGAAAATCATCCCTGTTAGAAAACAGAATTTGTGATCCTAACCTGGACAAGACTAAATATAGTTCCAGACCCTGTAGTTGAGTCTAGTGTCCCCTCAATTAGTTGAGTAGGCCACTCAGTTGCAAGGACAGTGGAGCTTGGGCAACAAATCCTCACCTTTTTATTAACCACCCAGTAGCTCTGACTTCAATCATACAGTGCTTTGAGAGGTTGGTCATGGCCCCCATAAACTCCAGTCTCTCAGCCTGCCTCAAACCCCTACAATTTTCCTACTGATGTAACAGGTCCACAGCAGATACCATAATCCCTAGCCCTGCACTCATCCCTGGAACATCTGGACAACAAAGACACTGACAAAAGATTCCTGCTCAGTGACGACAGCTCCATCTTCAATACCATTATCCCCTCCAAGCAGATCTCAGAACTCTGACTTCAGTCTTGGCTCTGCCCTTCGCAATTGGATCCTCAGCTTTCTGACCCACAGACCACAATCTGTGAAGAAAGGTAACTGCACATCCTCCACAATAACATTCAACGATGGGGTCCCCCAAAGGATGTGTCCTCAGCTCACCTCAGCACCCCCTGCTACTGTACACCCATGACCAGGTTGCCAAATTCCAAATGAAAGCCATCTACAAGTTCACTGACAACACCATACTGGTATGGATATCTAATGACCAGTCAAAGTACAGAAGGGAGATAGAGGTTATTCTCACCAAGCCCCTCTCAAGTCAGCAAAACCAAAGAACAGATCGTTCCTTTCAGAAAGAAAGGAGAACATATCCCTATTTGCATCAATGGAACTGAGGTTGAGTGTGTGGAGTGTGTCAAGTTCTTTGGAGTGATGATAACCAACAATCTGTCCTGGACTTCCCATGTAGATGTGACAGTCAAGAAGGCTCAACAACACCTCTTCTTCCTCAGGCAGCTCAGGAAATTTAGCACGTCTGTAAAGGACCTTCTCCACCTTCTTAGATGTACGATTGAAAGTATACTGTCTAGGTGCATAACAGCCTGGTATGGCAACTGCTGTGCCCAGAAGGTGGTGTGCACAGTCCAGACCACCACAGAAGCCAACCTTCCATCCATGGACTCTATTTACATAGCTCGCATTGCAGAAAGGCTGCCAACATCAATGATCTTTTGCATTCCGGTAATGATCTCTTACAGTTTCATTTCAGAAGAGGATGTATTGGGCAGAAGCTTGGTACAGGAATTTGACTTATTGTAAACCTTGTACTGTGAGCATTTAAGGAAAAGCTATTAAACAAAGAACAGAATAACTTGCATTCCATCAGTGACTTCAAAATAGGAATTGTCTCAAGGCACACTAGATGTGTAAGGAAATTGGATGAATCAAAAAAGAATGATTTGAAGCATAAGCAAAATCATAGTCCAAGAAATAGGAATTGCAGAAATAGGGTCTCGAAAGAAGTGTGTTTTCAGACTGAATCCAGAACTAGGCAAAAAATGTATGATGTCATGTATAAATATTGAAATAAAAATTTCAATCCCACTGTTAAATACTACAGTTTATATGTATCAGGCCAACATTGTTGCCGTTATCACTTGCCTTGAGAGACATCTTTCAAATTGTATAGCAACTTCATAACTTTTCTAGGTGGTTCTGGAAAATTTTAATGAAGTTATATTGTTGTCAAGGGCAAGAATTAGTTTCATTTGAGGTGTACAGGGAAGTGATTTTTAAACAATTGGTGAATCTTGCAGCATGTTTGGCTATGTAAGTAGCATTTAGAACTTGAATTCGTGGGAGTGAATAATATAAACCAGACTGAAGTACAATCTTTAATAGTCATTTAACCAAAACACAACCATGCAGTTTAAGCATTTTTGTGTTCTTGTGATTTAAATATGACATTGAGATAATTTAAATGGAAATTGTGGATACTTTGTGGCAATGTTGCCTTCTGGTAGCATGTAAAGCATCACAAAAATGATTTGGTTTGTATCTCTTTAATTTAAAAGAACCACAAAAGAATGCAAAATAAACAAGTCTGACAATATTAGTATTCTGGAACAAAAACAGAAATTGCTGGAAAAGCTCAGCAGGTCTGGCAGCGTCTGTCAATTCAAAAACAAAAAAATCCGTTAAGTTTTGGGTCCAGTTCTGAGGAAGGGCTACCAGACCTGAAATGTTAACTGATTTCTTTTTTTTTTTTCTTTACAGATGCTGCCAGACCTGCTGAGTTTTTCCAGCAATTTCTGTTCTTGTTCCTGATTTACAGCATCCGCAGTTCTTTCAGTTAGTATTAGCATTTCCTAAGGCAAAGGGAATACTACATTTACTGCTTCTTGCAGCTCCAGATATCCCATCCTCTTCTTGCATGTTTGTGGAGAATTAAACTTGCAACTCCTTTCCTGTTCTCCTTACCAGATCCACCACTGTCCACTGATTCAGTCATCTTTAATAATCACTGTCCTGTGATTCATTCTAGTAGGCCCTGACCAGAAATGTTCTTATAGTAAATCACTGCATTGATGTGGTTATGACTGTAACTTAGCTCCTAGAAAATTGTAGTTTAGGGCCAACTAAATTAAGATTGAGATTGATGGCCTTATTCAACAAATTATCTAGTAAGAGATGTGCAGAGGAGGCAGATAAATGGAGTTCAGGATACAATGCAGAACATGTTCCAATGTTACCAGCACAATAATTAAATAGAATCAAGGGATTGATTATTTGCTTTGTTTAGCATTCTTTGGAATTGTAGCATATTGAAGTGTTCAAATGTCATTTGGTTTAAAGACTAAACACCGTTCTACTATACAATTAGACTATATGAGGTGGGGGCAAGGGGAGCAGTATGTACTTGTTTCAGTTTGTGCCAAGAAAAAAAGCTGTTGAAATTGAACTGTAAAATAGCAAATGGGAATTGAGCAGGAGGAGCAGCGTCAGACTAATTTTCATTGTTTCTAACATTATCATCCATTAAACACTGTTTCACAGAGGTTTTGGAGTTGATTTGTAGCTCGCGTTGTGGGTGTGGAGGTTGGTTGGCTCGCCGAGCTGGTTTGTTGTTCCTCAGACGTTTCATTACCCTGCTTGGTAACATCATCAGTGCAGCCTCTCATGAAGTGTGGGTGTGTTTTCCCGTCTGGTTTTTAAATTCTGGGGTCCGTTGAGCTGGATTGCCTCACTTCCGGTTTCCCTTCGTAGTGGGGTGTATATGGGGTCGAGTTCTACGTGTTTATTAATGGCTTTCTTTTGAGGAGTACTAGGCTTCTAAGAATTCCCGTGCCCATCTCCGCTTAGGATCTGGAACACATCGGAACTAACCACAAGACTCCTACGACTGCTGGGCATCAGAGTGACACACAAGCCCACGTTAACCCTACAACAACTGCTCACCCGAACTAAAGACCCACTCCCTGCCATGGACAGGACCAATGTCATCTATAAGATCCCCCGCAGAGACTGTGAGAAACACTACATCGGACAAACAGGAAGGAAACTAACAACAAGGGTACACGAACACCAACTGGCTACAAAATGACACGACCAATACTCTCTCATCTCAATCCATATGGACAAGGAGAACCACGACTTTGACTGGGACAACACCAAGTTCCTGGGACAGGCTAAGCTAGATTGGAGGAGATGCAGGTGTCATTTGGAAGGGCTGTTTAAGGCCCTGAATGGAGTTGAGGGAGGGAGTGTGTGTGTGCGCGCGCGCGTGTGCGCGTGTTTACATATTTTACGGTCACGGGGGAAGGTACCGGGGGGTTGGAGTGGTTGGTGGGGAGTGTGGTGTGAACTAAGGCATGGCAAAGGGAATGGTTCTTGCAGAAGGCAGAGAGGGGTGGGGAGTGGAAGATGTTCTGGGTGGTGGGGTCACCACCCATTTCAACTCCCCATCCCATTCCCCCTCCTGACATATCCCTCCTCCAGTGTCGCAGTGACTCAATGCAAATTTGAGGAACAGCACGTTATCTTCTGCCTGGGCAGCCTACAGCCCAGAGAAGTCCACATTGAGTTCTCCAATTTTAAATAACCTTGCCACCCGTCCCCTGGCTTCCCTTCCAGCCCCATGTCCTCCCTTCAATTCCACCTTCTGACCCTCCCTTCCATCTACCAACCGGATTTCATACCTCCCTTAGACCAACCAGGTTGCACCTACCACCGGTGTCTACCTATCACCACCATTCTGCCTCCACCCCTCCCCCCTCTATTTGCAGCTCCCCCTATCCCCACATGCAGTCCTGAAGAAGGGTAATACCCGAAATGTTGACTGCTCCTTTCCTCCAGATGCTGCCTGGCCTGCTGTGTTCTTCCAGCCTCCTGTTTGTCTACCTTGGATTCCAGCATCTGCAGTTTTGTTTTGTCTCTTAGAAACTCAGGAGCTGCGGAGGGAACAAAAGATGAACTTTGCCCTAACATTTTCTCAAGTTTTTAATGTAATTTTTGTAATGAAATTGGTACTGCATTGTGACCACTTACACACATCTCAGTATATTTTCATGACGACAAGTGAGAATAAATTGCTATTCTATTCTAAATTCTCTGCTTATCAGTTCAATCTCTCTCCAATGCTAATTTGCTTATGTAATGGTCTTATTAACCTGTGTCACATTTTTAATGATTGAAAAAGTGGTTATACATGCAAGGTTGCAACCTAAGGGAGATCGACAAACTCATGAAATTAATCTGAACCATCCAGGGTGGTCATCTTGGAAAGGAGATAACATCAGTTATGGAAAGTTTATTTTGGCGAAAAAAAAATGTAGCCACTGTTAATTACTGTCAGTTTTGTGACAAGCTGCATTCGGTTTCAGTCTTTGTGACAGAAACTTAAGTTCTTTGTTGTGGATACAGAAATCACTCTACTTGCGTAGAAACATTTTATTGGAGTAGCTATGAAAGATTTCATGCTAAATGCCTGAAATCCGCAAGAAATATGATCTAAAAAATAACGTTTAATATCTCATGGGCAGGTTCATTCTTTGCCTTGTAAATATTTCTACTTGTATTTTAATTAGACTTTCTACTTCTGTGCAATTAAATCTGTAAGCCTGATATTTACTGCAGTGGGCAGAAAATGAATGGCATCTCCAGTGGGTTACACCTAAAATGAAAAGGCAACTGTTCGGCTTGTGATCTGCTATGTCATTCGTGCCACTGAAAGCTCATTGGAAACTCATTGTGCTTAGGGAAATTGTGTTTTGCTGAGAACACACATTAAAATTGGGATACTCCAAATCATAAATGCATTATGTACACAGACTGTGTTTTTATTATCGGTTGTGGCTACACGTTTCTCCAGCAGAGGTCACTGAACAACAGCTGGGAAGAGCAATCTTCAGATTTCCTTCTCTTCGTCCCTAATGCCATAGCTCTGCAAGGTTTTCTTTTTCACATATCAAATTCCCTTCATTTTGGAAACTAATATTTGAATCATTTTCCATCAACCTTTCAGAAAACTCAGTGAAGATCATCGTAACTCATTTCTGTTGTAGTGTTTCTTCTGGTTCCATTACCAATTTCCTTTAAATCTGTTTTGTATTCTTGTTACTGATCTTTCTGCATAACAAATTTCTCCTTATTTGCCATCAAAACCTGTCAGGATTTTGACCATTTCTACTAAATCTTCCTTTTAAATTCTTTGATTTAATGAGTACCATGCCAGCTTCTCCTGTCTCTCTACATAACTTCTCATTAATGGGATGTCTGTGTTGTTGGCTGAGCCATTATTTACTGCCCATCCCTAGTTGCCCTCAAGAAGGTGGTAGAGTGATGACTTCTTGAACCACTGGAATCCATTCAGTGGCGATGCTCCCTAATAACGTAATGGGGGTGAGTTCCAGGATTTTAATCCAATAAAAGTGAAGGAACAGTGAGCTGTTTCCACATTAAGATATGTAGTGGTTTAGAACATAACATAAGAAACTAGGAGCAAGAATAGGCTATTCAGCTCCTTAACTCTGCTCTGGCATTTAAAATGATCCATGGTTGTTTGGAGGGGAACTTGCAGATGGTAGCGTTCCCATGTATCTGCTGCCCCTTGTTCTTCTAGATGATCGTGGTCATGGTTTTGGAAGGTGCTAAGGAGCCTTGCTGAATTTTTGCAGTGCATCTTATAGATGATAGAAAAGCAGGGAGAACTGGAGGAACACATGTCTGGCAGCATCTGTAGTGAGAAAACAGAGTTAATGTTTCAGGTCCAGTGACCCCTTCATCAGAACCATTCTGATCAATGGTCACTGGACTCAACGTTAACTGTTTTCTAACTACAGATGCTGCCAGACTTGCTTTGGATTACCAGCATCCGCAGTTCTTTGTGCATCTACAGTAATAGACACAACACTGCTACTGTGTGCTGGTGGTGGAGGGAGTGGATGTTTGTGGGTGTGATGCTAAAGTGGGCTGCTTTGTTCTAGACAGTGTCAAGCTTCTTGAATGTTGTTGGAGCTGCACCCATCCAGGCAAGTGGGGCAGCATTCCATCATACTCCTGACTTGTGCGTTATAGATTGTGGACAGGCTTCAGGGAGTGGGGAGTTGAGTTATTTGCTGCAGGCTTCATAGCCTCTGACCTGCTCTTGCGGCCACCGTTTATGTGGCTGCTTCAGTTCGGTTTCTGGAGTCTCATATCCCTGGTTCTCTCGTGTTGTTGATAATAAATCTCCTCTGTATCTTCTCCCAGGGCTTTGTGACCTATGCAGGTAGGAAGATGACAAATCCCAGAATTTAATTTGCATATCTCTCCTCACGTCCAACTACCTCCTCTACCACCATTTAAATATCTGCTGGGGAGCTTGGTCTGTAAGACGATAAATCAACTGGGGCTTCCTTTCGGGTCAGTTTCTAATCAAAGTACTATGTGTTCAGTCTCTGAAATTTGTAAAATTGCAAATCTATCAACCTTGCCAATTTGATAGATCTACAGTTTTTAAAATAAAAAACTTATTTTGATCAGTGATTCCAGTGAACATTAATTTAAAATATTCTTGAATTTTTAACACTGCATCATTTTCTCAGTCTGACATATGTGAACTTGTTCTGGTTAGTTTTACCTTTTGGTATTGTGCTCTTACCAAGTGCCACTTCAAACTGAGAATTCCCAAAAGTTAGCAGTCAAGTTTGAAACGCAGCACAGCATCAAATGGATTGCCAAGTGTTTTGTTTTGAACAGATCAAAATGTGGGGGGAGTGGTGAAATCACCTAAAACAAACTTATTTTTGTTTCAGTCAGGTTGATAGTTGGTACAAGGGGAATTCTACACGAGGCTTAAGGGAATTCCACAGAGCTGGAGGTTCTGTTTGCCTGATTCTGTAAGGACTGTCCCGAGTCCTCCCTCCAATCTGTAGGTTTCCAGTCCACTCTCGAGGCCAGATAGCTTCAGTTCAGATTCGCAATACAAAGACTTCGGGAACTTTCCCAACTTAAACCACAAATTTCCTTAAACACAAAACACGTGCTGACAAGCTGCACTATCCGATGTCTTTCAGATGTAACGTTAAACTGAGCTCCATTTGTTCTTTCAGATGGCAGTACAATTTCTTGGGCTATTATTCAAAGAAGAGCAGGGGTATTCTCCTCTCTGATGACCTAACCAACATTTACTGCTCGAGCAATGTCTAAAAACAGTCTATCTGATCATCACCATAACTCTGTTGGACCTTGTAGTGGTCAGTTTGTTTAAGTGAATTTCCAATGTGGTAATAATGAGTAAGTGCACTTATGTTTCAGCAAATATGAAACTTTTAAGATCCACTGTCTTTTGGAAAGTGAATGTCTTATAGTCTGTTGATTAGCAAATATTTGTCCAAAGATGTGCAGGCTAGGTGGATTGGCCATGCTAAATTACCCATAGTGTTCAGGGCTGTATAGATTAGGGGGATGGGTCAGGGTGGGATGTTCAGAGGGACGGTGTGGACTTGTTGGGCTGAAGGCCCTGTTTCCACACTGTAAGGATTCTATGATACAAATAGTTGCTTTTAAAATTCTGATGCATTGTATGGTTTGGCAAATATTATAATTAATTAACTTTGGAATGTTCTGAGGTTGTGGAAAGCACAATATAAGTGTAAGTCTTTTGTGCATTTGGTAGACCTAGTAATGGTACGAGTGGGACACTGGGAGATAGAGGTCATGTGCTGAAACTTCTGGAGACATAATCAAACTTAGAAATAGCAGATGTAGAAAGTTGGCAGTTCTGATTGTCTTTTGTGGTCTTGACTGTACACTTAAACGTCTGTAATCTCTGGGCATAGTACTGAGGTTGTGAGTGGGAGCATACTGGACACTGAAAATATAATTTAATTTTATAAGGATCAGAGCCATCAGGAAATCTTTCCAGCAGTCTGGAAAAGAGACATTTAATTTTGATGACCATTTCTTTCGTCCATTCATCTATACCAGCAAACTTTTTTTTTTGGATCAACGAATAGAAAAGATGGGAAGTCACCAACATGTTTCTTGTGACAAACTTCGTCTCTGGAATACAAACATAGACAACAGGAGCACGCGTTGGCCATTCAGCTCTTTGAGCCTGGTCCACTATTCAACGTGATTATGACTGATCCGTACCCTGTTCCCACTTTCTCCCGTAAGCCTTAAGAACCTTCTCCAGAAAACATTCAATATTTTGGCCTCAACTACTTTCTGTGGCAGAGAATTCCACAAGCTCACCACTCTCAGTGAAGAACTTTCTCCTATTCTCAGTTCATTTGAGAACCTCCTGCCTGCACCTACCCTACCTAGCCATCTCAGAATTTTATAGGAGCTTCTTCTCCTCCACACCAATTCTTCAACTCCAGGGAATACAGCAGGCTTTGAACGAACTGGGCAGGAGTGATCTGGGCTAAATAGGTTCAAGACAAACCAAGACCACTGTGACCCACGGATCCAACACCTCGATCTGAGGCTTTAGACCAAACGCCAAAGTCGGACTTGACTGGCTACAGACCGTGTTATTCGAATCACCTGAAACTCAGCAAATGGGAAAGGGATTACCTGGCTCACTGAAATAATTGAAAATATTGCAGCAGGTTTGATTGAATCTAGATGAGAGGGAAGCTGTAAAAAGTGTGCAAACCTTTTTTTTAAATGAACCAAAACCATGATGGTGCAGCCAGTGTTCGGGTTACTCAGAGAACGCGGAAGCGAGCCCTCGGGCACGGCGCCTTGACGTCAGCGCGCCACGCGGGAGCGCGCGCTGTAGCTGCCGTCAGTTGTGTCTCGTGCGAGCGTTGTGGGTCCGTGGAGTGTTTACCCCTGTTCATAGATCACTAATTTTCTGTTAAGAAAGACAAAAGATCTATCGATCTATATATATTTTAACCATCAGCGTACAGGAAACGACCACCCCGCTGTGAAAAAAGGGGAATTTTTCTAAGGAATGTCGAATCCCGGAGCTCGACGGAACGGGTCAAGCATTAAAATCCGGCTGACAGGTAAAAGAAGTTCACTTCAGGCAGGTTTTTGAGGTCGCTTTAGTCGCTGACACATCAGTGGAGGTTGGAGACGGTAGGATCCGGCTGGAGATGTGACAGAGAGTCTGTGAAGGCAGCTCCCCGGTTGTTTGTGGTAGTTGCTCGTTGCCGGGCTGGAGGCGGTGGCTGTTCCCCCTCGGTCCAGACAAGGGGAGGCGAACGGCGCGTGCGCACTGGCCACTTCCTGTCTCAGTCAGCCATTGATGGGGAAATGTCCATCTCATTGAGGGTTTATCATTTCAGTGAAACACTCCGACCAGCTGCACTGTGGTTGGGAAATATGTAGCCCAGACTCAGTGTTGCACAATAGTGGAAATGTTTTCAACCGCTAATGTGTGCAACGAGATTTGGAGAACTCAAAATACACTGAGTATTGAACCCTTCCGTTGTGAACTTGGTACTACAGACTGTCAGATGCATTTAAAAGTAAAGTCTAATGTTTCGTATTTATGCTGTATACACAGTATTACCACATAACAGACATGGACGGCTGGTAAAAGGAAACCTGAGTGTTTAATTTGGTTTTAGATTGGCTAATTTTATAAATAAATCTTTATATGTGAAGTATAAATGTATATAAAATGTTTTTTATTTAAACAGCTGAATTTTAAAGTTCACAGTGTTCATTTTGTACAACAGGATACATGTCAGTCAGTGTTGATCATTGATTCAGATTAAATATGCACTGAATTGTTGGAGGTGTAAGTGGTGCCTCCATGTTTGTGTCTTGTTTTCCCAACATTTCTCAAACAAATCTTCATGTTTTCAACTAGTTGCCTAAGAAAGCATCATAACTATCGATTTGTTAGCACTTTCCTAACATCAGTTTAAGTAATATCGTTAGCCTTGTATTTAAACGTCAGGGCTGAATACATTATGTGGGACTTCACATGGACTCTGAAGGTTTTTAATATTAATAATTTAAACTAATTACATTTTATCTATGGTTATTGCTTTGGACAAAAATCAGGTCACCATGGCAGGAGATAAATAATTGGTCCTATGCGTGAAGATATTTTGCTCAACTTTACTTTTCATTCCTTCTAGTTCAGTTAAGTTGAATTTATCACCAGTTCAGATTGGCAAAATGTCTCAATTCTTGTTCTATATCCTTTAATATTTTGCATTCACTAAGAACATAATTGAGTTTAGTTTGGGGGCAAACCTAGTATTTCAAATCAAATTGTATATCATATATTTTCCAAGCCTCCAGGGTTTGTAGCTGGTTGATCAACGGGTACCTCACATGCAGCAGCTGTAAATTTTTGATATATCTTCCAAAATCTTGCCCCCCCTTTCCTCATTATTTGTTTTATTTTAATACGTTGCATCTTTTTTTCAAGTTCCCTCCTTTTGCATGAGAAAAACAATTTTTATTGTACTTACTAACCATTATATTTCGTTTCTTGTTAATTGTTTTCAATTTGTTCTTGAACGTAACCCATTCCTAATTGGTTATTTCTTCTTGAGTTAACCTATCCCTGACAGTGCACCTTCAATAGTGATGGGGAAGGAATTCCAAGATTTCCTCCCAGTGGAATGAAGCCAACATATATATAATATGTATATTAGTATATATATTCCGTTTATATATTCGGGTGTTTGACTTGGAGTTGACAGCATTATCATGTGTTGCAGCTCTTGTTCATCTTGGTAGGGCTGGGAAATGCATTAAATAATCATAAATATGTATTAATATTATAAACAATAAATTTATAATTATAAACCTGATATTGGTGGCATGAAATTCTTAAGGGGGAGGATGAGCAGCCAGAGATTGTGGCGTACTTTGCTACCAACAACATAGGTATAAAGAAGGATGAGGTCCTGGGAATGGGTACAGGGAGTGAGGAAAGAGGCTGAAAAGCAGGACCTTGAGGGTAGTAATCTCTGAGTTACTACCAGTGCCACGTGCTAGTGAAGCAAGGAATAGAAAGGTAGGTCAGATGAACGTGTGGCTAAGGAGCTGGTGCAGGGGCAGGGTTTCAGGTTCTTGGATCATTGAGACCTCTTCTGAGGCAGGGGTGACCTGTACAAGAGGGACAGGTTGCATCTAAATTGGAAGGAAACCAATAACCTCACAGGGAGGTTCACTAGTTCTACTTGGGAGGATTTAAACTGGAGTGGCAGGGGGCTGTGAACCAGAGCAGCAGGTCAGCAAGTGGAGGGATTGAGCGGAAGGTAGATGTTAGGACCAGTAAATCAGAAAGAAAGGACAGGCAGAGTCATGTAAATGAACAGGATGGCACTAATGGGCTGAAGTGTGTCTATTTCAATGCAGGGACTATTAAAGGTAACACTTAGAGCCTGAATCAGTGCATGGGACGATGATGTTGCAGCCATTACAGAGATTTGGTTGAGAGAGGGACAGGACTGGCTGCTCAACGTCGCAGGGTTTTGTTGTTTTACACAAGATGGAGAGGGAGGTAAAAGAAGTGGAGGGCGCTGCATTACTAATCTAGGAGAATATTACATCTGCGCTCAGAGAGGACATGCTGGTGGGCTCATCCACTAAGGCAATTTGGGTAGAGCTCAAAAATAAGATGTATGGAGTCACCCTGCTTGCATTACACTATAGGCCTCCCAACAGCCTCCAAAAGATTGAGAACCAAATATGTAGGCAGATTATGGAAAGGTGCAATAAAAACAGTTGTCCTAGTGGGCCATTTTAACTTCCCTGATATTGACTGGGACTGTCTTAGAGCAAGTGGCTTAGATGGGGTGGAATTTGTTAAGCACATCCAAGAGGGTTTGTTGAAACAGTATGTGGATAGTCTAACTAGAAGAGGGGCCACACTGGACCTTGTATTGGCTAATGAGCCTGGCCAGGTGACTGACATTTCAGTGGGAGAGCATTTTGGTAACAGTGAAAGTTTTAAGATAGCTATGAAAAAGGATAAGTCAGGACCCCGTGGGAAGGTACTAAACTGGGGGAGGGCAAATTATGTCAGTATTAGGCAGGAGCTAAGGGTTGTTAACTGGAAGGAGCTGCTATCAGGCAAGTCCACATTTGACATGTGGGAATTGTTTTAAAGACCCAATGAGAGTTTAGGACCAGCATGTTCCGGTAAGGCGGAAGGATAAGGATGACAGGGTGGAGGACCCTTCGATAATGAGGGAGGTTTGAATTTAGTCAAAAGAGAAAAAGAAGTGTATGTAAGATTTAGGAAGCTAAAATTGGACAGGGCCCTTGAGGAATATTAAAAAAAAAGCAGGAAAATACTCAAGCAGGGAATTTGGAGAGCTAGAAGGGGTCATGAGATGATCTTGGCAAGTAGGGTTAAAGAGAATCCCAAGGCATTTTATAGATACATTAAAAACAAGAGGACGAATAGGGAGAAGGTAGAACCACTCAAAGATGAAGGAGGGAACTTGTGCTTGGACGCAGAGAGTGTGGGTGAGATCCTAAATGAGTACTTTGCATCAGTATTCACCCAGGAAAAAAATATAGAGGATAGTGAGATTTGTGTGGAATATGCTAGGGCATTTTGAGATCAAGAAAGAAGTGGTGTTGGATTTCTTGAACAGTATTAAGGTGGATAAGTCCCCAGGGCCCGATGGTATCTACCCCAGGATATTACGAGAGGCAGGAGAGGAGATTGCTGGGGCCTTGACCAAGGTCTTTGTATCCTTGCTAGCCACTGGAGAGGTCCCAGAGGACTTGTCAATAGCTAATGTTGGTCCTCTGTTCAGGAAGCGAAATAGGAATAATCCAGGAAACTACAGACCAGTGATTCTGCGGTTGGGAAGTTATTGGAGAGAATTTTTAGCAATATGATTTACGTACATTTGGAAATTAGGGATAGTCAGCATGGCTTTGTGCAGGACAGGTCCTGTCTTACTAACCTGATTGGATTTTTCAAGGAGGCGACGAAGGTGATCGATGCGGGCAGAGCAGTGGATGTTGTTTACATGGATTTAGTAAGGCTTTCGACAAGATCCTTCAGGGTAGACTTATTCAGAAGATTAGGATGCATGGGATCCATGGTACCTTGGCCACGTGGATTCAGAATTGGCTTGCTCATAGAAGACACAGTGTATTGGTCGAAGGGTGTTTTTCAGGGTGGAGGTCCGTGACTAGTGGTGTTCTGCAGGAATCCGTGCTGGGACTTCTGTTGTTTGTGATATAGATAAATGACTTAGATGAAAAAGTATATGGGTGGTTTAGTAGTTTGCGGATGATACAAACATTATTGGAGTTGTGGATAGTGTAGAAGGTTGTCATAGGATACAGTGGGATATAGGTCAATTGCAGATATGGGTGGAGAAATGGCAGATGAGGTTTAATCTGGGTAACTGTGGGGTGCTGCACTTTGGGAGATCAAAATGTTAAGGAAAAGTATACAGTTTATGACAGAGCCCTGAACAGCATTGATTTACAAAAGGATCTTGGGTTCAAGCCCATTGTGCTCTGAAAGTAGCCACGCAAATAGATAAGGTGGCAAAGAAGGCCTATGGTGTTATTGCCTTTACTGGTTGGAGAAATGAGTACGAGAGTAAGAATGTCATGTTGCAGCTTTATAAGATTTTGGTTATGCATTGTTCCCTCTGAAACCAGGGTAGGGAATAAAAGTTGCTCAAAGGTCAGCTTTCATGAAATTCTTCAGAAATTCTGGGCGTCTTTCTGGTTAATTATCCTATAAGACAAAAAAGAAGTTGCATTTATATAAAAAGAGTGCTGGAGGAAGGTGGCAACTGTGGAGACGGAAACAATTAATTTTTCAAGTTCAATATGACTCCTTCAGAACTGAAGAGAAGGTGGAAAAGTGATTGTTCATATCTTAAAGAAATGATAGGGAAGAGCAAGTGGGAGGGTGGAGTGTGTTGAGGAAGGTGGAGGAGTCAAAATGGAGGACAGACTGCATGGTCTGAAGTTGTTGAACTCACTGCTGAATCCAGAACGTTTTAAAATGTCAAAATAGAAAATGACAGTCTGTTCCTCCAACTTGGATTGGACTTTACTGGAATACTGCCCCATACCCAGGACACATAAGCGTGGATGAGAGAAAGGTTGAGATGGCAAGCGACCAGAAAGGTTGAAGTCACATTTGCGGACTGAGTGGGTTCTGCGAAGTGGTCACCCATTCTAGGAGACTGTCTTGTGAGTAACAGTAGACAAAATTGAAAGAAATATAGTTAAATCACTGCTTCATCTGGAAGGAGCCTTTGGGGGCTTGACAGTGAGGAGGTAAAGTGGCAAAGGATACATCCCCTGCAATTACAGGAAATGGAAATGGTATTCCTTTGAGTATAGAGATTGTTATGATGGAAGGTGAGGATAAGGGGACCCCATAGCCAAGTGATAATAACCAGATGAATCAGTTGTGTAATGTTGATTGAAGGATTAATATTGGCAAAGACATTGGAGATAACTATGCTATCCTTTTTTGAAAGAAAGGCTTTAAGTTCCTCGGGGGGGGGAGTCACGAAAGTTCATCAGAATGACTCATCAGACTGAATTGTAGAAGTTGAAGTTAGGTTTATATAGATGGGGGAATACTCATGGTATAATTGCTCATGCAGAGACAGTATGGGAGAGTGGTGCAGTAGTAGCACCTCTGCCCCTGAACTGGAAGATACTGGTTCCAGGCTCATCTGCCATTCTTAAGATAGCATAAACAGACATTCATTACCGCTCGAGGTTGGTTGCAGAATTAAGAGTTATGTATTTGTGATGTCTCACTTTGTGAATAAGTCTAATACTGAATAAAGACCTTTTTTTTTCCGAGATAAAAGGTACTGCAGATGCTGGAGAATCCGAGATAACAAGC
>JAHRHZ010000023.1:41898244-41933049 GCA_024137785.1 Ginglymostoma cirratum | reverse complement strand
CCATCTTCTATCCGCCTCCCCCTCTCTCCCTATTTATTTCAGAACCCTCTTCCCCTCCCCCACTTCTGATGAAGGGTTTAGGCCCGAAACGTCAAGTTTTCCTGCTCCTATGATGCTGCTTGACCTGCTGTGTTCATCCAGCCCCATGCTTGTTACCTTTTTTTTTCCCTTCACTAGCTGCTGATCGGAAATTTCACAGACAGCACCTCTGACAGTGCTTCATTTCCTTAGTATTGGAATTTCAGCCTAAATTGTTGTGGTTAAGTCTTGGAGCACAATTCAAACCCTCTGGCTAAGAACTGAGAATGCTATTAGTTGAACCATAAATATATGCATTTATAATACTGGCTATCACGAGTCATTCGGGTTAGTCGAGCAAAGTTCAGGTTCATTATCTCATTTAAAAAAACTATTCAAATAGTTACTCACATCTTCAGTCAGCTTTTCATGGAATCCCTACAGTGTGGAAACAGGCCCTTTGGCCCAACAAGTCCACTGACCCATAGAGCATCCCACCCAGCCCCATCTCCCTACAACCCACCCAACCCACACATCCCCGAACACTAAGGGCAATTTAGCATGGCCAATCCACCTAGCCTGCCCAGCTTTGGACTGTGGGAGGAAACCGGAGCACCCGGAGGAAACCCACACAGGCACTGGGAGAATGTGCAAACTCCACACAGATAGTCACCCGAGGGTGGAATCGAACCCAGGTCTCTGGCACTGTGAGGCAGCAGTGCTAATCACTGAGCCACCGTGCCACCCTGATTTTTTGTTTTCATTAAATAAATTGCATTTAATGTAAGTTGGTAATCGAACGTACACAATTGGCAATATCTATGTAAACAATGTATGAACATTGATGTCTTTCGTTTCAAATTAAAGACAATTCAAAATAGCAAGACATAATGGGCTTTGCAGATCACTAGACAATATTAAACCTAACTTGCACTTTATTACCCCGAGTCATACAGATAACAAAAAAAAATTGCAGTATCTGACTACTGATGCAACTTAAATATTAAACAAAAAATGTGCAGAATTGAATGTAAACACTTATCTTTGGAAAACAGTTCCCTTCAAAACAAGTCAACAATGAAAGCTTCCTTCAAATTACTAAAACTAGTAACCCTTTGGAGGACATTAATTTAGAGTTCTGAGCAAATTAATGTCTTGAAGTTAATCCCATGTATCTTCACTGTTTCCTCCACTTGCTGGTATATTTGTTTCATAGCCACTGAAGTTTCTGTTAACACCTAGACCCTTAAGACTATATACGGAAGCAAACACCTTTCCAAGTGGATTATGGTAACTGGTCCCACGAGCAGCATAAGCAACTCTTCTAGCCATATAGGAACCTCTTGTTGTGCATCAGAGAGAACTCTTAGGAGAGCACGTGCTATTGGTAAATCTATATTTGAATCAAGGAACGATATTGCTTTGCCAGCATTCCCACAACAGCCTGTACGTCCAATGCAATGGACATATTCATCAATAGTTGAAGGCAAATCAAAATTAATAACATGCTGTACGTGCTCAGTGTCCAGCCCTTGAGCTGTTATTGCTGTAACCACTAAAACAGGACACTTCCCTGTACAGAAATCACTGAGTGCTATCTCTCTTTCTCTTTGCTCTCGATCTCCATGAATACTTGTCGTTGGGAACTTGTCTTGATAAAGGAAAGTAGCAAGAAAGTCAGCCTTCTGTTTGGTATCGACAAAAACCATAGTTCTTTCAATACCTATGTTAGTGAGGATTTCAACCAATTTGTTCCTTTTGGAATACTGGTCAACTTGCAGTATGGATTGCTGGACATCACCACCAACGCCTCCCACTTGACCAACAGCAAGGAACAAATAATCAGTTTTCATGAAGTCTGCATCCAACCTTTGAATCTTTTCAGGAAAGGTGGCGCTGAACATCAAAGTCTGGCGGTGTTGTTCATGTGGCATATTAAATGGGTTGACTAGTCTGCCAGATGCTTGTTTCAGCACTTCTTATAGAAGTAGTTTTATTTTCTTTGACTGCTTTTGATAGCAACACGGTGTAGGAGATACACAGTGCATGTGGGTGACTTAATGTTTTCAATTCCCTGCAAAATCTCAAACCATAAGCTTAGGTTATTCTAACAGCAAGTATTATCTGAGAAAGTTATTATATTTTCCTTCCACAGCTGACATTAAAGGCTCAGTGATTCACAATCACAATTATATCTAGTACAAAGTGAGTTCTGAGCTTGTACGTATCTTCAATAGTATTCAAAGTCTTGCTGTATACTCTTCAATTCATATGCAATAGAACTGAAGAAATAACTGCCTTCACAATAAGACTGTTCAGAGCATTTTGAGTGCATATTTAATGGAATAGATACAATTATTGAACCTTGCCAGAGTAACTAAATCTCTAAATACTGTGTAGAACAAAGTGAACTCCTAAAACCTCTGGACATTCTATATTTTAATCGTAGAATATCTTGAGTCATTTTAGAATAGCGGTTTATGACCTGCAACAGTTGGGCTTGTCTATTTTCTTGTGCATTTATTCTTTTTTGGATGAATAGTATCAAAGAGACTAAGGTTCTTCATTTCTCTTTATGGCGTGTGTCAGGAGCCATGTAATAATCAAGTTCTGAATGCTCTTTAGAGACAGGAAGGTTTGGTGGGGGATGTAGGGATGAGAAAGTCTTTTGTTTGTATAGCACCTTCTATGACCTCAATGTCCAAAAGACCTATATACTTAGTTAAGTACTTTTGAAGTGCAATCACTGTTATGTGGTAGAAAGGAGACAAAGAGAATTGGTATTATCCAATTTGAAATTCAGTGTGCACTGAAGTGTGGTTATTTACCTTGCTGAATACTGTAAAGCTATCTGTTCAGATAAATTAAGATTAGAACTAGGCTATTTGACTCTTCAAGCTTGCTCCACCATTCAATAAAATTATGATTGCTCTGTTTGTATTTTGAATGCCATATTCCCATCTTCCCTTGAATCTTTGGTTCACTTTTTGAACGAAAATCCATCTACCTCGGCCTTAAAAATATCTCAGCACTGTTTGAGGCATAGAGTTTCAAAGTTTCACAACCCTGGGCAAAAATAAGTCTGCTCACCTCTGTGCTAAAAGGATGACTCCAAAATATTAAGAAACAAAAACAGAAATTGCAAACAGAAACAGAAATCAGTTTTGAAGAAGGGTCGCTAGACCCAAAATGTTAACTCTGATTTCTCTGCATAGATGCTGCCAGACGGCTGAGTTTTTCCAGAAATTTCTGTTTATGTGTTGATTTCCAGCATATTCAGTTCTTTCAGTTTTTTCCAGATATTAAGACACTGCCTCCAGGTCTAGACTCATCCACAGCAGTAAATAACCTTTCGCTCTCCACATTGTCAAGATCGTTCAGGATCTTACAAATTTCAGTCAAGTCATCTACATTTGACTTAACTCCTGTTCCGAAATTCTAATGAAAGCATGCTCAGTCTGTCCAACCTTTCCTGATTAGACAGCCTGCTTATTCCAGGTATCAAGCCGAGAGTTCAACCCTGGTTCAATGGAGAGTGTAAGAGGGCATGCCAGGAGCAGCACAAACACCTGAAAATGAGGTCAACCTGGTGAAGCTCCCAAACAGGACAACTTTCATGGCAAATAGCATAAGCTGCAAGTGATAGTCAGAGTTAAGTGGTCCCACAAGCGATAGATCAGATCTGAGCTCTGCAGTGCTACCATATCCCATTGTGAATGTGGTGGTCAATTAAGCAACTCACTGGAGGAGGAGACTCCACAAACATCTCTATCCTCAATAATGGAAGAGTCCAGCATACCAGTGCAAAGATAAGGCTAAAGCTTTCGTAGCAGTCTTCAGCCAGAAGTGCCAAGTGGATGATCCATCTCGGCCTCCTCCAGTGGTCTCCAGCATTACCCCAATGAAGGGTGCTGGCCTGAAACATTGACTTTCCTGCTGCTCGGATGCTGTCTCACTTGCTGTGCTTTTCCAGCTTCACATCTATTGACTCTGGTTTCCAGCATCTGCAATCCTATTGTCTCCAGTCTTCAGCCATTTTGATTCACTCCACGTGATTTCAATAAATAGTTGGAGACCCTGGATACTGCAAAGGCTGCAGGCCCTGTCAACAATCAGGCAATAGGCTGAAGGCTTCTGCTCCAGAACTAGCTGCTCACCTAACCAAGCTCTTCCAGTACAGTTACAACAGTGGCATCTACCTGAAAATGTGGAAAATTGCCCAGATGTGTCCTGTACGTTAAAAGGCAGGACAAATTGAACCCAGCCAATTACCGCCTTATCAGTCTACTCTTGATCATCAGTAAAGTAATGGAAAGTGTTATTAATAGTGCTATCAAGCAACACCTGCTCAGTGATGCCCTGTTGGGTTCTGGCCAGGGTCATTCAGCTCCTGACCTCATTACAGCCTTGGTTCAAACATGGACAAAGAACTGAATTCCAGAAGTGAGGTGAGAGTGACAGCCCTTGGCATCAAGACTGCATTCACCCGAATGTGGCATCAAGGAGCCTTAGCAAAACTGGAATCAGTGGGCACTAGGGGCATAATCTCCAGTAATTGGAGTCATACCTACCGCACAGAAAGATGGTTGTGGTTTTCACACTCAGTCATCTCAGCGTCAGGACATCTCAGGGTAGTTTCTCAGGGTGGTGTCCTCGGCCCAACCATCTTCAACTGCTTCATCAATGACTTTCCCTCCATCATAAGGTCAAAAGTGAGAATGTTTACCAATGTTCAGCACCATTTATGATTCCTCAGATACTGAAGCAGTCTGTCTTCAAATGCAACAAGTTCTGGAAGCTATCCGAACCCACAACCACTTCCACCTTGAAGGTCACGGGCAGCAGACGCATAAGAACACCGCCACCTTCAAGTTCCCCTCCAACCCACTCACCATCCCGACTTGGAAATATATTGCCATTCCTTCAGTGTCGCTGGGCCAAAATCCTGGAATTCCCATCCTTAATTGCATTGTAGATCAACCCACAGCAGGTGGACTACATGGTTCAAGAAGGTAGCTCATCACCACCTTCTCAAGGCGCAGTAGGAACAGGCAATAAATGCTGGCTGGCCAGTGATACTCACATCCCAAAAAATATGAATAATAAAAAAAAAATACGGTCCGACAGTGCAGTACTCAGTTAGTATTGTACTGGTGCATTGGCCTTGATTGATGTGTTTAAATCCTGGAACATGAAAACAGCTTTCTGAGCCAGAGGTGAGAGTGTGACAGACTATGCAATGGCTGTCACTTAGTTGCTGAAATCATTGTTCAGAGACCACTGTGCATGAAGTTTCAGTTGAGCTTGACCTGGAACAATGTTGTAGTGAAGATGCTAAGATAGAATAAGAGATTGAAACAATGCTATTAGTCTTTTTTGTAGTTGGCCAAATTATATTGTGCTAGGATCACGATATGAAAGACTATTAATCAACCCAGAAGATTCCCCTGGCAATAGCATCTCATTGTTTATTTAAAAGTTCTACAGCTTTTGCTTTTGCTTATATATGAGGATGTGTTCCATGTTTAAAACATTAATTTTCTGGTGAAGGATTGAATGTGAACTATCAGCACTTGGGTCAAAATAAGCATTTTTTCAAAAGCTCTTCTTGAGATTTCTTAGGGGCTACATGTTCACCGTCTTTCATTCTCAAAATCCATCATTGGTGAGATGCAAGCATACAGTAATATTATCTTCTATATTTGTATTGGGGTGTTTGTGCTCATAGAAGCACAATTAAAAGGGTATATCAAAATCGTCATTAATTATCAACCCCTCAATGAACTTAAAGGCACAACAAATTTCCTATGTACCACAGTTTTTAAGTTGGCAATAACTGATAACTAAAAACACGTACTTGCAGGGCATTCATCACCTGTGAGTTTCAGGTTTTCCTGGCTTCTTTAACAGGTTGTCTTTGACAGTTGCACCCTCTCATGCAATTGTCAGCCTCCCTTTGGTTGCCCCCTCCCTGTCTCCTTGGCAGCAACCACCACCTCATGTAAGCACTGGTTTTGCTCCCCACCACCACTTTTCATCCATTTGATTCTCTCAGCTTTTCTAGCCACCACTTCTCTTGACCAGTAGACAGTCTGTTTGTCCCACAGTCTCTCCTGCCCCAATTTCATCAGGCTTGTTCACTGCTGCTCCTACTTTCAGGATTTCTCAGTTCCACGTATGTGGTGACTTTTCTCTGATTAGTTGCCCCGTGACTCATTTCTTCTGTGATTTGGCCACTTTTGAAGACAATTTCACCTGCTGCCCCGATGTACTTTAGAGCTGGCCCTTGACCAGTGCTTCCTCTTGCAAATTGTTCTACTTTTATTCATACCATCCCCATAGCTATCCTTTTATATCTCTAGGACCGCCTGTCCATTGAATGACTTCCTTTTGAACTGAAAAACCCACATTTGACTTTTTTATTTCCTTTGAATAATTATGACTGTTTGCCCCAGGATGAACTTTTCTGCATTTTCTCCATTCCTTGAGCATTTTCTTGTTTGTGGCCAGACTAGAGCACTGTACAGTTTCCGTACAAATTCTTCTTGGGTTGCATTGTACTGTTTTGATGATAGAGCTAAAAAATGTATTTATTTTGTTGATTATTACTACACATTAGTTTCATCAACTTTATTCTTGCCACTTCAACACCATTCATGGAACATTTGTTACTTATTTTACTTTCTGAAAGTAATACTTACAATTCTTGGAATTAAATATTTTCTACCACATTACTGCCCACACACCGGTTTTATCCAACTCATTTGCTTGTTTTTGAATAGTCTCCTCTGATTTCTCTTCTCCGCACTCTAAACCCCGTGCAATTTGGTGTTCTCAGCAAGTCTAGCCGTGTTATCCTTCCTCACTTTGAGTCCAGAGTAATATTAATATTGGCTCAAACATCAAAAGTTGGGAGAGGGCTTTGACTCAGTTTATACTACTAATACGTGTTGAGACTTCAAAGAAGCCCTGACATGTATGTACTCAGTACTTTTTAAAGTTTAAGTTCTGATTGTTGGTTTTTGCCCTGCTTGGTCTGATGTGTGATTCCAATGTCAGAGAGATCAGGTGGCCAGAACCATGGAGATTAGGTCTGCTAGCACTATATTTACCTTGCTTGTTGCACAAACCCACTGAAATCTTTTCATAGCAAACATGAAACCAATATAGTACTAACTAAATTAGCTGAAGTGTCAAAGCACTCCAGCACCCTGGTACTGTTCAGCCCCTACCGTCCCAGCAATATTCAGCCGCCTGTCCTTTCTGCCAACCTGCAACCCCACCAGTCTCATCCTGAGATTGTTCTCACTTACTCACCCTCCATGCACATCCACATCATCTGAGGAGTATGCGTGCTGTTGGGGATAAGGGAGGTGTGTAACGTTGTCAAGCTGTGATGGAGAGAGAATTAACCTTGGCAAGGGATGGGGTTTGAGCATGTTTGAGGAGTGAGAGAGAGAGACAGGTGAACACTCAGAAGTCAGGGAAGGTAGGTGAATATAGCTGGGGTGAGGCCAGGGTCAATACTATCAGGGATTGAGGGATGAAGTGACTTAGGATGGGGCCTGAACATTCAGGAGTGGAGAGTAGACACTGCCAGGAATAAGTGAGATGATGAACGGTACGATGAGAGTAAGAGAGATGATCAACAGTCAAGGGTGTGACAGAGGGCTTTAGAGGGTATAAGAACGTTGTCAAGTGTGTGATTTGAGGGATGAATTTTATCAGGGGTGTAAAGGATGTGAAGTGAGCACTGTCAGATGTGAACACTAGATTGATGATGGGGTATGAATACTCAGGTGAGAATGAGGTGAACATTCGAGGGTGAGGTGGAGTGAATACTTGGGGATATGGGGAGATTATCACTCTATGGTGAAGGGAAATGAATACTGTCAGGGGTGAGGGAAGTTGTCAACATTGTTCACCCTGATTTCATTTCTACAATGTCATGAGTAAGGAATGGGAAATGAATACTTTTGAGGGGAGAAGTCAGAGCTAACAATTTCAGTGGGGAGGGAGGAGGGTATATCTTGTTGAGAGTGAAGGGATTTTAACACTGTCAGTGGAGTGAGGCTTTGTAGTTTCGGAAATTAATTGCTCAATTTAACAACAATGTAAACTATTAGACTGATGACAGACCTTAAGGTGCATGCCCTGTGTTTATGATGAGGACAGTGGTTGTGGTATGCTGGAATTATGCTCAATAGTTGGCCTCCCAATTGTGTTTGCCCTGCATCCCTACTCAAGCCAGCATTAGAAAGTTCAAAGGTTCCAGTCTAAAATCAACAAGTTGGCAGATTCTATCCTGATTAGCTTCAGTTGCAGACTCCCATGCTGACTGAAGAATTTGGGCCAGTCGTGTTTTACAACATCAAGATGTCAGTATCTACGTCTGGCCTTACCTAAAATCATTATCTACTAAAGCAAGTCATATCTGAGAATATATTTTCTATGCATTGCACCATAAATGCTGACCACTTACATTGTTTCTAATGGAAGTCAAACTTTGAAGCAAGTGAACAGAATTTGAGAGTTTGGACTTTGAGTAAAACTAAACCATAGTTCATACTGCTACACGTTGCCTTTTTGACCTGCAGTTATGTCACAGGAATTTATACATTAAATTGTCTCAATTTACATTACTGTCAGCTACTTCCTCTTCACTGGTTATGCTATAAGATAATTAGGTAGTGATACCTGATTTCTTTTGCTATTTTGCAATGTCAAAGTGATTGCAAGACATATCAACATTAGCACCGCTTCCAAATATGTATGCACAATATAATAGAGATAAAAGGTACTGCAGATGCTGGAGAATCGAGATAACAAGGCGTGGGGCTGGATGAACACAGCAGGCCAAGCAGCATCGTAGGAGCAGGAAAGCTTGACGTTTCGGGCCTAGACCCTTCATCAGAAAATATCTGTTTTAAATCCTTCCTTGATTAATTTAGGTGTAGTTGTATTTTTTTTTTATATTTTCGAATCAACCTTGTCAGAGATGTTATTACACAACTGGCTATGTACTGCTTTCAACCTAATGGTTGCATAAGTTGTCGAAATATAACAAACTATAGTATTATGGATCTATGGAGTATAGAAGTTAATTGACTCCTAATATAAAACTGGTACGATTTGTTTACTCTTATGAAGTGGATTATTTTGTGCTTGAATAGCTGCACACATTTTATTCGTACTCATAATGTGTTTTCCTGAAGTAATAAGACCTAATTTATTTAGTGAAGAAATCTATATATGTAAATCAGGTCTTAGTTCCATCTCCATGGCTGCCAGTAACAACAAAAGGTTGTTCTAGTGTTCAGATATTTTGGGTAGGGCAACTTATTGGTTCAGAATGTTATACTATGGCTTACGTCGGAATGATATCGACTTGATCATTTGTTTGAAAACAAGCTGCAGTGTGCCAAAAATGTTATGCTAGTAACATAAAATCACTAGGCTTTATGGGGTAACATCTCACAAAGTTAGTTGCTCGGTCTTCTGATAGTCTACCGTAAGAACATTATTTTTCATCGAATTAAAAGGTAACCAGATGGCCTTTTAGATATATTTTGGTTTACTACTGAAATTTGTGCACTTTGAGAGTGCAAAATAATCTAGCTATAATGTAGTGCATCTGGTTTGATTTTGCGCCAAGGTATACATTAAAACTAAAACAATTAAGTCAGTCATTTAAGTATTGGCTTTTTTTATTCATTCATGGATTGTTACAATTGTTGGCAAGACCAACATTTGTTGTCCATCCTTAGTAGCTTTTGATCCAACAATAGTGAAAAACAGTGTGTCCTTGACAGGAACTTGCAGATGGTGGTATGCCCTTGTTCTTCTGTGTGGTAGAGTTCACAGTTTTAGAAGATGCTGTTGAAGGAGACTGGGAGATTCTGTAGTGAATCGTGTGAATAATACACACAGTTGTGTGTCAGTGGTGGCAAGAATTAGTATTTAAGTTGCGGAATGAGGTACTAATCAAACAGGCCACTTTTGTCCTGAATGAATGGTGTTGAGCTTTGAGTGTTGTTGGAGCAGCAGTCATCCATGCATGTGGATAATATTCCATAACCCTCTTGACTTGTGCCTTCTAAATGGACAGGATTTGGTTGGTCAGGAGATGAATTCTTTGCCGTAGAATTCAGAGACTCTGATGTTTATTTATGTGTCCGGTCAAGGTCAGTTTCTGATCAGTAGTGATCTGCCAGGATGTTGGTGGTGATTTAGCGAAGATGATGGAGCTGAATAGCTTGAAGTTGATTAGATCCTCTCTTCTGGAGATGGTCATTGCTAGGCACTTGTGTGAGACAAATGTTATTTGCTATTTATAAGCCTGAATGTTGTCTAGGTTTTGCTGGTGTGGGCGCTGACTGCTGCATTATCTGAGAAATCGAAAATAGTAGTCAACAGTATGCAATCATGAGTGAACTCTCCCACCTACCAAAATGTTATGATAGCAGAAACATCATTGAAATATTTCAAAGGTGGTTGGCCTTGGACACTACCTAACGTAACTCCTAGGACTGAGAAGATTAACCTGTAGCAACCACAACCATCTTCCTTTTGTACAAGATATGATTTCAGCCAATGGAGTATTTTCCCTGTGATTCCTGTTGACTTCAGTTTTGTTAGGGCTCTTTCATGTCAGATTGGGTCAACTGCTGCCTCGATGTCAAAGACAATCATTGTTCATTTAGCTATGGAATTAAGCTGAGTTGTCCATGTTTGGTCCGAGGCTGGAATGAAATCTGGAACTTGGCCTTGGTTTAAACCCACATTGAGCATCGGTGTATAGGTTACTGCTGAGTAAGAGCTGTTTGATGACACTGTCAATGCCACTTTTTCTTGGCAAGATTAATTTCATAGAATCCCTATAGTGTGGAAGCAGGCCATTCAGCCCATCGAGTCCACACTAACTCTCTAAACAGCATCCCACAGAGACCCACCTCCTTACCCTGTAACCCTGCATTTCCCATAGCTAATCCACCTAGCCTGCACAGCCCTAGACGTTATTGGCAATTTAGCATAGCCAATCTGCTTAACCTGCACTTCTTTGGTCTGTGGGAGGAAACCGGAGCACCTGCAGGAAACTCATGCAGACATTGGGGGAACATGCAAATTCCACACAGATAGTTAACCAAGGGTGAAATTGAACCTGGGTCCCTGGCGCTGAGAGGCAGTAATACTAACCACTGATCCACTGCTCTGCCCTTGTGTTGCTTTATTGCTGACAGAACGTACCAGGACAATTTTTCTCACATTATCAGATAGATGCCAATGTTGTACCTTACTGGAATAGCTTGGTTAGATGCACAGCTAGTTTTGGAGGGCAACATAGTGGATGCTGTGCTCGCTGGAAAGATGCAACTTCTTCTGGAGTGGTTTCTCCTACAATTATTGTCACAGGTCAAGACATCAAAGGCATGTAGATTGGTGAGGGACTGGTCAAGTTCTTTTTTTTTCCCCCCTCCTTGTTGGTTCTCTCCACTGCCTGTGTAAGAAACTGCTGCTGAGCCCTTTTGGTGAGGAACATTGAAATCCCCCCATTTACAATACATTTTGTAACCTTTGAACTCTATTTCTTCTAAGTGGTATTCAATCCGAGGTGTACTGATTTATCAGTTCATGGATTTAGATGTAAGGACACCCCAGGTTGACTCTGAATGCCAGC
Source organism: Ginglymostoma cirratum (assembly GCA_024137785.1). Taxonomy (NCBI): domain Eukaryota; kingdom Metazoa; phylum Chordata; class Chondrichthyes; order Orectolobiformes; family Ginglymostomatidae; genus Ginglymostoma; species Ginglymostoma cirratum. Next base: position 41,921,354 of record JAHRHZ010000023.1, on the reverse strand, counting down.
ATTTACTGGTGTCTCACTACTGTTGAAAAAAAATTCTGCCTTTCCATTCATTCTACTAAAGTGGATAATCTAACACATCTTCATGTTAAACTGCATCTGCCACCTGTATGCAGATTTATTCAACCAGCCTATATTCCTTTGCAACTCTTTTTGTACCCTTATAGCTTACCTTCCACTTAGTTTTATATCATTAACAAAATTGGATATGTTACACTTGCCGACCTCACCAATTTAAATCGTTGACATAGAATTGTGAATAACTGAGGCACAATCATTGATCCTTGCAAGGCTCCATTAGTTACATCCAATACTATCCAGAGAATTACCTGTTTATTATTAGTCTGTTTTCATCACATTAAGCAATCCAACATCCGACTCATTTCTTAAAAAGCCCAAATCTTGATTACGTATCTCTTAGATGACATTCTATCAAAAGCTTTTAGAATGTAGTATATGTACACTGGTCCCTATGAGCCATCCTAGGGGTAGCACGGTGGCACAGTGGTTAGCACTGCTGCCTCACAGCGCCAGGGACCCAGGTTCGATTCCACCCTCGGGTAACTGTCTATGCGGAGTTTGCACATTCTCTCCGGGTACTCTGGTTTCATCCCACAGACCAAAGATGTGCAGGTTAGATGGATTGGCCATGCTAAATTGCCTATAGTGTCCAGGGATGTGTAGTTAAGTGGGTTATAGGGGGATGAGTCTGGGTGGGATGCTCTGAGGTTCCGTGTGGACTTGTTGGGCCGAAGGGCCTGTTTCCACACTGTAGGGATTGTATCATTCTACCTATCCTGTTGCTAACCTTCTAAAAGTTGGAAATAGCTTAGAAAATATTGGACATAGAAGAACTGCATCACTTTGATGAAAGATTGAGCTATGCAGCTCTTCTCACCTCTTGTTTATGTCTCTGACCTAAATGGAGCCAGTTAGGATCTTTACTGCTATTTAGAATGGATCCCATTCACCATAAGTAAAGCTGTCATGTATGTCTATTTCTAGTGGAGAATATTGGTAGAAATTAACATGTAGGTAATCATACTGGCAAATTGCTCATATTCCTACATCCCTTCCGTCACCATTTAAAGTTTTACTCGCTGCCACTTTTAGGAAAGCAGATACCAGATGTGGTTTCTCACAAACTGACATAGCATCTTTTCATTTCTTGTCAAGAAGATACATTAAGGATAGAATGAGTCTCCTGGTCTTCCATTAAGGCCTTGATATGTACAGTACTAATGTCTAAGTTTGGAAATTTAATGTGGTTTCGACACCTTCTGTGGTGACAGTGTTTCATCTGTATTGCAGAATGCCATGTGAATCGTAATCTTATAAGAGCCTTAAGATGTTCTGTTCTTGGGGCTCTCAAAACAACTTCATTTGTTGTTCAGCTTTGTCAATTAGTACCCAATATCTTCTTTACAAACTGTTTCAAAATTTGTGCTTTTTTGCCTTTGTCACTTTTGTAACTGTAAACTTGTAATTAATAGCACTTGGGGTGATGGACTCTCAGGGGAACGTAGCATAGACAGCCAGATTTCTGGTACTGAGACCGACTCTAATGTGGTAAGGAGTATGTCAGGTTCCAAGCGATCGAATGTGATGGGGAACTCATTAGTCAGAGGCACAGACCGTTTCTGCAGCCAACAGCGAGAAGTCAGAATGGTGTGTTGCCTCCCTGGTGCCAGGATCAAGGATATCTCCGAGAATCTACAGAATATCCTCAAAGGGAAGAGGGACCAACAGGAGGTTATGCATTGGAACTGCTGACGTACGAAGAGAAAAGGATGAGATTCTGAGGACAGAATATTGGAAGTTAGACAGGAATTTAAAAAGGTGGTCCTCGAGGGTAGTAATATTTGGATTATTCCTGGTGCCACGAGCTAGTGAGGGTAGGAATAGGAGGATGGAGCAGATGAATGCATGGCTGAGCAGCTGGTGCAGGGGAGAAGGATTCACAGTTTGGAATCATTGGAATCTCTTCTGGGATAGAAGTGACCTGTATCAGAAGGATGCTTTGCACATGAATTGGAAGGGGACTAATACACTGGTGTGGAGATTTGTTACAGCTGCTCAGGAGGATTTAAACTAGAAGAGGGTGGGGGACCCAAGAGACAGTGAGGAAAGACATCAGTCTGAGACTGGTACACTTGGGGAAAGGAGCAAATTAAACAGCCAGGGCAGGCAGGAACGAAGCAGAGAACGAGGTAGGACTGATAAATTAAACTGCATTTATTTCAGTGCAAGAGGCCTAACAAGTAAGGCAGATGAACTCAGGGCATGGTTGGGAACATGGGCCTGGGAACTTGTTGCAGTTACAGAGATGTGGTTCAGGAATGGACTGTACTTAATATCCCAAGGTATAGATGCTATCAGAAGAATAGAAAGGGGGACAAGAGAGGAGGAGGAGTGGCATTTTTGATTAGGGATAACATTACAGCTGTACTTAGGGATGATATTACTGGGAATATGTCCAGTGCCATTATTTGGGTGGAAGAGAGAAATAAGAAAGGGATGATCACCTTATTGGGATTGTACTGTAGACCCCCATCAATAGTCAGCAAGAAATTGAGAAACAAATTTGTAAGGGGATCTCAGTTATCTGTAGGAATAATAGGATGGTTATGGTAGGGGATTTTAACTTTCCAGACATAGACTGGGACTGCCGTGGTGTTAAGTGCTTGGATTGAGAGGAATTTGTTAAGTGCGTACGAGAACATCATCTGATTCAGTATGTACCTATTAGAGAAGGTACAAAACTTGACCTACTCTTGGGAAATAAGGCAGGGCAGGTGACTGAGGTGTCAGTGCGTGAGCACTTTGGGGCCAGTGACCGTAATTGTATTAGTTTTAAAATAGTGATGGAAAAGGATAGACCGGATCTAAAAGTTAAAGTTCTAAAGTGGAGGAAGGCAAATTTTGACAGTATTAAGCAAGAATTTTCAAAAGTTGATTGGGGGTGGATGTTTGCAGGTAAAGGGATGGCTGAAAAATGAGAAGCCTTCAAAAATAAGATAATCGAAGTCCAGGGACAGTATTTTCCTGTTAGGGTGAAGGGCAAGGCTAGTAGGTGTAGGGAATGTTGGAAGACTAGAGAATTTGAGGTTTTGGTCAAGAAAAAGAAGGAAGCATATGTCAGGTATAGATAGCAGGGATTGAGTGAATCCTTAGAAGGGTATACTTAAGACAGAAATCAGGAGGGCAACAAGTGGAAATGAAATAGCTTTGGCAAAATAAGGTTAAGGAGAATCCAAAGGGATTTTATAAATATTATTAGGGACAAAAAGGTAACCAGGGAGAGAATATGACCTCTTAAAAATCAGCAGAGCCACCGATATGTGGAACCGCAGGAGATGGGGGAGATACTAATCGAGTATTTTGCATCAGTGTGAGATGTTAATAGGATAACATCCCATTAATTTTTATGCTCCTTATCTTCTTACACAGGGGTATGTGGAAACTGTCTTAAACTTCCTGCCGGAATAGGATTGGGTGGGAAACGTTTGTAAAGGTGTGAGACTTCTGTAATTCTGTAAAGGGGTGAAACTTCTGTAAAGGTATGAAACTTCTGTTTCTACTGAAGTGGTCAGGTAAGTGACCTTTGTTCAAGCCAGACACTTCGGCAGCTTGAAATCGCATTCTGTCACCTCGGTGATTTGAAATCGCATCCTGTCGTTATCAGTCACTTCGTGAACGATCAATGCTTTATCCTGTTCGCCTTATGTTCCAAATGTAGTAATTGTTTTATGTATCCACCATTAGTCAGATGTAGTAATTGTTTTATGTATCAGCCAATTCATAGAGTATAAAAAGCGGGGACTGTCCGCTGTTTGGGGAGAATCGCTTATGGAACTCAGCACTCTGTGCCGGGTTGAGTACAGCGATCCTCCGCAGCTTGTACTTGCTTAATAATAAAGGATTGTGTTTTTGTAGCCAGGTCAGTGTCTTGCTATTACATCAAGTCCATGAGGGTCTCTGAAAAACGAACTTAACAAGTGTTTACTGTGGAGAAGGATATGGAAAATATAGAACGTGGGGAGATAGACAAGGACATGTTGAAAAATGTCCAAATTACAGAGGAGGAGATGCTGGATGTCTTAAAACATGTAAAGGTGGATAAATCCCCGAGACCTGATCAGGTGTATCCTTGAACTGTGGGGGAAGCTTGGGAAGTGATTGCTGGGCCTCTTGCTAAGTTATTTGTATCATCGATAGCCAAGAGTGAGGTGCCGGAACACTGGAGGTTGGCTAATGTGTTGCCATTATTTAAGAAAGATGGGAAGGAAAAGCCAGGGAACTCTAGACCAGTTAGCCTGACGTCAGTGGTGGGTAAGTTGTTGGAGGGAATCTTGAGTGACAGGATGTACATGTATTTGGAAAGGCAAGGACTGAATAGGGTTAGTCAACGTGGCTTGGGCATGGGAAGTCATGTTTTGATTTCATTGAGATTTCTGAAGAACTAAGGAAGAGGATTGGTGAAGGCAGAGGGATGGACGTGATCAATATGGATTTCAGTAAAGTGTTCAACAAGGTTCCTCATGGTAGACTGGTTTGGCAAGGTTAGATCACATGAAATACAGGGAGAACTAGCCATTTGGAGATAGAACTGGCTCAAAGTTTGAAGACAGAAGGTGGTGGTGGTGGAGGGTTGCTTTTCAGACTGGAGGGCTGTGACCAGTGGTGTGTCACAAGGATCGGTGCTGGGTACACTACTTCTTGTCATTTATATAAATGATTTGGATGAGAACAAAAGAGGTATGGTTAGTAATATCGCAGATGAGACCAAAATTGGAGATGTAGTGGACAATGAAGAAGGTTACCTCAGAGTACAACGGGACCTTGATCAAATGGGCCAGTTGGCCGAGGAGTGGCAGATGGAGTTTAATTTAGATAAATGTGAGGTGATGCATTTTGGAAAGGCAAATCAGGGCAGGACTTGTATACTTAAAGGTAAGGTCCTGGGGAGTGTTGCTGAACAAAGAGACGTTGGAGTGCAGGTTCATAGTTCCTTGAAAGTGGAGTTGCAGGTAGACAGGATAATAAAGAAGGCATTTGGTATGTGTGCCGTTATTGGATAGTGCATTGAGTATAGGAGTTGGGAGATCCTGTTGTGGCTGTACAAGACATTGGTTAGGCTGCTTTTTGAATACTGTGTGCAATTCTGGTCACCCTGCTATAGGAAGGATATTGTGAAACTTGAAAGGGTTCAGAAAAGATTTACATGGATGTTGCCAAGGTTGGAGGGTTTAAGCTATAGGGAGATATATATATAAACTGGGGCCATTTTCCTTGGAGCATCGAAGGTTGAGCGGTGACTTTATAAAATCGTGAGGGGCGTGCATAGGGTAAATAGACAAGATCTTATCCCTGTGGTGGGGTGGGGGAGTCAAAAAACTGGAGAGCGTAGGTTTAAGGTGAGAGGGGAAAAATTTAAAAGGGACCTAAGGGGCAATCTTTTCACGCAGAGGGTGCTGTGTGTATGGAATGAGCTGCCAGAGGAAGTGGTGGAGCCTGGTACAATTACAACATTTAAAAGGCATCTGGATGGGTATATGAATAGGAAGGGTTTAGAGGGATAAGGGCCAAATGCTGGCAAATGGGATTAGACTTATCGAGGATATCTGGTCGGCATGGGCGAGCTAGACCAAAGGGTCTGTTTCCGTACTGTACGTCTGTATGACTCTATGACTCAGTGAGGCAAAAAGGTGCAACACTTAGTTTCTTCTGATGTACTGTCTTGACGTCATTTGGACTTCGTTGAGGTGTGCAGTTTGATGTCATTTGAGTTGCTATATTTCATTTTTTAAATACCACAATTAAATTACCTTTTGTCGCTGTTGATGAAGCGACATATTTTTAACATAGTTTCAGAGATAGTAGGAACTGCAGGTGCTGGAGAATTTGAGATAACAAGGTGTAGAGCTGGATGAACACAGCAGGCCAAGCAGCATCAGAGGAGCAGGAAAGCTGACGTTTCGGGCCTAGAACCTTCTTCAGAACTACACCTTGTTATCTCATATTTTTGAAATATTTAGTTTGGAATTGAAAACAGGTAGTGGGTGAACAACCAGTAACAAATTTGTGTGTCTTTTGCATCAGTTCCCTTCATTGCACCTATTACAAAATGGTGAAAATCTCCATTGACTCTTAAAATGAACAAATTGTGACATTTGGGTGATAACTGGGTGAGTATGAGGGAGACTGGAATTGAATGATACGAAAACTGTGCAGTAAGACAGCTTGTAATGTGAACTATATCTGTAGAGAACATTTATGAGCTTTAAAACATTAGATTGTGCCTGGGGATGGCTGTTGTGAATGAGGCAGTGAATTCAAAGGATATAAAAACGTAAGAAATAGGAGCAAGAGTCTGGTCTGTAGAGCCTGCTCCGCCATTCAATAAGATCATGGCTGATCTTTTCATGGACTCAGCTCCACTTAAGTGCGTGCTCACCGTTACCCTTAATTCATTACTGTTCAAAAATCCATCTAACTTTGCCTTAAAAACATGCAACAAGGTAGCCTCAACTGCTTTACTGGGCAGGGAATTCCACAGTTTCACAGCCCTTTGGGTGAAGAAGCTTCCTCTTCAATTCAGTCCTAAATCTGCTTCCCCTTATTTTGAGGCTATGCCCCCTCATTTTAGTCTCACCTGCCAGTGGAAACAACCTCCCTTCTTCTATCTTATCTATTCCCTTCATAATTTTGTAAGTTTCTGTAAGCTCCCCCCTCATTCTTCTAATTTCCAATAAGTATAAGCTAGAAATTCATAGACCAGAGAGAAAATTCATAGGGAGAACTTTTATAAAAAAAATCATCTGTAGCTTGCTACCATATGGATCGTTTAAGGGAAGCTGTGTGTAGATGAATTTAGATTGACAAGTAAGAGGGACAAAGGAATAGGTGAACATTCCAGTAAGATGAAAGTTGTGCGTAAATACCGACATGGAGCTGTTGGACCAGATAACCAGTTTCTGAACTGTAAATATAATGTTCTATCCTCATTAGGATTGACATCAATTTCAGACTTCAGTGCATAATTAAAATGCTGCTAAGTAAGAATTTCCTACAACATTTGGCTTTAAAATATTACTATTTTCCTTTTAAAATTTTTGATAATACAGCTGTGGCGTTGAGTTGCATTTAACAAAAAATACTGTTTATTTTGAGCAGAATAGACCAGGATGTTTGGAGTAGAGATTGCGTGACTGAATCTTTCAAATTGGACCCTATGTAGGCTAACTGAAGGAGTTCTGTCTCTCAGAAATTTAGCCTGCTGTGAAGTTTAATACTGGCATTATGATTGTAAACAATTTAGAAGAGACTATTATATGATGTGTCTGGTACAAATAGCTCAAGAACTTGCAATTGTTCTATTATTCATTGCCAATGGACTGTCACTGAGGTTATTGATTGGTAAGTGATGCAAACTTGATCTGTTTTGGCACTTAGGTATGTATATAGCGGTTACATGTGGAGAATGGTACATGATCTTCCTTGTTTCTATCATTAATAAATTAACCTTTTTATTCAGGCACTTTCCCTTGGCCAAACTCCAGTTCTGTTGTTGAAACTGCTATTTGTCCTGTGCTGTACACAGATTGCTATGTAGTTCTTGAGTTACTTTGAATGTTGGGATGGATGGAGGAGAAAAGAATAGTTCTCAGATGTTATACTTTGTGCCATTTGTGATGGATTTTAAGAAAAATAATCTCTTGTTTCAATCTGCCTGCTGTTCAGGATTGAAGCGGATGAACAATTAAATTTGCAAAATTCAACTTGACCACTAAATATTAATGACTGCCATTTTAACTACAGTTTTGAATGTGTTTGAAGAAGACATAGTGCAGTAAACTGCAAGGGGATGGAAGTATGCTTCACTTATACAAAGCCTTAGTTAGCAATGTGAGTACTAAACCTGAGGAAGTTCGGTTCTGATAAAGAGTCACTGGACAGAACATTTTAACTCACCTTCCTTCCTACAGAGATGCTGCCAGACCTGCTGAGTTTCTCCTGCAATTTCTGGTTTTTTTTCTTACACCTTACGAAGGGTTCATTTGCCTTAGAGGGAGGCAGCATAGGCTTACAAGCAGGATAATTGGAATTCAAGTGTTAATTTATGATTTTATACAAACTAGGGTTGTATTTTTATGGACCTCAGAAGTTGTGTCATAATTTATTCAAAGTTTTCAAGATAGTAGAGTGTACGACCATAAGACTGTGGAAGAAATAAGCCCCATTTAGAATACTGTGTCCAATTTTGGGCCCCACACCTCAGGAAGGACATACTGGCACTGGAGCGTGTCCAGCGGAGATTCACACGGATGATCCCTGGAATGGTAGGCCTAACATACGATGAACGGCTGAGGATCCTGGGATTGTATTCATTAGAGTTTAGAAGGTTGAGGGGAGACCTAATAGAAACTTACAAGATAATGCATGGCTTAGAAAGGGTGGACACTGGGAAGTTGTTTCCGTTAGGTAGGGATACTAGGACCCGTGGGCACAGCCTTAGAATTAGAGGGGGTCGATTTAGAACGGAAATAAGGAGACATTTCTTCAGCCAGAGAGTGGTGGGCCTGTGGAATTCATTGCCACGGAGTGCAGTGGAGGCTGGGACGTTGAATGTCTTCAAGGCAGAGATTGATAAATTCTTGATCTCGCAAGGAATCAAGGGCTACGGGGAGAGTGCGGATAAGTGGAGTTGAAATGCCCATCAGCCATGATTAAATGGCAGAATGGACTCGATGGGCTGAATGGCCTTACTTCCACTCCTATGTCTTATGGTCTTAATAGGAGTAAACCATTTCAGCCCCTCTTCTGTTCCACCATTGAATAGGATGATGGCTGATCCGACATTCCTTATATCACTTCCCTGCGTTTTCTTCTGTTACAAAGCAGAGGTCGCTACCTCTCTCATAATTAAAACTGAAACCCTAGAGAAGCTTGTCTCACCTCGTAATCTGTTAGCTGAAATATAAAAAGTGGAATAACCTGCCTCAAACCTCCCAATCTGTTATAAAGGGGAGGTTACCTGAAATGAACTCCTGATAGTCACTCTATAATCAACAAGTAGCAATTTATTTACTAACTTTAACGTTTACCAAATCAACAGAACTACTAACAAACCAAACAATTTCCCCCTTAACTGCTAACTATTCCTGAGTAAAACAAAATTCTAATGGTATGCTGTTCTAATAGATACAGGTCAAACTTGTATAAACCAAAATAATAGAAAATATTAGAACTTAATCTCTTGAAATTACAGCCAGAATAAGTCTTCCAGAATGTTCTTTGCCTTCTCCACTGTACTCCAGTCAGGAAGGCCTTCAAGTTCTTGTGTCAGGAATATTAGTTAAGAGTGCCATAGTACCTTTATTTAGATGCTTAGAGGTTTCTGTTCAGATGGCAGTTCACTCTCACCCCGATTTTCAAATAATTTCTTTTATAGCCTTGATGACCTGTCAATTTCCTACAACAGGATTGGTCTTAGGTTGTTAAAACCATCAGATTTAAATTTAATTGGTTTTTGGTTTCTGAGTGCCTAGTTTAAATTAATTGACTGATATTCAAACTAATTGCCTCACGAACAAAACAAGACTATTGCCTGGGTTTCTAGCCATCAACCTTTTGATACAATGTTTCAATTTCAGGAGCTCCCTGTGCTCAACACCTTTACTCTTGATACCCCTACTGATCAATAATCTATCTCAGGCTTAAAAGGACTCTGCCTCACGACTCTCTGTGGCAAGGAGTTCCTAGAAATAGGGTGAAGTGAGAATTGTGTTTCTGATTTGGGACTCCCAAGACAGGGGAATATAATCTAACACCTATAGCTGGACCTTCAAGAGTGAATCGAGGAAACAATTCTATACACAAACTGTTGGAATTTGGAACTTGTTTCTGTAAACAGATCAATTGTTAGCACAAATCTGTCTTAGATTTAACATTACCAAGAGGTTTCATGCGTTAAACTTTTCTCTATTGGTAGCATTCTCACTTCTGAGTCCAGAAATTGTGGATTCAAGTCTCAGGGCAAAGACTTGTGCACAAAGATTAAGTCAACTCTTCAAAACATACTAGCTGCACTGTTGAGATGTCATCTTTCGGTAAGACATTAAATTGAGGGCTGTCTGATCCACTCACATGGATGTAAAATATCCCATGGTCTCATTTTGAAGTGGTGCAGGGGAGCTTTCCTCGGTACCTTGGCCAGTACTTACGCTGACATTCAGCATTCGCAGGACAGATTACCTTGTAATTTATCATGTTGCTGTTTGAGAGAGCTTGCTGCGTGCAAAGTGGCTGCTGTCTTTCTCACAGTGCAATAGTGACCACACATAAAAAGCTCTTTATTAACCATGAAGTGTTTTGGGTCAAAGATGGTGCCATATAAATGCAAGTCTTTCTTTTAAGAGATACAGTGCAAAGACATGGAGCTGGGTCAGTAATCTGCCTTGGCTTCATTCAATAATATGAACAGGCTTGAGGAACTGCTCCTTTTCCTATGTTCATGTGTTTTTGTGTATTCAACTTTTCATAAAACGTGTATCAGTTATGAAATGTTGATGTCTGATCTGATGAAAGCTTGGTTTTCTAAAAGTAAGTTTTATTTGTTGTACTATTTTGTTGTGGAATTTATGTAAATGTATTAAGGGATACAGCGAATGTCAAAACAGGATGTTCAGTGGCAGACTCCTGCGCCACTGTCTATGAAGTTCTGTTGAATTACGGTATAAATGTTTATTGTAGACTATTTGGGCAATAACTGTGTATTCTGACTATCCTAGGTTGTTGGAATTTTTATTTTGGTACTATTGTAATAATTGCAAAATCAACAAATGGGTCACTCAGTATAAATGTTGAATTATTATAAGTACTTGAAGCAAAATCTCCAATTTAAATAAGCTGTCCTTTTGGAACAACATTAACAAAATTTGGGGCAGCATTATCAAAATACTGATAGGTCGGAAGAAATTAAGTCGGCAGTTTTTAAAACTAGCATCTCGAGGGTTCCCACAAAGGGATATCAAGGGGTCCCCATTATGATCAGAAATCTATCTGTGATTGCATTGTTGTTGATTTACCTGCCTGTTATTTCAGTTGTTGTATGTTAAAATAATGAGTTTCTGTAATTGCAGGTCTGTTTTCATCGCTACCTTCCAAAAATTAGGACGTGTGACAAAATTGAAGCTTTTTTTTTTGCTAATATACATGCATTAGTTGATTAATTTTGTCAATATGGAGTTCAAATGGAAAAGAGTCAGTGACTCAAAATAATTAGGCTGTTGTGATTGTGACACAATATCCTGGAATATAAACATTAGGCTTCTCACTAATTTCCCACTGATGAAAGTCAGTGGCACAGCCTCTCTCACAATGGATAACTAACAAGAAAATTGTAGCCTCTTTGCCCACAGGTTTCTATACTTTGACATTAATAAATAAACATCGGAGAAGCCTGTTAGAAAATGGAGTGTTGGTACAGGAATTAATCTTGCTTACCAGGATATAGCATAGGCAAGAATTAGAACAAATTCATTGAATGCATTCAGCATAGTCTGTTAAAATTGCAAGTCTTAATTTTGACAAGGTAGCAGTTCAGGGTTGTTGTTACAAGTAAGACAAACAGTATTGTGGGCTGGTATACTGCAAGATCTGGAACTGCTGCTTAGGGATGCATGCACGCTTGGGGCAGCTGCTGTAAAGGCCCCAATATGGAAATGCCACTGCTAAGGTCACCTGATTGTTTTCATCCTCTGTATTCTGCAATGTAAAATCCCTCATGCTGTATGACTAATATGAGGTGAAGTTGCAAATATACGTTATAATTGTACATTCAATTTTGGAGTTAAAATTAGATTCAGACACAAACCTTTAAGTAAGTTATAACAGTCTAATTAAGGAAGGTAACTTCCTGTTAGTGGCAGTTATCTATCAAGCACTGGAATCCATTGCCTAAATGGAGTGTTGATTACAGTAGCTAAAAAGTGGCTCAAAGCACCTCCGTATAAGGGGTTCTAACACTGCTCGATCAGTAAGGAGCAGTCAGTGTAAGTGGAGACTTGCTGGAGTTGTACAAGGCTGAAAATTTGGTTCAACGTGGGAATTTCGTGTCAAGGGGGATGGAGGTGCTTTAAGTAAGATTTATTGCCAGAAGCAAAGTCTTCAGAGTGAGAGGATAGAAGGCCAACCTACAGTGAGACCAGTGGCAGAATGAAGCCATGAACTACAATATGACATAATATATGGAAAGTATCTGTTGGTGAGGAGGATTGATGATCATTTCTAGTTATTAAAATAAAAGTAAGGTCTTCTGCTTGTGGTTAAGTCTCTAGTCTTTGTTTTCTCTTCTTATACTTAAAATAGCTAGTTAAGCATAATCTTGATAATGGTGTTTGAAAAGAATTGCAATAAAATATAAAGATTCTGCATGTGGGAACTGCTCAATACCAAGATGTTACAAGGCAAACACATCTGTAGTAGGTGTTTGCTGTTCAAGCAACTTTCATTGATATAGGAAAAGGAGAAAGCCATTTAGCCCCTCAAGCCTGTTCCACCATTCAATGAGAGTATGACTGATCTGTGACCTAACTCCATACATCTGACTCTGGCTCTTATTCCTTTCAAAACTTTGTTTTAGAAAAGCTTTAACTATCTCTGATTTAAAATTAACAACTGATCCAGTATCTGCTCTGTTTGTTAAAAAGAGTTCCAAACATCTACCACTCTTTCTGTGTTAAAATGTTTCTTAACATCTCTCCTGAATGTTCTGGTCCTAATTCTCAGACTATGCTCTCTACTGCTAGAACCCCAACAAATGGAAATAGTGTACCTTTATCGACCGTATCTTTTCTTGTTGAAGACTTTGATTAGATCTCCTCTTAATCTTGTAAATTCTAGAGAAAACAGGCCTAACTTATAGAATTTCTCCTCATAACTTAACCCCTGAAGTCCAGGTATCGCACTTGTAAACCTACATCGTACTTCCTCCAAGGCCAACATATGAACTCTAAGGTATGGTGCCCAGACTTGCTCACAGTACTTCAAGTGGGGGTCTAACTAGTGTTTTGTATAGCTGTATAACAGCAGCATAGCTTCTGCATCCTTGCACTCCCGTCCTCTAAATATAAAGGCCAGCATTCCACTAGCTTTCTTGATTATTTTCTGCATCTGTTTGTGACATTTTGAAGTTTTATGCACCTGAACCTAATCCCACAAAAAAAACTCTTTGGAGATCCACTATATTCAACTTCATTTCATTTAGAAAGTACCCTGGGTCTATCCTTTTTCAGTCCAAAATGGATAAATCACACTCGCTTACATTGAACTCGATCTGCCAGTTTTGCCCATTCACGTAGTGTCTCATTCGCTCTTTGTAATTTTATGTTATCATTTACACTGTCTAAAATGCTGCCTAACTTTGTGCCATCAGCAAATCTAGTAATAAGACTTTCTATGCCATTATCCAAGTTGTTAATAAATAATATGAATAATTGAGGCCGTAACACAGATTGTTTTGATCCAAGTTGAAGAGTTGGAGTACAAACTGCAGACATTGCACCACACCAGAAGAGGAGAAAGTTTCCTGAACGCTCTGCTCCAGGAGGCAGTCATGCCTCTCAGATCATTCAAATTTGATTTGTGATGAGGATGGGAGGGTGCATCTGCCTCACCTGCAGTTATAGGGACCTAGAAGGAATGTTTGAGGAGCATCAGCCCCTGCAATTGTTCTGTAATTACGAGATGCTTTCAGAGGATGTGGAAGAGAGTGGGGACTGCAGGGAAGATAAGTGAACTGACCGTGGTACTGTGGTACAGGAAACCATTCAAGTGGTATGAGGGAATAGGAATAGTAATCATGGTAATAGAGAACAGTATAATTAGGGCAGTAGATGCTGTTCATTGTCATGTCAACATGAGTTTTGAAGGCTGTGTTATCTGCCCAGTGTCAAGGTTAAGGACATCACCTCATGGCTGGAGAGGAACTTGGAATGGGAGCGTAGGGATTCAGTTGTTGTAATTCACATTAGGACTAGAAAGGGGGTTCTGCTGAAAGAGTGTGCGCAATTAGGAACTAAATTTAAAAAGTAGAACCTCTTGGATAATAACCTTGAGATTATTACCTGAGCCACAGGTAAACTAGCGCAGAGTGAATAAAATCAAGTACGAGCTGCCAGAGGAAGTGGTAGAGGCAGGTACAATTACAGCATTTAATAGATGTTTGTATGGATACTTGGATAGCAAAGGTTTAGAGGGCTATGTGGGCCATGGCTGGCAAATGGGGCTAGTTCAGTTTGGGAAACCTGGTTGGCTTAGACGAATTGGGCTGAAGGGCCTGTTTCCATGCCATATAACTCTATGACTTTAAGGAGTTAAATGTGTGACTCAAAGATTGGTGAGGGAGGAATGGGCTTCAGTTCATGAGGCACTGGCACCATGTATTGGGGTAGAAGGGAGCTGTTCTAATGGGACGGACTTCTTTTGAATTGTGCTGCCAGACCAGTGGCAAATTAGATAACCATTGCTGTAGAGAAGGCTTTAAACTAATTAGTTTGGGGAGGGTACGAGAGGAGAGAAATGTAGGCTTACAAAGTAGAAGGATATGTCAACATTGTTGGGCATATATTTGGATAAAGCTATCCAGAAGGAGACAGGAAGAATCAGAGAGTACAAACATGGAAAAACAGCTGCTGCACATAGTGTTGGGTGAATGTGGAGAAAGTGGTTAAAAAAAAAGAAAAAATGATAGCTCTTAAATGTACATTTGGAACAACATAGATGAATTAATGACACAAATAGAGGTTAGTGGGTATGATCTCAGCCATTCTGGAGACATGGTTACTAGGAGACCAAAGATGCGAACTAAACATTCAAGGATATGTGACATTTTAACGGAACAGGAAGGAATGAAGGAAAGGGAGGGTGAGGTAGCTTTGTAGGACAAGCCAGAATATTTACAATAGCAAGAAATGATCTTGAACCAGATGTTGAAGAATTCACTTGGGTGGAGATAAGAAATAACAAGAAAGAAGTCACTGCTGGAGTCTACAGCCTTTGTAAAAGTGATAATGTGTAAGCCGTTGGGGAATGTAGATAGTGAAAATCATTCTGTCAGAGAAGATACTGAGGAAGAATTCACTGAGTATATTCAGAACAAAATTTGTTCTTTTAGTTATCTGTACCAGCTGAGTAAACAATAAACCAACACAGTGCTGGAGAAACCCAGCAGGTTTCTTCATACAGGACTATGATTAAACGATCGTATTTTTTTAAGAAACTGTATGCTATAATGGACTACCAAATAAAACTTGAGGGAATTGTACTTCAAGTTAAACAATACTTTATTATTAGCCACAACCACAATTATTTAACAGATTACCAGTCCAACCGCCCCTCTAATTAGAAATTTTCAGCATTTGTTCTTTTAAAGTCTGCTCCAACTAAATATCTGAGTTACTTGGAAGATTGTGTTAAATACTAAAGAGTTCAATGTTGGACAATTTATTTTCCAGGTCTTGGATTGACTTTTAAAGGCCAACACCTATTCTGTTCATTAGATGCAGCAGGTACTCCAGTCAGAAGCATGACTGTCTCTGGCAAATGTGAGATGTTGGATAAGGTTGCTATTTCTTCTTTTGGATTGCACTTTCTGGACTTTACTGTCTGAATTTTAAGATGGCTGTACAGACAATTTCTGAAACATAGTCCATATAGTGCCTTGAATTTTCAAAAAGAGAGACATTTTCCCCCTCCAAACATTTGAGAGTACACTTGGCGCAAAACTGCCCATTACAGAGTTGTGATGGTGTGACAGCAGTGGTACTTCTTTCACTCCCTGTTGACCTGTTTTTTTTTTGAGCACCATTATTGCTGTCTAAATGACAGAAAAATGAAATTCTGTCACCTATCTTACCTGAGAATGAGAATTTGACAACAATAACAGATTGAATTCTGAGTATTTGGGATATGTGTGTCTTTCTGCTTATATTAGCCAATTATTTACCGATTATGTCTGATGAATGATAACGATAAAACATGACAGACTTAATATATTCTGAAACTGGTGATGCAATTCTTTAAAGTCAGCTGTGGCAATAGTATTTAATGCTGCAAATACTGTTAACAGTTCATAATTTTCATCTCGCATAAATCTAGGCAGCACATTGTGTTAATCACAGATAGCAATAATGTGGGGTTTATTCCCAATGAGGCTGCTTTACTAAAATGGTAATTGCTGTGGTCATTAAAGTGAGGTTGCAAATACTAGTTTTGTAATTAATTTATGAAGATTGTTATTGGTTAGCTGCTTCTGCAGTTGCATTAACTTCCAATTACCTTTTTAACAGAATAAGTTTTCTAATATCATGATCGTTCAATTGCTGTCATCTGATCAGTAAGCAGATTAATGTATAAGTAAAATGTTCCTGAAAATAAGAACTATCACTATTGTTTGGTGTACCAGTTAAGTTTTTGAAAGCAGCCAATTTTGAAATTAATGTAGCTGAGAATGCACCAGAATACATATTCAAGCATACCAAAACTAACTTTACCTTGCTGTATTCAAGTCTTTTTTAAAACAATGCAATGATACCATGGATGTTATTTGCCATAGTAATGGTTTTGTTTTTATTCTTGCTAAGAACTTTCATTTGTAGATGTCTCTAAATTATTCTTCCTTGCAAAAGAGGGGTTCTCTTCCACTGATGGTCAGAAGCCAGTGTTTGATAAGAGGTAGAGACGCTATATGAAGGCATCTGCCAATATGCGTCCAAAGCCAGTTGGTGAGACAGAAACCAAGACACTTTGTTTGCGGATAGGATTCATAACTACTCAGTCTTTCTATTTATAAATACTAATCAATCTGTTCAGCCATGTTACAGTACACCTCTGGAGCAGGTGGGAATTGAATCTTCCTGGTTCAGAGATAGGGACATTAGTACTACACCACAAGATCACCTCTGTTTCCCTTTTACTTATTTCATTCTTATTCAGAAGTGCTATCACACACAATTGAAAAGTTTTTCCCACCACCAAATTACTGGTGGCAATTTTTGCCTATTGACCACCACCACCACCATTTAATTGTCCATGTCTTCCAATTGCCTCTCCAGGTCTTTCATTTTTGCACCCTTATATTGCTTCCCCTCCTTATACCCATCAAGGAATTGTTAAAAAAAATTCAGCCTATTTTTCTAATCACCCTGGACAGGGATGTTATCACACACCTTTGGAGCAGGTGGGACTTGAACACATGCCTTCCAGTCCAGGGGTATCCAGTTAATTCATTCATTAATCAATTAACTCCAGTCACCTGCTTAACTGCTTACTATAGCAACAGTTTGAAAGTTGTTTTACAGCCATCCAAAAGATTTCAAGGCTCTTGTAATACAGTGGTAGAGTCTGTAATCCTGATGAAAGGTCACTGGACATGAAAAATTAGTACTGTTTCTCTCAACAATGCTGCTAGGCCTGCTATGTTTCACCTGCATTCTCTGTTTTTGTGCTAGAGTCTATCTCTGGGCTAGAAGGCTCGAGTTTATGGTCCATCTGCATAAGGATGTATCAGAATGTATCTTGATAGCTTGTTTGAAAATATCTAAAAGATCTCCCAGTGCCATGTACTGACAAGGAAGAAGTCACTCCCTGGTGTCCTGGCCATATTTAATTCCCTTAAACAGCACTTTTTAAAATTGATCCGATTATTATCTTGTCACACTTCTATGCTCAAATTCTAAGGGAAGACAGTGACATTTATCAATAAATTAGTAATCCAGAACCCCAGGCTAATGTCCTAGGACAAGAATTTGAATTTTACCATGGCTAGCCTAATTGGGAGCATGTAAACCATGTTGATTGCTTCACTAAAATTTTAGAGAAGGAAATTTGTTATTCTTTCCTGGTCTAGCCTGCTTGTGAAGCAAAGCCCACGACAATTTGGTTGACTCTTAACTGCCCTTCTGGCAATTCAGGGTGGGCCGTAAATGCTGGCCTAGCCAGCAATGTTCACATCCCTTTGAATTATTTTTTAAATGGTTGCCAAGTTTTCTACATCACCTCTGTGATTCCATTTCAAAAAGTACTTAATTGATTCCAAAGCACTTTGACATGTTTGTCTTGAGATTGTGGAAACTGCAATATTACACTCTTTCTTTCTTCCTTCTTTCTTTATCTGGTAGTGTATGAACTCTCTATGATTTTGTGGATGATACTGATAATTTATTTCTGGCTAGACCTGTATGTATTATCACATCCTGAGTAATCAACTGTGTGAACTGGACACTTCAGTGCCTATTTTTATTTTAGTTGCTTTTCTCACATTTCTTCTTCCATGACACCAGTTGTATTTTATATTGTGCTCTTGTATATGTCAGAATGCTTCTTTTTTCTTTGCCACCAGCTACCTCTATATTCTCAACTTCAGCATTTCGGCTCCTTTTTAAAGAAGTAGTTTATCTTTTATTTCATATCAAGCTTTATGCCAAGTTTTGGATTTCAGAACTGCGTAATTTACTGGAGCCATTAATATGTGAATGAGCTCCAGTCTATTCACAAAACACATTTTAGTTATAATTGCAAGATTGGTGCCCTGAGATTAGTAGACTAATGTTAGTAGCAAAGTTGATGTATTTGCAGTTGGAACAAGTAAATGCCTCTCCCTCAAAGTTCAGTTTCAAACAAAACTTGAATAGTTTGAGTTGAGTTGCACATAATTGCATCCATGCTGAGAGCTTTTTCTCTTACCTGGTGGTGAATTGTTAATCTAATCTTGAAATATTGCAGCATTAGATTTAATGAACTATTCAAAGCTTTGGCAAAGATCTACAGCTCGGGTTGTGGGTGAGGTTGTTGACTTGCTCGCCAAGCTGGTTTGTTCTTGTTCAGACGTTTCATCACCATGGTTGGTGACATCATCAGTGGAGCCTCCGATGAAGTGGTGTTATTCTACTCCAGTTGGAATTTATACTGTCTGGTCTGTTATGGTGAATAGTGTCATTTCCAGTTTTGATCTGTATGGGTTTGTATATGGGGTCCAATTCTGTGTATTTGTTGATTGCATTACGGGTGGAGAACCATGCCTGTAGAAATTCCTGTGCGTGTCTGTGTTTGGCTTGGGCTGCTGTGGTTATCTTGACCCTGTTAAACTGATGGCCTTCAATGTCTGAATCTACTGATATTAAGGAGAGTTCGCATGCTGAACGGACAGACAAGAAGGAAACTAGCCATCAGAATACATGAACATCAACTAGCAGTAAAACGGCACACAAACTCTCCTTAACATCGGTACACTCAGACAATGAAGGCCATCAATTTAACTGGGACAAGGTAACCACAGTAGCCCAAGCCAAACATAGAGACGCGTGGGAATTCCTAGAGTCATAGTTCCTCATCCATAATACAATCAACAAACAAAAAGAATTGGACCTCATATACAAACCCACACAGATCAAAACTGGAAATGACACTACGCACCAAAATGGACCAAACAATATAAATTCCAAGCGGAGTAGAATAACACTGCTTTATCAGTGATGATGTCAGCTAGCATGGTGACAATACGTCCGAACAAGCCAGCTCAGCGAGCAAGTCAACATTTAATGAACTATTTTAAGGTGCTAATTACAAGTTTTGACTTGATTTTAATTATTTTTGAAGATTGTTCTGATTGGACTTCAAAATATGTGGATCCGGATTTTCCGAGCAGCAGGAATCATCAAAGAATTGTCACCCCACATTTTCTGCTCAGATTGTAGAGCCTGGCTTGCCCAGAACACAGTGGTAGTGCCTATCAGGGAATTCATTCTCAGCACCCCTTTATGACAGTAGGTATTGTGTGCAGTTTCATGGTCCAGTGTGAATGTTGAAATGTTTATCAATGACATTTATGAGTTAAGCAGCAAAAGACTTTAGCAATTTACAAAGGTTTTATTAAAAATACGTAATGTAGTGCAAACATTAATTTATGCTCTTCTTTTCTGGACCCTTTCCTTGTCCAGAAGCCAACAATTCCTGGGGTAGAGCGAGGTGCTTAAATTCAAATGCCCAGTTAGCATCACCTTTCAACCTCCTATTTGAACCTCCTAAGGGATGTACATTTCTAACTGACAAATAGATGAGTGAATTGGAATGTAAATGGTGAGGTGGGAAGGTGAGTAGATGGTTGAGGTAAGTAGGTAGGGAGAGTGAGTTGGCACGTTAGCTGGGTGGGTTGTCAGGTTGTAGGGTGGCAAATGTATATGCATACAATCATGGGTCGGGTAGGAAGATAAGATCGAGAGGAGTAGTCAGGACAGTTGCGTGGTGTTGAGGTCTAGATTGGTGTGGTTGGTGTACAGTTGGTCATGTGGAGAACAGTTAGTTAGGGTCAACAGTTATGGGTAGTCAGAAGAAAATTGAGGGAGTAGTTGGTGAATTGGGACAAGGAGGAGTTATGGGAGTATGTTGTGGTCATGGTCGTGGGCAGTGTGATTGATAGGCAACTTAGTTGTACAGTCCAAAAATCACGCGACTCCTGGTTATAGCCCAACAAGTTTACTTGAAGACACAAACTTTTTCTTCTTCAGTGAGACTCTGAAAGCTTGTGTCTTCAAGTAAACCTGTTGGACTATAACTTGGTGTTGTGTGGTTTTTGACCTTGTCCATCCCAGGCCAATACCGGCACCTCCACATCATAGTTGTATAGTTAACCAGAAGTTAGACTAGGTTTTTGCTGTCCAGCATTTCCTGGATAATTATTCAGATACGATTTGCTAAACTTCCCAAAGTTTTGTCAGCAAACAACGTTCATTTTGCTTAGCCAAATCATTAACATATGTTGTGAATAATTGTGGCCCCAGCATGGATCCTGAACTGCAGGTGGCCATTCCTTATTCCAATTCTCTTTTCTATTAATTAGCCAATTCTGTATCCAGTGAAGCCCCTCTATTGCAGCGCTCAACAGTTAAATAATTTTGGATGTTTTGATTCTACTATCTTATCATTCCTGATCAGATTCTATGCTTTAGAATCTTCTGACACCAGTCTCGATTGTCTTTTCGTCAACTTAATCTATTCTCTCTAGCTTTCCGTCACAATTTGGTTGGTTCCAGAGCTTATTTGCCTTTTTGAATGCTTTTAAGTAATTATTGAATATATTGTCTGTTAATTTTCAGAAAAATCCCAAGGTCTTTTCGCTTACTGATCTGTTTCAGGATCACTTGCTGAGTATCTTTGCTGTCCGTTTCTTCCCACATTAAATTTAATATGCTATCAACCTACCTCCTTAAGATACTTTTCTACTTCATTTGTGGTTCTGGTGAGATTCAGTAGTCTTTTGCAGTTTATCATTAATGAATTTAGCAATGAGCTTTTGTAAATTGCAAAAGTAGGACCCAGATTTTATCTCCTTGATCTCTGAATTAAAGTAAATGGATCAATGAAAATCATTAAAACATTCAAGTTAATGACTCCCAAACTAAAAATAAATCATTCTGTTTTGATCTTGTTTACATCTCCTGCAGTTCTGACAACTTTGACTTTCTTCTTGATATTACAATAGTAAAAAAAATTCTTAGTGTTCTTTCAACATCTTTATCCTTTACATCTTTAACAAAGTAAAAGCAAAGTATGATGGATACTTGAAATCTAAAATAAAAACTGAAATTACTGGAAGCTCTCAGCAACTTTGCCAGCAAGCGCAGAGAGGAGAATTAACATTTTGAGCTGAATATGACTTCTATGCTCTCAAATTCCTCTTTATTTTCTTTTTGATTGATTACTTCATGCATTTCAGTTTAGTGTGTTCTTGTTCATTCTGTGTGCATGTTTATCTTGCATCCTGAGGATTATACCACAGTGGTGTTTCTTTAGGTCTTCATCAGTTATTCAGGTTTTTAATTATAATTAATTGTTAACAAAAAAATTGCCACTCCCTCCATAATTGCGCATAATGTTTTCTATTGAGCCTTTTAAAAAATATATTATCCATTAAGTCTTAAAATAAAAAGTATCCAAGCTAACAGCTTCATGGATTACAGCATTGAACTTATGCAGCAGTTCCTACACCTCAAAAGTACCAACCATCACCCATTGAGTCTCTGATTGTTGCCTAGATCACTTGGCATGACTGTGTCAGTACTAAATATGCACCCACTTTGTGGATTGCATGATGCCACCTAATAAGCAAGTGCATTGTTAGATTTACAAACTTTAGATTTTAATTGCTTGATTATTCCAAATTTATGCTTAATTGTTTAATTCACCTGTTATGATAACTATGCTGTTTCAATTTTCCATTTTTCTTCCAGGACAGATTGTCTGTTGTGCTGGGTCTGTAGCTTGCCATGATGTTATTTTTGAACTCTTGATGTTAAAAATCTAATTTGTTCCTAAAATATTTGAACATTGTGTCACACTGAATTTGTATTTTAAAATAATCTTGCAGTGCACTCCTGTTGGTAGCCCCAACTTGTCCAACTGAAATAACACTAACAATTTCTGCTGCCTTTATCAAACTCCGTAATGAACGCTGTTATTTTGATTTCTTTTTGTGGACAAGAACCAAACATAATTAAAGTCTCAAAATTTTTAAAAATGCAAATAATGAAATTTCCCAGTGGATTTATCCAATCGTATGGCATAATTAAAGGAGGCAAGGTGCCTTTGACCTCAGAAACTGATTTAACTGGTGGTATGAGCATCACCTCTGTGTTGTTGTTAGCTCTTGTTCAACTGTAGAAATTTTGTTCCAGGCCTCAGTGTGTGTAAGTCCTTAGAGTCCATTCAGAAATCTGTCTGAAAGGGGAAGTTTTTTTTTGTGGGTCCACTAGTGAATTCTGTAAGTTTGAGTGTCCAGGTGGCTTAAAGAAACAATCAGCTTTTTTTAAAAAGATCAGGATGACCGATATTGGCTTTTAGCAAAAATAAGTTAATAGGGCGTAGAAAAAATCCATCGAGTCAGCACCAACCCACTGAAGGTGATCCCACCCACACCCAGATAACAAGCATGGGGCTGGATGAACACAGCGGGTCAAGCAGCATCATAGGAGCAGGAAAACTTGACGTTTCGGGCCTAAACCCTTCATCAGAAATGGGGGAGGGGAAGAGGGTTCTGAAATAAATAGGGAGAGAG
>JAHRHZ010000023.1:41759877-41893244 GCA_024137785.1 Ginglymostoma cirratum | reverse complement strand
CAAGCCACACCCCCATCTCCTATCTACTAACATCATCCCGCCCCCTTGACCTGTCCGTCCTCCCTGGACTGACCTATCTCCTCCCTACCCCCCTACCTACACTCACCTTTACTGGCTCCATGGATGAACACAGCAGGTCTGATGAAGGGTCTAGGCCCGAAACGTCAAGTTTTCCTGCTCCTATGATGCTGCTTGACCCGCTGTGTTCATCCAGCCCCATGCTTGTTATCTCGGATTCTCCAGCATCTGCAGTACCTTTTATCTCCCACCCACACCCAGCCGTCCACCCTATCCCCATAGCCCCACCTTTACTGTGGCTAATTCACCCAGCCCTGGACACTACAAAGCAATTTTAGCATGGCCAATCCACTAACTTGCATATCTTTGAACTGTGGGAGGAATCCAGAGCACCCAGCGGAAACCCACTCAGACAGCCACATACAGGTGGAATTGAACCCCAGTACCTGGTGCTGTGAAGCAGCAGTGCTAACCACTGAGTCACCGTACCACTCTAAAAGTTGACAGGAATAGTTTGCTTTAATATAGATGTTGTCAATGCTGGTGGATTTATTTGTCTACTGAGTTGCATTTGCATGAACTGGTGTTTGTACAATGTACAATGTTTGTACAATGCAAAGCTGACTTTGCCCATTAAATAACATTTTTTTTTCTAATAGACTCAGAGAGAACTACAGCCTGGAACAGATCCTTTGGTCCAACTCATCCATGCTGACCGCGTTTCCCAAACTAAACTAGTCCCATTTGCCTGTGTTTGGCCCATATCCCTCTAAACCTTTCCTATTCATGTACCTGTCCAAAGGTCTTTTAAAGTTTGTAACTGTACCTGCATCTACCACTTCCTCTAGCAGTTTACCTTAAAAAATGCCGTCTAGTTTTGAACTCCCCTCTCCTCCCCAAAGGGAATAGACCTTTGCTATTCGTCTTATCTATGCCCCTCATGATTTTATAAACCTCTATAAGGTCCACCCCTCAACCTCCTACGCTCCAGTGAAAAAGTCCCAGCCTATCCAGACTCTCCCTGTAACTCAAATCCTCCAGTCCTGGCAACATCCTGGTAAATTTTTCTGTACCTTCTCCGATTTAATAATATCCTTCCTATATCAGGGTGAACAGAACTGTTCACAGTACTCCAAAAGTAGCCTCACCAACATCCTATAATAGCAAGTAATTTTAGTAAATTTAAGATTAATTAAATTACTTGTCAGGTGAAATAATGACTCCTTTATGTTAAAATTAAATTTTATTTCTGATTTAGCAATTGAGCAACATTTATTAATTTACGGTTTGACTTTGAACAAATAAATAATCAATGCATTGTATTGAGTCTGTGACATTATCCCTGTTTTGGAATAGGGCATTTTTGGTTGCTATGGAATATTGTTTCCATAGTAGCATCTGCCTGGAGCTCATGATAAAGGTCACAATGTTCAGTTGTTGCTTTTGTGTAGTTAGATTTGCGCAGCAGTTTGAAGTAGCATATTCACTTATATCTGAACAATTATTAGGAACTTTTGTGATAACCAATGCAGTTTTTTTTTAACTTCTATCTTCTAGTTGTTAGAAAGTACATTTTAACTCAACAATAGAACTCAGTATTTGCCTTGAAATCATTATTCTGTGAAAGTAAGCTAGTTCTGTATTCGTGAGTTTCATTGTAGGATTGTAATTCCGTACAATTAAAATGATGAGTTATTATTTGAAGATTTATTCTTGATGAAAATGTTGTAAAACGTATGCTGTGAGGACAGTACGAGGTGCTGCATGAGGTTCTAACTGCTGTATAATCGGGTCAAGTTTTTTTTATAAATTGATGTTGTCAGTCATCAGTTGGGCTGTTATTTCCTATCACCTCCCATTTACTGAATCTGCCAGTAATAAGCAGGTTGAGAGGATCCTTGATTGACATAAGGTTCTGGCTTTTCATTGATTGAATTGAACAACACTTTTTAAAGTGCATTTTAAGTGATCCTGAATACTTGGTAGGTGACCATTGAATGTGAACATAAGTACTTCAACTCAAAGAAGGGTCCAAACCCGAAATGTCAGCCCTCCCACTCCTCTGATGCTGCTTGGCCTGCTGTGTTCATCTAGCTCTACCCCTTGTTATCTACAGTTTTGAAAGATTTCTTTGGAACAGCTGAATAAAAATAAAATTAGTTTTAATATAAATGAATAATTAATCTTCCAGTGATTGACTGTGTAGTTTTATACATGCAGATGGAAATATTTTATACAATTTAAGTAGCCAAATCCAGGCCGTTGCTTAATAAATAAAACTTCACTACATTCCTCCCTAAATGTGGTAAAGTCAGTCAGAAAATTCATAACTGTATAATTTATCTGATCCAGTGTCAGTTAGACTCTTTGCGATGGAAAGCTCATCTCAGGGTTGAATAGGATACAGAGATGTTAAAGCAGTGGAGCTACAGTGGGAGTTGGTAGAGAGGATTGGCCTCCAGTGTCGTAGATTTATAAAATAACAGAACAAGACTATGGAATGGTGTGATGTAAATTTGTATCTGATATGGAGAATCTGATCTCTTAAATTCCACAATTGTGGCTAAATATTTGAAGAGAAAGTAAAAAGGGAAGAAGGTTTATTCCTCCAGTTGTAGATTCCCTCAAAGGCAAATTTAAGTTTTTGCAAAGAAAGATTTTATTAATATTCAGGTGGAATGCTTATTTGCACTTACATGTTAGAGTTTATTATTTCCCTAATCTGAAGTCCTGAATGTAACAGATGCACTGAATTAATACATTTTAGAATGGTACAATAATCTACAGAACACCTATGATCATTCACACAAGTAGCTCCAATGCAAGATTTTTTTTAAAAAAACCAAGAATGTTAGAATGGCCTTGAAGTATGCTTGTGAATCATTGCTGAAGAAAATTTTGAGATGCTAAGGGAAGAAAGTAATTTATTGTGCTCAGAGTTTATTTTCAGCATTTATGCTCTGATGAGTGAAACAAGTCAATATAAATTTGTAGTTGAGATGTTACTTCTATTTTGCTCACTCTTTTTGGTAGTATTTCAGCATCTAGAGTGCTCTGTAATTTTGCTCCTGGTTCAATAGCATTTGAGGGAATAGACCTTGTTCAGTTCAGTGATTTGGTTACTTTTAATAAGCGACCATTCGATCTACACAAATTAATTTTAAGTATTCAGTCTTTTGATTCTCAGATCCCTTGTACCACAACTTCCTCAATTTTTCTCTGGGTTTCATTCTGTCTATATTTACTTTTGCTGTGTCTCATCCTTAACAGGTTCCCCCCCACCCCCAACAACCACCACCACCACCTTCTATCTTTGCTTCACTTTCTTTTAGGAGAAACTACAAACTTCAGGTCAAAAAATTAAATAAAGACCTTAAAAAAACTAAAAAAAAAGCTCAAAATTCCTGTGAAAATGTTGTTAAAATTCTGAATTTTTTAAACCTTAATTAAAATTCATAATGTCTAAAATAAACTGGAGAGAGCTGAATGGATGGCAATAAAACCCAAAAGATTCGGATTTTGGAAGAACCTAGTGGTTGGATTGTGCAGGTACAGAATTATATTGCAGTAAAATGCAGCTAATATACTATTGTGCAGTGCAGACTTAAAGTTTCTGTTTCTGTTGGGTTAGTTAATTATCTTGTTCTGTTGAGTGAATGAATATTATCAAGAAAATGTTGGTGTTTTCTCTGTTACGGTTTTCAGTGTATGTGTATTCCAGAAGGCATTCACCATACACACTGTGATGCATCCTGCTTGTAGCATTCCCTGGTGATTAATGGGAAGTTATTTTTGAATTTTTTTTGTGGCAAGGCAATCAATCATTACTGACATTAGAACCACAGAGCACCAGCAATTGGAGTCTGTCTTATTTCTCACTATCAGCACAAAGCAGACCAATTCCAGAATAAATACTGTAAAAGCCTATAATTAGTGTATTATAGTTAAATGATTTTAAACCTGGAACTCTGGACCTTACTGTCATCTCCATCCATCTTGTGTTTCTGTTCTTTTATAAATATTGACACATACAAATTATTTCCTTTGCATGCAATACTGATAAATGCTTTCTGCAATTATGGCGCAGTTTTCATTTGGGTAATTGGCCTTTCATAAGTGAGTCCATTTTGCAGGAGATATTCCAAATAGCACTGTTTGAAATGGCTGTTAATAGACCACTTGAGGAATTACAAATCTGTACTCCAATCTGGATTCTGATGACAGTGATGAACTATTTGATCTTCACCTTTACATTGTAACTCAAAAGTTGTGATCAGTCCTGGGAAACCTCTATCCTTCTGACTCTGACTTACTCTGTCTAATTGTGGCACGTGTGTATTACAAAACACTTAGTATTAGTATTTGGACACCCCTCTGTAATTTGACCTAAAGTCCATTTTTAATAAAAGGGTAACTTTGATGCATGATTTGGATTATTCCATTAACAATCATAAGTCACTTCGTAGAATCATAGAATCCCTACAGCGTGGAAGCAGGCCCTTCGGCCCAACAAGTCCACATTGACACTCTCAGCATCTCACCCAGACCCACCCCCACCCCCACTAATCTACACATCCCTGAACACTACGGGCAATTTAGCATGGCCAATCCACTTAGCCTGCACATCTTTGGATTGTGGGAGGAAACTGGAGCATCTGGAGGAGACCCACGCAGACAGGGGGAGAATGTGCAAACTCCACACAGACAGTTACCCGAGGGTGGAATCGAAACCGGGTCCCTGGCGCTGAGAGGCAGCAGTGCTAACCACTGAGCCACCATGCCTTGTGATCATAAAGAACATTTTCATATTTTTCAATATTCTAGCTGGATATTTACAACCTTAAAATTGCAGCTCCGTATTTAAGTCCATATTGGTTATTTTGTTTCTTCAAATTCATTAGGAAAATCACTTGAATGTCTCTGTTGTTAGCTGAAGTGGGATTTTATATTCTCTATTATTTATATATTAATATTAAACTGAAATAGATGCTTTATTTAAGATAGGCCTAAATACTTTACAACTTCACATTTAATCTTTGCTGTCCTCTATCCTAATTATTGGTGTCATTCTTTACTTTTGCAAGACCACAGAGTGCACATTTTAGCCTACATGGCACATAACTCATTTGCCAACTACCACTGATCTGATTAGATCACATGAAACATTATTGGGCCTCATTGTCTTCTGTCGAAACTGCCCAGCACTCCAAAACTATCCTGTTGAGCAGTGGTAAACTGGATTCTTCAGTCAATTATCAGTCAGTTTCTTAAGCCCTTCTTCTGTACTACTGTCAACCTGAGCACCAGCATGTGTAAGGAGTTCATTGAGATACTGCTCACTAAGGGTAGACAGCCGAATAGAATGGCTTTGTGTTGCTTCTCCACTTCCTCTTACCAAATTCAAACTTCTCCTCATGCCCTTTCCAAGCTCATCTTATCAATAAAACTTGTCCTCTCTTTCAAAAACACTGCCTCTTCAAAAAGATTTACCCTTGATTTTCTTCTTCTCCATCGTATGAATCCTTCGCTTCAAGTTTTCATCCCTACCCCAACATTCCAAGATTCCCAAATCAGAATATAATTTGATTTGAAGTAGGGAATTCTAGAATTTTGACTCAGCAATGACAAACAGTTTAGTAACTTATTGCAAAGCTAGGAGGACATATGACATGGAGGGAAACTTGCAGGAAGATGTGTTCCTATGAACCTACTGCATTTTTCCTGGTAGATAGTCGAGACTCTGAGTTAAGGAGGTGATGCTTCTTCATCTTCCTTACTTTCTTTAGAAGCTTCAGTCACACCAAACTGCTTCGACCCTTTTTATCCTTTATCTATCTAGATGGCACTTGGTTCTAGCCTTAACCTTCTAATCATAAACAGTGCATCACCAGCAGTGGCCACTCTTTCTGTCTCACAACATCAGCTTTGGAGCCCATGAATGGTCAGTCTTGACTACCGCCATATTTTTGTCTATATGCTGTTGCTGACTGAAGCCATTTGACGATTTGGGGTCAAGTTCCATTTGTATTCTCTGTGTCACATGGCTGTACATCATGATGACTACTTAGATTCTTCTAGAGCTTTTTATTAATAGACAGCATTTCAACCACACATACTGGGGTGAGTCATATTTCCTCCACTTAATCTCAGAAGGCTGAAGCTGCCATTTGTTTCTCCATACTCTTTTCACTTGTTTCACCCCACCCATGGCCACTGACTCAGGTCAAAGAAGACTGTTCGCAGCTTTGTTGCCCTATTTGATCTGACTTTAGTTTTTAAACCTATATTCTGTCTATTGAAAATACTCCTATTTTTACCTTAATAAACCTGCCCACTGTTTTGCATCTTCTGTTGAATTATAGAATTATGAAATAGTTACTGGACAGAAGGATGTCATTCAACCCTTGGAGCTGTGCCAGTTCTTTGCAAGAACGTTTAACTAGTCCCATTTCCTAGTTATCTCTCTGTAGTCCCACAAGTTTATTTTAAACCCTTGAATTCCTCTTCTGCAAATCCATTTTGAAAGCACTTTCAGGCAGTGCATTTCACCATGAAACTGATGTGTAAAAGCATTTCTCCTCATGTCCTCAATGGTTCTTTTGGCAGTCACCTTAAAATTGGTATCCTCTTGGACCTGACCCCTCTGGAACAGTTCGGTAATAAAAAAAAATCAAAACTTGTAAATTGCTTCCTAAGTTCTGACTTAGAGAACTCAGATGTAAGCATATTATGTAGAAATATTAGCGCCTGAATTTCTTCAGTGGTTGAAGTATGAACATCAGAATTAATTAAACATGGGAATATTTAGGTTAAACTTAGTTGATTCATAGATAAACTCAACATTATTGTGTTGCTTCAAACCTTAATGAGCCTTTGTCCTGTCTACTACCTTTAGCATAGACAAGTTTTTAACAAATTTTTTTGTGTTCTTGGTTATAACTTGTGTTTTTGCAAGATTTATATGAAGTCACCAGTAAAGTACATTTTCATGTATGTTGGTGTTTTAGGTTAAACGTAGTTGATTCATAGATAAACTCAAGTTATTTATTTCACCTTCACATTATTATGTTGCTTCAAACCTAGAATGTAGATTTAACAACCAGAAAAGTATCTATTTTGTGCTGTGATTTCCAAGCTTGCATTCTGAGCATTTTTAGAGAAAATTCAAAGATGCCAATGTAGTAAATATACCTTAATGTTCCATTTTGAGATATTGACAAATCTGCTGTTGTACTGACTGACATAACTTTAAGTAAGTGGAGATGTTGTGAACCATGTAGTTTCTCCAGAGCATCAGTAAGGATGAAATTCCAACATTAAGTGAAAATGCCACCTGCAGAAGAGTTACTACTCACGCCTGTCATTCTAATCCTACAAGTGAGCATGCATCTTGACAAAATACAAATTTACATATTTTACCTCATAGTATAGCTAATATCCTGGACAGTGCTCATCGTGTTCAAATAACATTGACTTCATGTTTGTCCTTTGTAAACCCTGGCATCCCATCCTAATGGCATTGATGTATTAAGTTCATGAAAATTAGCAAATGAAAATATAATCTTATATATGAAAACTTCTTAGCGACAGATGTATGCTCTGTCAAGTTGTTGTGCAACAAGAAATGATTGGTACTGTATAGCTTTTAAATATAGGTATTTAAAATTAGTGCAATAATTATAATTTGTTACAGGCTGGTTCACTGACTTACTGACTGCTTCATTATATTAAAACCAACTTTAGAGGTATCACTGCATTCCTTTAAAAATGAACATATTCGGGAATATTCGGGAATATTTGTGCTTTGACTGTCAGCCTATTTGCTCAATAATATCTCTATTGCAGTAGCAGCTGCACTATTTGAAATACAGAACAGCAACTTTAAAAAGAACCATTGTTTAAGGTTTGCAATGGATTGAATTGCTTTTCTTTGTATTCCCAAAGAAGCTATGGGTCACCTTATTTTAGGCGTTTTACTAAACATTTTGAAAAGAGGCAGCACTCTTCTGGTTGTCAATAATTACTTCAGCTTCTGAACACTAATTTATGACTTCAGTTATGGAATATGAAACTTTGTCTTAAAAGTGATAGTTCTTTTCATGCAAAGTACAAGTAGTTTCTCTATAGGAAAGACCTTGTGTTCATATGTTGCTTTTTATGTCTTTTGTTTTCCTAAAAACATCGTACAACCAATTCATAACATTTTATTTACAAAATTACTTTGAGAAACACATGCGGTGGCTAATTTGTATTCAGTGGGATTCTACAAACAGCATAGGTGATGTGATTAGATAAATTGTTTTGATTAAGTTTATTGAACGATTAAAAATTAATTGGGACACTGAGAGAGCACCCCTATTTTACTGCGAATAATATTAGAATCCCTGGTATCCAGCTGAACTGTATTCAATCAACAATGCAGCATTATCCCTCAACTGGAGTGAAGTGTCAGCCTAGTTGATTTACTCAAAACCAATAACTTACAACCTTCTGACTCATCAGCACCAGGGCTGCCATTGAACCAATACACACTTCAGAAGCGATCAACAAATTTTTCATGCAGCTCAGAACCATTTAGCCATCTCAACTGCTTCTGTTACCATACGTGACCAATTTGTAAAATGCACTGTCAATACAGTGTGGAGCTGGAGGAACACAGCAGGTCAGGCAGCATCAGAGGAGCAGGAAAGTTGATGTTTTGGGTTTACATCCTTCATTAGGATGGGGGAGGGGGAAGGGAGCTGGGAAATAAATAGAAGGAGGAGGGGTGGGGCTAGAGGAAAGTAGGTGGGATGGTGATAGGTGGATGCAGGTAAGAGGTAGTTGGGATCCGTCAGTGGGAAGGGTGAGGTGGATAGGTGGGAAAGTAGATGGACAGGTAGTGTCAGGTCAAGGAGGCAGGAATGAGAGGGACGGTTGGACATGGCCCCTCCCCAGCCCTGATGAAGGGTGTAAACCCGAAGTGATGTCTTTCCTGCTCCTCTGATGCTACTTAACTTGCTGTGTTCCTCCAGCTCCACACTGTGTTGATTCTGACTCCAGCATCTGCAGTTCTTGCTATCTCAGAGTGACTAAAATTCACTGTGCAATTTTCTGGAATTAGCCCGGATTTGACGAGATACGTTAAGGCTGGACTGTACTATATATTGTTATAAAACCCAGATCCGATCCCTGATTATAAATTCACTGTTGCTCGCAAGTAGTATGTTGATTTGAGTTCAGAATTTCAGTTTCTTTTGTCAAGGCAGGCTCTAGAGCAAATCTGAAAGTTAACCTTTAGACTACGAACTTGAAGAAACCCTTCACAAATATGAGCTCATACAAAGCCCTTTGAACCCAGATGTTGTTATTCCAGTTAACAGCTTGTGAATCCACCTCTATATAGCTGAAAAAACTGACCTATAGGGTACAGGAATGTTGATTATTAGAATTCTGATGTTTTTCATCTCTTTATTTTAATTTTTTGTGATTTGGAGTTATTTTTCCAGAAGATGGTCTTGTTCCACATTCCCCATACTTTTATGCGTCAATTGGTTTTGCATGTTATACTGAATTGGTACATTCTTTCAGCAATCAATAAATACTTGCAGTAGAAATGTTTGGAATATGTTTTACTCTGAAAAAATGTTAAGGACTATCCCTGTTTTTCATAGACTTATAAACATCATGCATTGCATTAATCAACTAATCAGAATAATAATTCTAAACTATCTGTCTTTCGTTCTATTGAGCATCATTCCAGTTCCATGACATTCTTTCTATTTCCATTTAAAGTTGCATTTTTATGTCCAGTTCAAATAAAAATGAGAAGTAATAAGTATTATTATATATACTAATATACTATTGTCAGGCTGGATTACATGCAACTTTGTAAAATAATCGAGGGCGGAAATAGCACAGGCAGTACTACATAGATTTAATAAGTTGTTAGAAAAACGTCGTACAAGAAGACAGGCAGATGGCAAATGTA
Organism: Ginglymostoma cirratum; assembly: GCA_024137785.1. Lineage (NCBI taxonomy): Eukaryota > Metazoa > Chordata > Chondrichthyes > Orectolobiformes > Ginglymostomatidae > Ginglymostoma > Ginglymostoma cirratum. The sequence goes on along the minus strand of JAHRHZ010000023.1, from coordinate 41,883,256 downwards.
ACGCCTGTAATTAAAAAAGAGGCTGAAATGTATTAGGGGAACTTTAACTAGTCTGCTTAATATTAGTGGCAAGCAAAATAATGGAACTCCAAGTCAAGAAGAAAATAATACAACAGCTAGGGGCTGAAAATTTAATAATGAAAAGTCAGTATGAGATTCAAAAGGCAAAGTTTTACCTGACCAACCTAGTTTAATTTTTGTGGAGTTAACTGAGAGAGTAGAGAAGAATACTAAAGTTGATATAATTTACCTAGATTTCCAAACGGCCTTTGAGGAGTCATATTGCGGACTATTCAAATCATACCAAGTGGAGTAAGGGTCAAGGAGCAGAATGGATAGCTAGCTGGTTTCAATATGGCAAAAGAAATATAGGCCTAAGGGGGAATTATTCATAAAGGCAGTAGATAGAAAGGGGAGCCCTGCAAACATCGGCAAAAGGGACATGTGTTTACAAGTTTATTAAAAAATGCACACTTCCTCAGCTTGCAGATGACAGTAAATGTTGGAGTATGGGCAGTTACCCGGTATAATGAAGACTAGAACAAATTACAAGAGGACATTAAACTTGTCACATAGACATATGTTGAAATTAATTTACAAATTATAAGTGTGGGGTATTACATCATGGTAAGAAAAACAAGGTGATGACTTTATGGAAAATAGAAGTCGAGTAGAGAAGCAAAGGGATCTGTGAGCGCAAACAAATCACTAAAAAATGAGATGAATTAGTTTATTAAAGTCATTTAAGAAAAAAAGCACTAAAGTTTATTTCTAAAGGTCCAGAATTGAAAAGAAAATAGATTATACTAAACTTACTTCACATCATGGTTAGACCACACTTGGAGTACTGTGTGAAGTTTCAATAACCACTGTATAAAAAGAAACAGAGGCATTAGAGTAGCTACAAAAATTATTGACAATGATGGTATCAGGTACATCTTTGCATCTCTATTGGGAAACCGATTATAAAAGGTTTCTCTTCAAAAGGCCAACTGAGAGATGACCTAATAAAAATTTTGATAGACCCAGAGTAAGTGTCTTCATATGTAGGGAAGAGCAAAATTTGACCTGTCAGTGTCAGATAGTCACCAAGGAATCAAAGAACTTGGAAGAACTACTTTACGCAGCAAATAGTAGGAAAGTGGAATGCATTACCATGGGAAATGGCTGAAGCAAATAGTATAGATGAATTTGAGGGAGACTGGAGAATGGAAGAGAAGGTTATGTTTGCAGTTGATGCGATAATTGCATGTGCACTTCATTCTGGTGTGGGCTGAGTGGCTTTGCTTCAGGTTATGTATTCCATTGAATTCTGTCCCATATAGTTTTTTTTCACTTCATTTTCAGAATTATATTTGCAATAAGAATGGAAAGTTAAAGCAAAACCGGTGTGAAATGCAAAATTGTATGTGAATACTTTCCTGAATCAAAATTATTTCTGATTATTCAAATTAGACAACTTAGTAACCATTGAGCATGACTATTTTGAATTTGAGATGCCCTGTTCTGACAAATCCTTAATTTTCTGACCTGTTGCTTTTTATTGACTGTTGCAAATCTGTGTATTTGCTGACCCCAAGTGGTGGAGTGCAGATTTGCACTACTATCGAGATTTTAATCAAGTTTGTGTGGCAGCCTTCAATCACATTACACTTAAAAATGATAGAAATAACTTTTTATGTATTAACTAAACTAGAATTGGTTAAACAGAACACATGGAATTGGTTTAAAACTTCCTTATTATTTATGATTGTTTCAGAGATAGTAGGAACTGCAGATGCTGGAGAATCTGAGATAACAAGGTGTAGAGCTGGATGAGCGTAGCAGGCCAAGCAGCATCAGAGGAGCAGGAAGGCTAGGCTTTGCAGTGGGGTTAAAATCCTTCCTGCTCCTCTGATGCTGCTTGGCCTGCTGTGCTCATCCAGCTCTACACCTTGTTATCTCTTATTATTTATGATGTTCTGTTGGGAGTCATTGTCATTTACTTAATGACTGACCCCTTCAGAAAGGAATCAGAAAGTTCTCAGTGCTTGCGAATCTCTACCTTAATGTGAGTTGTTATATTTGGAAAAGGAGTGATGGTTTGAAGGAGAAATAACCTTGAATTTCATATTTTTGTCTTGTAGTGCTGTGTGCGAAAAATCTGGCGAAGAAGGATTTCTTCAGTAAGTATTAAATTTCGTTTTCTATAATTTGAGAGTATAAAGAATAGAGGGCCAATTCCTCAATTCTGGAATTTGGGTCCCATTCCACAATATTTAATTGGATTATGAGAGAATGCTAGCTGGAAATATAAAAGCAGATAGGAAGAATTGCTGTAAGTATTTTAAAAAGTAAAGAATTGACCAACTGAGTATTCATTGTAAAGAAAGTGAGATTGGAGAATTAATAATGAAACATAAGAAATGGAAGATTAATTGAACAAGTATTTTGCATCAGTCATCACTATATATGTTACATGCTAGAGCAGCAATAAATCAGAAAATGGAAACAAGGGGGGAACTCTGGAAATTCATGATCAACAGAGAAGTTGTACTGAGCAAATTGTTGGATTTGCGGGCTGACAAGTGCCTAGTTACGGGCTTCATCATAGACTATGAAAAGAATGTCTATTGAGATGGTTGGTTTTAATATTCCAAAATTCTGGGATGGTTCCATTAGACTTTAAGACAGCAAATCTACCTCCTTTTCAAAAAGGGAAGGAGACCAAAGCAGGAAGCTACAAGTCAATGATCTTAGTATCTGTCATCAGGGAAACATTAGAAGCTATTGTTGAAGTGAAAGTAGGACACATAGATGAGTTCAAGGTAATTGAGCAGAATCGATATCGTTTTGTGAAAGCATATCATGTTTAACTAATCTCTTGGAGTATTTTGAGGAGGTAATGTTTTCTAGAGAAAGAGGAACTTGTGGATGTATTGTACTTAGATTTGCAGAACACATGATGATGAGTCATATCAAAAGATATACTGTGGAAAATAAAAGCTTATTATATAGGGACTAGCTTACTGACATGGATAGAAGATTGTCTGGCTAACAGGATGCAGAGAGTAGGCGTAATTTTTTTAGGTTGACAAGATGTAACAGGTGTTGGTGCTAGGACCTCAACTGTTTAAACTTACGTAAATAACTTGAATAAAGGAAAAGGAGAAATGGTTGCCAAATTTACCAAAGCCACAGAATAATATAAATATGTTAAATGGGTAGGCATAGATGTGGGAAACGGAACACAAAGTGGGAAAACATGAAATTTTCCATTTTGGCCGGAAAGATTTAAAAAACACGTTATCTACATGGTGAGAGATTGCAGACCTCTGAGATGCGAAGTTTCTTCATGCATGAATCCAAAAGGTTAGTATGCACGTATAGCAAGTATTTAGGAAAGCTAATAGAATGTTATCATTTATCGTGAAGAGAATTGAATACAGAATGCTTTAGTTATATAGGGCATCGGTGAGACCACACCTGAAGTACTGTATGCATTGTCACCTATTTGTCACCTCCTTTTAAGGAAGTGCTGGAAGCAGTTCAGAGATGGTTTACCAAACTAATATCTAGAATGAGCGACTTGTCTTATGAGGAAAGATTGGATAGGCTCGGCCTGTAATCACTGGAGTTAAGAAGAGTGCGAGGTGACTTCATTGAAACACAAAAGATGGGAGCAGATGTCGAGAGGATATTTCCTCTTTTGGCAGAATCAAGAATTAGAGGTCACCTATTAAAACAGAGATTAGGAGAATTTTTTTCTCTGAGAATCAGAAGTCTGTGGAACAGTCATACTGTAAAAAGCAGTATAAATTGATCCTTTGAATATTTTTAAGGCAGTGGTAGATAATTATTAAGTAAGAGAGTGAACGGTTATCAAGGGTAGGCAGGAATGCAAATTTGAGGTTACAATCCAATCAGATCTTATTGAATGTAGGAGCAGGCTCAAGGAGCTGAATGACTTACACCTGCTGTTTGTTAGTTTGTTCATATGCGTGTTCCTAAAGCCAGCAATAATTGTACAAAGGGAATGGTTAGAATTTTTTTTTGGAAGAAGGGTTCCAACCCGAAACGTCAACTTTCTAGCTCCTCTGATGCTGCCTGGCCTGCTGGGTTCCTCCAGCTCCATACTGTGTTGTCTCTGACTCCAGCATCTGCAGTTCTTGCTATCTCTGGTTAGCAAACTTTGCTGGATTCGGTATTCTCAGCCATTGCTCATAGATTCAAAACAATTGATGTTTGCAAACTTTGCTCCAAAATGGGGATATTTTTCAAGGTCATGTGCAGATCTGCAGGTTCGGTAAGGAGACTTTACCTGTTCTGTTGGAAGAGGCAAGATACTGCAGGATTGACATCATTCAGGCAGAGGAGTTTCCCCTTCTGCAACCAAGTATTTGTAAGTCATGGGAGCTGATAAGGAAGATACTTTCTGCCATGAGGAAATGTGCCAAAGTGAGATTGCCCACAGCTGACAACTTAAGTCTTGCCTATGCTATTAATGATCCAGGCACCTAATCCAAACATGGCACAGCACCCACAATGACCATGGACCATAGTAAGCTCTACTATCTTGAGTGACAAAACTTCCATAATTTTGGTGCTACAGCCTGAACATGGCTGACATGGAAAAAGGTTTTTATAACACTGTGGACTGCTGTATGTTATACTTCAAGTTAAAATGCTATGTTCATGTTGTGCAATCACTCATTCAAAGCAGGTGGACTGAAAGCTGGCCACTGGTAAGCCACTCAGGTTGAACCATATGCTGGAAGCTTACATGGTGTCTGCTTTTAAAGGTGAAATTTGTACACAATTACAGCTGGTGAATGCACAATGGCAGGGTCCTTCCTGTAGTCTGACCCAAAATGAGAAGACAGCTCAAGACATCATTAGGGTGGTGACCCTTAAGCACATGGGCAAGGGAGACCTTGTTGGCTTTTGTGACAGACATGAAAGGCAAGTATTCTTCAATGTTTTACACTTACTTAACTTTCAAATTCATTCGCCTACTGATGTGTCCACAAACAGCATGCTTCTCACTGTAGTGCCTTTACTACTGTGTTCAGATCTATCTGTTAATTACATTATCTTCACCATTTGTTTTCTCATTACATAGGCATCCAAAAATGCTTTGCCTATCACTGAGACAAGAAGCAAGCCAGTATTTCATATGAGCACCCGCCAAGCATTTTTGACCACACAAGCACCAGCTCAGATACATTCCACAGGATAATGAGAAAATTCAAATGAAGAAGAGAAAGTTGATGTGGTACTGGAGGAGCATCGACATGATAATTGACATGAATTAATGATGTATAATGCAGGATCTAGAGATCTGTACCTTACTGAGGCAATATACGTAGACCTTTAATAAAAATAAAATATGCAGTTCATAAATTCCATTGAGAATATTGGCAATTCTTGAATAGTATGGAAGAAAATTGGTATAAATTCATTTGTTATGTCATTTATAAAAATAAAGTATATTTGTAATCCACCATGCAGCTGATGGTAATTTCACAGTCATCTGCAGAAAATCTCCTGAGGATAGTTGTTTAAAACAAAGACGTAGTTTTTCTTGCTAAAGATGTTACTGTGACTATGAAATCACAAGAAATCATGTATTTTTCATTTTGGGGACTGTAACCTGCAAGGGAATTTGGACTGCTCCAAATGGAATACGAGGAAAGTTTTGCACCTTGAAAATCAAGTGCTGCATATATTGTTGAGCTGTGCAGTAATGTTGCTTTTTGAAGCAGTAGAGGAAGAATTTGAGACTGAGCAGCACAGAGAGTCTTTGGAGCTCAGCGCATTCTTCCTGAAACAGCTTTCTGATTGGTTGAGCTGCAAAGTGGTAAAAAGCTCTATGTTCCAGGGCAGCAGCAGAAGAGAAAAACATCCAGTCAGAAAGCATCTCTTTCTCCCTCCCTCCCTCGCTCCTCCCCCCCACCTCTCTCTGTCTCTCTCCATGTGAAAGAAGTACAGAAACCCAAGAGAGCTTAGCATAAATAATGCTAACAATGATAGATCTTGGTCTAAATGATCAACTATTGAATTGAAAAACGACAATCGCCGTACAGACAACAGCATGTCATTGCTAAAATTGAAAGCAATGTGAGAAAAATAGTTTTGTAATACTTTGAAAAATAACACCTTTGTAGTGCGGGCTTTTGACCTTTGGAATTTATTTACATAGTCTTTATTCTTTTTCAACCCATGGTTTAAGTTTAAACCATTTGTCTTTTGCCTATCTTAAACATGATTGAGTGCATGTTCATTTGGGTTTTATTGAAAGAATATAGTTTAAGTGCATAGTTGTAGATTAAAAATCCCCTTCTCTTCTCTGTTCATGTTAAAATTAAATGTGTTAGAATAAATTGATTTATCTTTCTGTTTCTGTAAATTGCTTTTGTCCTGGCTAGTAGTCTATCAGGCGAATTGATCACTTTGGTGATTTCATTGGGATTTTATATGTTTATATATTTTGTGACGGTTTATGGAACAGTGAAGAATTATTGGTGCACTCTTTCCAATTAAGTTGTGACAAGTTATGAAATTAAATTTACAGGCGGCTTAATTCTAGGCTGTAAAGGCTCGGGAAATGATTTGAGAATATACTGCTGTGGGACTTAACAGCTGGGTCCAAAGATCACACATAGATCTGCTCCAGTGATTAGCAAAGGATAACCTGCAACATGTACAAATCTACAAAAGAGGCTTGGTTACCTTTCCAGATGATGCTAGATTTACCACTTTAGCTGTAAACTGACAGGTTACTGATAAAGAACTAGAAATAGTTGTAGGTTAATCTTGAGATGTAGCACAAAGATGTTAAGTGCAGCAGTGGTGACTTGGAATTTTCCAGTGAGGAGGAACAGGCTACCATTACAACTACTCATTCCACTAAAATAATCTTAAGAAAAACACTGAATGGCAGTTGTCATACAAGCATTTGTTTAGGAAAAGGTGACGTATTTCTGTTCTAAAAAGAAGTAGAGAAATTAATTCTGGTGGTCTGCATTATGTGTTTTTTTTTTGATAAAAGGAGCACATTAATGCTGTCAGCAATGCAGCAAAAACACAGATGATAGAGTTAATCCTGAAAAGGCGGCATATGTGGTTCATAGTGCCAATATATTCTGAGAACCACATGTCTGTTCATGCTATTTTTATCATTAGTGTCAATTTACAGAGTCCAGGAGTGTCCTCCATTCCGATATTTCTTTTTTCTCTTTCTGCTCAACTCTAAACTTTCTTTGAGGAGATTAAAGGATAAAAGGACACTCATTCACAATAACATATTTCAGTACAGAAAAAAGAACTGCAGGCGCTGGAAATCAGAAACAAAAACAAAAATTGCTGGAAAACCTCAGCAGGTCTAGCAGCATCTTTGGAGAGAAAGCAGAGTTAACATGTCGGTCTGAACCTGAAACCCTCACTCTGATTTCTGACCACGGATGCTGCCGGACTTGCTGAGCTTTTCCAGCAGTTTCAGTTTTTGCAAGTACACAGGAATATATTATAAATAATGACTAAAGGTAATTTGGCTGAGTATGCTTTGTTTCTGTTTCTCTTCTTTCTTGAATAACGGTTACGTTTGCCAGTTTTCAATCTGCTGAGTCGATTCTAGGATCCAGAGAATTTTGAAAATTTGTAACCATTGCATCCAGTATCTCTTTTTGAACCATAGGAAGGCCACTAAGTTCTGGGAATTTGTTGACTTTTAGTCCATCAGGTTTCTCCAATACATTTTTTTTTTAACTTTAATTAATTACCTTAAGTTTCTTCTCTTAATAGCTCTTGACATTGCCACTTCTGATGTGTAACATGCGTCTCTTATTGTGAAGGCAGACAAAAAATATTTGGTTAACATCACTGCTGCTTCTTTGTTATCAATCATAGTTTCTCCTGTCTCTACCTCTTGATGGACTAGCATTAGATAATTTTTTGAACAACGTTTTGCTCATCCTTTGCTAGTTTTTAGAGCAGTCCTAATCCTCAGGCTTAATACTACCCTTTTGTAACTTTTGAAAGACTCTTCTAATCTAATGCTAACCTTAACTTCCCTACTAAACCACAAATGGATCTTTCTTGCTAAGTTTTTATAGTTTAATGAAATGTACTTTTGTTGGATGTCACAAATCATGTCTTTTAATGTTTTTCACTGTCTCTAACAGCATATTTTTTAGTCTGTTTACTCTTAGACAGCTTTTTCTTCATACCTATGTAATTGGCTTTAAGTTTAAGATTCCTGTTCTGGACCGAAGTATATTACTCTGAAACTTAAGATGGAATTCGATTATTATGATCACCCTTTCTCAAAGAACCTTTTCATTATGCAGTGACTGGTTACAGCATTTTCATTGCACACTATTAGATTCAGTTCCATAATATATTCTTGCAAAAAAACTGGTAAAAGTATTCTATAAATGCATCTTTAAGACTATCTTTGGCCAATTGATTTGCCTACCCTATAATGTCTCTGTGATGGCATTTAGATCTAAACCGTATATTTCTGTTGCGACTTCATCTGTTTGATTACAATGACTTGCAAATTCAGATAAAAAACCTTAAATTTTAGTTTTTTTTTACTAGTTTTTGCAGAGACTTCATGCTGATGAACAAGCACTGTTAAACTTCTTGTTCCTTCCGATCTCATTCTTCTTGTCTTTAGTCAAATTGCTGCACTGCTCTATTGCCTTAATATTTCTCTTTCAGGTTTCCAGATATTGCTTCACCATCCTACCCAGCCTCACTTTAAAGGCTGGCCTGCAGCTCTCTTAGTTACATAATTCACCTGGATGTTGAGCCCAGCCTGTTTTAAACGCTACCCATCTCAACCAAACAACACCCTCTTTCCCCAATATTGATGCCAATGCAATGAATTGAAGCCCCTTCATCCCACATCTGTTTTTGAGCCAAGCTTTTAATTCTCTGATCTACTAGGCGTATTTCAATTGGTGTATGAACCAAACAACAAATCAGATGTTATTACTTTTGAGATTGTGTTTTAAACTGATTCTATCTCTTCATTCTCTCTGAACGGACCATTGTCCCTAACTTAGCCAAAGTTGTTGGTTCCTATGTGGACCACACCAATTAGATCTTCCTGCTCCTGTTCCAAGATCGTCTCCAGTCAAAAAGAGAATTCTTTAACTCTGGAATCAGGCAAGAACACAATCTTTGGAACTCTCAGTCATAGCTTTGGAAAAAATGTCTGTCTCCCTGGCGATAATGCCCTTGATCACTATCATATTGCTTTTCATTACTACCCCTTGAATATGCTCCTAGACCATAAAGCTATGATCAGTTTGCTCATCAACCCTGTAGTCTTAGTTTTCTTGCGCATGAGTACAACAAATCTTGTAAATGATTTTCAAAGTTAACAACCAAGACTCCTCCATTACTAGATGCTGGATCTCCATAACCTGCATAATTCACAGTCACTCCTTTCTGACCTTGACCATCCAGGATTAGCTCCTGAATCAAAATTTCAAACAACCTCTTATGCAGTAATGTATCAAGCTCCAATTTAGCAACCCTGAGCTGATGTTGCTCAGCTACAGATGTTTTCTTCAGATTTTGTTGTCCAGGATTGGAATGCTATTTCCAAACTCCCACATATTGCCGTTATGACATACCACCTGCCCTTCCCATGTTTATCTAACTTTTAGTTATTGATTTGACCAGTTATTCATTTATTAACTTAGTAAATCTCTGTTATTAATTTAGTAAAGAAATAACAAATTTCAGTCTTCCAGCTTGGAGACAGAGGACCTCTCACCAACCAGAGGAGGTAAACTAAACACAATGAAATCTAACTTCTCTACACAAATTCCCCAGCTTCAGTCAAAAACACTGTTCCCACTGTGTTGTAGTAAGCACTGTATACTTATACAGAAACATTTGACTCGCATCTAAATTAGAATGGCTAAATCAACTCCCTGCTACAATAATTAACACTAATTCTGGCAACTTCTTTCTAGCTAATTAACAGCTGTTAACTACCATGAGAAATTTCCGTTCATTAGGTATCTTAACTAGCTTGCAATTTTAAAGTTCTAAATTGCATTCCAAGCATCGATCTAGAGAGAGGTCTGATTTATATTAAATTCTTAAATTTAGATCTTGTTTTGCAAAACATTCTATTCCCTGATCATATTGTGTTTCATGCTCAAGTAATTGGTAGAACTTAGTAATCATGCCTCACCAAAATGTAGGCAATAAAGAAAGGTTTTGTTAGATGTAGTTACGTCAGGAATCTGAAGACTTGTATTTTAAGATCAAGTGAGTGCCAAACGCAGTTCCCATTGTACCCACTGCCTGAATAAGACTAAAGACGAACAGGGAAACCATGAAATTTTAGTTTGGTTCCAGTGGGTAAGGCCAAGGCTCTCAAAAGAGTGAAAACCGAAAGAACTGTGGTTGCTGTAAATCAGGAACAGAAACAGAGTTGCTGGAAAAGCTCAGCAGGTCTGGCAGCATCTGTGAAGGGAAAAGCAGAGTTAACGTTTCTGGTCCGGTGACGCTTCATCGGAAGGGTCTGAAGACGAGAGTGAAATGTGTAATGGGACTAACATATATAGGTTTGACAAGAATTGGAAACTTTCTCTGTGGCCTTTATAAGCTTGGGCATGTTACAGAATAGCGCAGGGGGAAGCTAACTTTGAACTGTTGAACTCAGTGCATCATGAATCCAGGACTTTGTTAACTTACTCAATTCAGCGAAGTATCCTTGCAGAATGTATCACAGAATCATTCTTTGCATGTTTTCAATGTACCCACAAAGGATTGTAATGAAGTTTCTGTGCCAATGCTTTGAGCAATATTTGGATCTGTAATTTTAGATTGGAGACTAATAGAAGCTGAAATGTAATCAAAATTATTTATGATTCTGATCCACGAAGACTTTAGAGTTTCATGTATGAGTGTTGGTCAGAATGCAGTTTCCAATTACTTGCAGTGTTGCTAGATTATTAACAGTTCATCTGTTATAAATAAGAATAATTCTTTTTTGTCTTGAATAGGACTACCTGACCCTTTTGCCAAAATTATTGTAGATGGCTCCGGACAGTGTCATTCAACAGACACAGTGAAAAATACGCTTGATCCAAAATGGAACCAACACTATGACTTGTGAGTGCAGTTTCTGTTTTTGGAGTTTCTTATAATTCTTGGGCCTTGTTCATTATGCTTTAAATTAGTTTTTATTGTAGAGTGTAATTATGTTAAAAGCGCAGCAATTTCAAAAGGTGCGCCAGTGTTTGAATCAGAATTTGAATTATCCTTCGTCTACACAAAATGGTAAATTAATTAATGTAGAAATACTTAATACAGAATGTAATGATGGCATTGTGGTATTTGTATTTGGATAGGCACCAACAGAGAGGGACTATTATTGGTAATACATGGTTGATAGAGTAGGACATAATTTGGGTCACATTTAGTTATTTTCATCTTATTTTCATTTTTAGTTAGGTATTTTCACAATATAGGATACAGTTACTTTGTATGAATAAACTTTCTGATCCAGAAAGATCAGTCTAGACTCCTGCTCCTGCTGTTGCATCTATCTCCATCATAAAAATGTCAAAAGTCAAGCTTTATGCTCCCTTAATTAATATTAATTTGCCTTGTGCTGTAAGAAAGTGTTGTCCAGGAATAACAGCTCATTTTGTATAGCATCTATACAGTGAAACATCCCTAGGTTCTTGGGGCATAAAACCCAAGCATGACACTAGTCCATTCGAGGAGATTAGTTCAGATGACAAAAACCCATCAAAGAGGTTGACTTTAAGGATTGCCTGAAAGCAGGAAACAAGGTAGAGAGAGTCGGGAAAGGTGTAAAGAGCTGAATAATGCAATACTAACATCTTTCTAAAATCATGAGACACTGAATTTCACAAACTTATCTCATTGCCTGATTTTTGTGTTCTATCAGCTAGTTAACAAAATCTTTGTTGTACAGTAATAGAATTGAAAGAAGTAACAAATTTAATTCATATTAAATCTAAATTAGGCACCTTGAACATGTGCTGAGTACATAATTCTAACAATTTGCTTAAATGTTAAGAGATATTGACTTAACTTCAGATTTTTGCATACTTATAATTGATAAATGTGTGTGATACTTTGGATATTGCAATTGCAAAATGAAACTTGGCAGAAAGAAGGTGTGTTGTTTTTAAGGTCTTACGTCATTAAAGATGATTAACACGCTTAGTGTGGAACAATTAGCTGTGAACCAATGTCTGATCTACATTTTTGCACAAAAATATTTTTGACTAGTGATCATTAATTTACTATTCTAAAGAACACAGTGATCGTAGATTCACATTCCATCTTCAATGATAACCCAATTCATTTTTAATCATTGATATTTCATCCTAATTGTTGCCACAGCCAACTTGGAGCCAGCCAGCAATATCATTAAAGTGTTAGCATCTGAGTATATATGCTGTTGTCATTTGTTTAAAAAAGAAATAGGGTCTTGAGGTGCAGTGGTAGTGTCCCTACCTCTGGGTCAGAAGGTCCAGGTTCAAGTTCCCCCCTCAGGATTCGATAGTAATGGAGGTGTATCATATTACATTCAAGCAAGTCGATATTTAAAAATTACCAATTCTGAAGCTTGCTACCAGAAGACGGGAATGATCTTGTGGCTTGATTTTTGTCATTATTAGTTGCGTGCATTAAAATGTCTGGTGATGGTTTCAGTTTTGATGAAGGTGCAGCTAGAAGTGAATAAAAATCTTGCTTAAAAGTAGTCACCATCAGTGGGAAAATGGACTGTTTTTGTTTCAGATTCGTTGTGTTTATATGCAACGAGACTGTCTTAGTATTATAGAATCATTGATGTAGCACAGAAGGTGGCAGTTGGCCTTTTGTGTCTGTGCTGTCTCTCTGAAGAATTAATTGATTCTGCTCCCTTGTTCTTTCCCCATAGCCCTGAAAAAGTTTTTCCTTGAAGTATTCCCTTTTGAAAATTATCATCAACTCTGCTCCCATTGATCTTTCAAGTCACTGTATTCAAAATCATTATAACTCACTGTATGATTTTTCTTTTCCTCATGTCCCCTCTGGCTCTTTTGCCCATTACATTAAAGTTGTGTTCTTCGGTTGCTTACCCTTCTGCCACTGGATACAGAATAAATAAATAGAGACTATCAGAGTCTTTCATGATTTTGAATAGCACTATCAGCTTTCCTCTTGACCTTCTACACTTTAATAAGAACAAACTCAATTTCTCTAGTCTCTCTACAACTCATCCTCGATCTCCATTCTAGTCAATTTCCTGTGCACCTTCTCAAAGATATAACATCCTTTATAAAGTGTGGTTCTCAGAAATAACTGCAGTACTCTCAGTGGAGCCTAACCCATGTTTTATAAAGTCATTACAACCTTCTTGCTTTTGTACTGTATCCCTCTATTTATAAAGCCCAGGATCTTGATATTTAACAGCCTTTTTGAACTTGACCTACTACTTTAACACTTTTTTGCACATTTATCCCCTCTAACATTGTGCCATTTAGTCTACATTGCCTAAATCACATTCAAAATTCATTTACCATGTGAGTGTACGTTTCACCAGTCTGTTACTATTCTCCTCACTGTTTGTTTCCAAATTTATATCATCTGTATACTTTGAAATGATTTTTTGTACGTTCATCTGGTTTCAAACATCTCAAAAAGGTTGTTTGTGCCCTCATTGACCACTGGGAGTTATCTATGCACACAATCCAAAAGTCTGAAAAGCAACTATTCATGACTACTCTCTGCTTCTTATCTCTTAGTTTTGTTTCCCAAGGTCAGTGCCTGCTTAATCCCATGAATCAGCAATGCTAGTCTTTAGCCAATTTGATCCTCTGTCTATGTGATATTAAAAATCAGGTCTGTGTACTTGATGCAGTTAAGGATAGGAGCCTTGACATCATCCCCCTCTATGACTGAAGACCTGTGCTCTAGAACAAACCTTAGCCTAGTTAGTCCAATATAGCTGCAACACTGGAAACCCGTTCCAAGTATGTCCTGTCTTCAAAATTCATGTCAGTCCAATCTGGCCAAGTAAGAATGACCTCAAGGTACCAAGGGACTCTTGAAAAATTGAGGACAGTAGAAATTAAATAAATTTCTTCACTGATGAAAATCATAGCTAGCATAAAAGAAGCTGCATGTAGTTGTTGGTAGGTCAGTCATCTCAGTTACAGGACATTGTTGCAAAGTTGCCCTGGTAGTGTCCATGGCCCAACTATTTTCAACTGCTTGATCAATGATCTTTTCTGCATTATAAGGCTAGTATTTGGGATATTCACTAATGATTGCATGGTATTTCATGCTTGCAGTTTCTCATACAGAAGCAGCCGTGCTCACAGGCAGCAAGACCCAGGCAACATTCAGGTTTGGGATGCTTGGTGACAAGTAATGTTTGCATCACAAAAGTGCAGGACTGTTTCCAACGAGAAAGTGTACCATCTCCCTTAGATATTTAATGGCATTACTGTCACTAGATTCCCTACTGTCAACATCTTGGGAGTTATTAGAATCATAATATGGATGAACTGTATCAATAAAGTGTTACAAGAGGTCAGAGACTTGGAATTCTGCAGAGTGTAACTCACCTGACCTCCTAAAACCTGTCTACAGCTACGATGCACAAGTCACAAATGTGTTGGAATGAACCTGGAAGAAAACAGCTGCAACATGCCTCCAGAATCCCTAAATTATTCAGGACACCATGGCCCACTTGATTGGCATCCCTTCCACTGTTGTAAACACTTAACTCCCTGCACCATTAATGCTCAGTGACAAAGGTGTGTACCATCTACAAAATTCACTTCAGTAACTTTCTAAGGATCCTTTTAACAGCAGCTACAAACCCTGCAACCTTTACTACATAAAACTGCAAGTGCAGCAGACATATGGGAATACCACTGCCTCCAGGCTCCCACTAGGTCACACACCATTCTGATTTAAAGCTATATTGCTGTTGGTTCTCTAATATTGAGTCAAAATCCTGATATTCTCTTCCAAGCAGCACTTTTGATATATCTACATCAGATGGACTGCAGTGATTCAAAGAGGCAGCCCAACAACACCTCCTTTATGACCAGTTATGGATGGTCAATAAATGTCGACCTTGCCAGTGATGCTCACATCCAGTGAATGAACAGAAAATAAACTCTTTCGTTCTTCCATTTTACTACAGCTTGTAAATTTGTACTTCTGTTTGCTTCCCAATGTTGGTAGCCATGGTATACACTCAACATTGTAACAACTATGCCGTTTCTTAAGTCGAAGTAACTGGGATTTTGTCTTTGAATTCTTAAGCACGTCATCCCATTTTACTCCTTGACCAGTCTCTTTGCTCAGACCTGCCACCTTTTTTTCCTTTTGTATGTTTTCTGAAAACGTTGTAGCCAGGAATATTGTGTCCATTTCTCCTCATGTTTAAGCCATGTCTCCATTATTGCCATGATGTCATAGTTCCCCTATAGCTGCTTGTTTTTTCAGCTCACTAACTTAATTATCATGCTCCCTTGCATTTACACGTACACACACCAAATTTATTCTAGTACGACTTGAGTTTCCCCAAATGGGTCCATCCTCTTTCTGAAGCTATTCTTTTTCAACTGCTGTCTGTTTCTGTCAGTTCTCCTTTATTCTGGTATTCCTTCTAAGGCCAATTAGTTTCAGTTATTCCCCAAAGCATTAGTTAAATGTAACAAAATTAATCCGAGAAATGGGAAACACATTAATTGAGCTTTTCAGAATTTTTCAGCATCTTAAATTGTTTGTGATGATGCTTTTGTTTTCATAATCATAACTTCTTCCTTTACAGGTACATTGGAAAAGCAGATTCAATTACTATAAGCATATGGAATCACAAGAAAATACATAAGAAACAGGGAGCTGGCTTCCTGGGCTGTGTTCGGCTGCTATCAAATGCCATCAGTAGGCTAAAGGACACTGGCTGTATGTAGTCTGTCTCTTGATAATTTTTTTTGGCAGTAGAACTAATGTATAACCAAGGATTAAATAATGAATTATTTGAGTTATGACTTTCAAGCTTTTTCTGGCGCTCTGAATAGCTTGGTACAGATGGGATAAATCTCTCTTGATTCTGGATAATATGATGGTTTGGGGATCATTGTTATTGTGGAGCAGAGAATGGAAAAAGGGTGTTTTCATCTCCTTATTAGAAGTGTGTCAGATATTGGGAAGTGGCATTGGACTTTTCTCCTTTGTTCTGTGAAGGTAACTCACTTTGTGTTGGACTTTGTTTGGAAGAGAAGGTTGGTTCTGTTTAAAAACAATCAAAGAACATACATCAATATAGAACCTTTGATAACTTTAGAATTTTCAAAAAACTCTTCACAGCCAACAAAGTATTTTTTGTTCTCTGGTCACTTGCGAAATGGGTAAAAGTGGCCGTCAGTTTATGGACAGAAGATCCTGTAAACAGTAGTAAGTTAAGTTAATAATCTGCTGTTTGGTGATTGATGCATAAATAATGGGTAGGAAACTAGGTGAACCCTTTGTTCCTCTATGTGCCATGGGATATTTTACAATCAATTGAAGAGCAAGAGCACCTTTGACTGGACAGTGCACTTTTAACACTTTTAACCGCCTAGGTTGTATGCTAAAGATTTTGGAGTGGGATTAGAATTGATGACTGTTTTGCCAAGAGTAATTACACTGAACCAAGGCTGATACCTGAATATACAAAGTGGAACAGCGTTTTGTAGGAGTCTCAGAATTTGGGTGATGCTAGCAAGGCTGCATTTATTGCTTATGTCCTAGTTGCATTGGGAAAGTAATGACCAGTTCTTTGAATCATTGTAATTTTTTGCTGAAAAGTAAGGAATTCTCAAAATTACCCACCAATGACAAATGTTGAATCGAGATGCAGTATGACTTAGGGCAGTTGGAGCTGGCTTTCTTCTAGCATTGCTGCTCTTCTCTATGTAGAGGCACAAAATTTATGCCCTCCCCATACATTAGCTCACACTTGCCAAAGTGAATTTCATTTACTGCTTTTCTGTCCAGCTGACCAGACCATTGATATCTTGCTGCAGTCTATACTTTTCTTTCTCAGTATCAAATGCATGTTAATATTTGTGTCGTCATTGTCATGATATTCGCTAAATTTAAGTTTAAATCATTGACATAATCCTCAAAAAGGCAAAGGCTTAGTACTAAACTCGGCACAATCTTCCAGTCTTAAATACATCATTAACTCTAACCCTTTGCTTTCTGCCACAAGCCAGTTTTGAACCCAACATGCCACTTACCTTTAGATCTGAAGTGTTTTTAATTTCCTGACCAGGGTATCCTGTGGAGTCTTGTTACAAACTGTACTAAGGTTCATGCAGACTACAACAAATGAGCTATATTTGATAGCAACCCCCTCCTCCACCTTTTTGTCTCCTCAAAAATATTCAGCGAAATTAATTTTAAAAAAGTCTTACTTTAAGAAATCCAAGCTACTGTCCTCGTTTAATCTGTGTCTTTCCAAATGAGGATTTATACTGTCCTTCAGAATTTTTCAAATAGATTGTACGCCACTGAGTTTAGGCCAATTAACTTGTAATTGGTCCACCTGTCCTTTTTAAGTAATGGTACAATGTTGCAGTCCTCCAATATTATTCCTGTAGCCAGACAAGATTGGAAAACAATAATCAGAGCCTATACCATTTCATCTCTTGTTTCTGTTAGCAGTCTGTGAAACATTTCATTTGCACTTGGTAATCTATGTACGTTTAAAAATGCTGAACCCCTAATGTTTCCTCTCATGACGTTTCTATCATCTAATATTTCATACGTCCTTCTCCTCAACTGCAATTTCTACATGGTTTTCCTCTTTTGTGAAGACAAATGCAAAGAATTTATTAAGAACCGTATTCGTGCCTTATGCCTCCAAATGCCAAGTTATGTATTTTCTCTAAACAACCTTCCTCTTGCCCTTGATGTAATCAGAAAGAAAGTTAGGTTTTCTTTGCTTTTACTTGCCAAATTTTTCATGCCGTCTCTTTGTTTACATGATTTTCTTCTTGAGTTCACGAGTATTTTCTCTCGTCTTTGTGCTTGAGTCTTCTAATATTTGACATAAACTTTTCTTTTTCACCTTATCCTGCACTGATCTGATCTGAGCCCTGCCTGTTTTTCCCAGAATGCATCCTACTTCTCTGACATTAATTTACTTTAAGATAGTTGTTTCACTTCTCTTTTTCTAAATCTCATCTAAGCTTAAGAAAACTGGGTTTTCCCCAATTTAAAATGTGTACTCTTTGTTTGTCATTATTCTTTTCCATGACTGTTCTAATTCTAACTGCATTACGATCGCCACCACCAAATTGTCTTCCACTAATACCTGTTGTACCTGCTCAGCTTCGTTTCCTAAAAACATAAATCTAGATTGCTCCTCCTAATATTATGTTTTCTAAGTAATGGCATAAAAAGTTCTCCCTGAATGAATTTTAAGCGTTCAGTGACCTCTTTACCTTTCACACTGATTTTTGTTTTAATCTGTTAATATTAGAATAATTATATCTCCTGCTCTGTTGTTTCTGTAATTCTTTGCAATTTGTCAACATATTTGCTATTCCATCTCTCTCAAACAATATTGTACTCCTGCTAGCGTCATCTCTTTCTTGTTCTTAGGTTTAACTCATATGTTCCCATTTGGTGAGCTTTCTAAAATATCACCCCTTTTGTCAGTTGTTTCCTTAACTTGTATCGTGATGCCTGCCTCCCTCAGTGAACGATTGTCGCATGGAAAGTGTTAGTTTGGCCCATCATGTCTCTGCTGAGTTTCCTCAAGTACAAGTCACCTATCCCACTGCCAAACCTTTACAACATTTATTTTCTTCAAATAATGTTCTTTCTTTATTAAAAGAACTATGATAGAATTTGCTTCCACCATACCATCTGACAGTGCATTCCAGATCCTAATCT
The DNA here is from genome assembly GCA_024137785.1 of Ginglymostoma cirratum. Taxonomy (NCBI): domain Eukaryota; kingdom Metazoa; phylum Chordata; class Chondrichthyes; order Orectolobiformes; family Ginglymostomatidae; genus Ginglymostoma; species Ginglymostoma cirratum. The sequence continues at coordinate 41,864,320 of JAHRHZ010000023.1, read as the reverse complement.
TGGCCATTAGTATAGAACGAGGAGAACAGTGGTTTTAGTACTGAACCTTAGAGTATTACTTTCTCCAGTTTGAAATACAGCTGTTCACAACTGCTGTGTTTCCTGTCACTCAGCCAGGTTCATATCTGTAGACACGTTGTCCCTTTTATTTCTGGGTTTTAATTTGCTCATGCCCCTATTTTGAGACACTTCGTCAAATACTTTTGATAGTCCATTTGTCCCACAGTGACCAAATTACCCTCATCAACCCATCTGTTACCTTATCAGAAACACTCATTCAAGTCTGCTGAGCCCTATTTTCCCTTTACAAATGTATGAAGTTTTGCTTTTTTATTCCTCCTGTTATGGGCCAGACCAAACCACCTAAAAATATATCAAGATGTTAGCTGACACCCTAACTTTTTTTCTTTTTTTAATGGCAAGTGACAGGCGTTACATTTTGGATGCAGAGATAGTAGGAACTGCAGATGCTGGAGAATCTGAGATAACAAGGTGTAGAGCTGGATGAAAGCAGCAGGCCAAGCAGCATCATAGGAGCCCCTTGGCCTGCTGTGTCCATCCAGCTGTACATTCTGGATGCAATTCAATTGGTCAAACTGTCGGTCTGTTGAAACAAAAATGCACTTTTAGTCATACATTATAGCTAAATTACAATAACAGAAAGAAGAAACTGGAATAATTTAACTCTGTAACATCCTATAAACATACCCTTCGCAAAGGCAAAATCAGTAAAATAGATTGTCTCACATGCAATTCTCTAATCCAGGAGCAAAAACATCAAAACTCAGAGTAGCAAGGAGAGATGTACTGCAACTTCCAAACCCATCTTCAAGACCCCAGCAGCAACTGAGAAACTAAAACTAAAAATCCTGGCCCGTGGGGAGCTTGATCCCACCCATTCAAGCTGCTTCTATTTTTCAAAATTTAAAAAAAAACTCAAGGCCTCGCAAGCTGTTTACTTTATTGGATTCAAATAGACAGCTCATCTCCTCTGACTTAAAACCCATCCTCAAAAAAGCCAGGGCAATATACCTCTCTTAAAGCCATATAGTCACACTCCCCTCCCCATCAAATGCTTTTTGACATTCCTTCATCCACTGAAAGTTTCTGCTTTTCTTCAACAAGTCAATCAATGGAGCAACCATACTGCTAAAATTTGGTGCAGACTTCTGATAAAAACCACTTAATCCCAGGAATTGTGATACTTCCCTCTTCATCAGCTGTATGGGAAACTCTCCAATAACCTTTGTTTTCGCATCCCGTGGGGCCATCTGTCCATGTCCAATATCATGGCCCAGGACTATGACTTGGGCTTGACATCCAGTAGATGTTCCAAATGTTCCTTCCATGTGTGACTAAAAGTCATCAGACTGTTGGTATACACCACACAAATGTATGAAGTTTTGCTTTTTTATTCCTCCTGTTATGGGCCAGACCAAACCACCTAAAAATATATCAAGATGTTAGCTGACACCCTAACTTTTTCTTTTTTTAATGGCAAGTGACAGGCATTACATTCTGGATGCAGAGATAGTAGGAACTGCAGATGCTAGAGAATCTGAGATAACAAGGTGTAGAGCTGGATGAACACAGCAGGCCAAGCAGCATCAGAGGAGCCCCTTGGCCTGCTGTGTTCATCCAGCTGTACATTCTGGATGCAATTCAATTGGTATTCAACACCACATAATCCCAAAATGACTTTATTGGTTAGTCTTTGATGTGTGGCTGGCACATCTTTCATGACAAATGCCATGTCTTTAAACTGGTACAGTCCATTTGGTGCCATGAAAGCCAAAAAGCCAAATTTTCCTTCACTCATTCAGATAAAGGTAACTGCCAGTATCCCCTAAATCCAACTTTGAAATATAGGTTGCTTGTCCTACTTTGTCAATACAGGCTTCCAAACGTGGAATAGGATATGAATCAGATTTTGTAACTGCATTGACTTTGCAATAGTCAACACATAGTCGTTGGGTACCACCTGGTTTTGATACCATTACTATGGGTGAGCTCTATTTGCCACAACTGACTTCAGTTATATTGTCTTTGAGCATGTGGTCGATCACTTTTTGAACCTGTGCCAACTTTAGAGGGTTACGTCTATAATGATGTTACTTAAATGGTACAGCATTTCCAATTTCATGCTTAAGTCAATTAGTACTTCCCAGCTTATTCCCACAAGTGATTGTAATAACTCTTTCAGGTCATTTTGGTATTCCTCTGGAAGGTAAATCAATAACTTATCCCAATTTTTGAGAACTTCCTGATTGTCCAATTTAATTTGAGGAATGTCCAGTTTAGAATCATTTCAACTTGGCTGTTCACTCTGTGTCGTAACCAATAACGCATCTTCCTTTTGATTTCCTTCCCTATCAAAATACCTTTTGAGCATATTCACATGATGTATTCTCTGAGATTTCTTACTGTATGGTGTTCTTATTAAATAGTTTGCCTCACTCAATTTCCTTTCAATTTGATAAGGCCCATTAAGCTTTGCCTTTAAAGGTTCACCTACCACTGGAAGCAACGCTAATACTTTATCTCCACTAGCACAGTTATGAATTTTTGATTTCTAGTCTGCTTCCTGTTTCATCACATGCTGTACTAATTTCAAAAGCTGTCTAGCCAGCTCACCTGCTCTATTTAATCTTTCCCTAAAATTGGACAATTAGTCCAAATGTGTGGTCTCTGAACTCTGACATACTAATTTTTCCTGAATTAATTTCAGTGGTCCTCTCACGTTATGCTCAAAAACTAATTGAAATGGACTAAGTTTAGTTAATTCATTAGGGCATCCCTAATTGCAAAAAGTACAAATGGAATTCCTTTATCCCAATCCTCTGGATATTCTTTGCCATAAGCCGTCAACATGGTTTTAAAGTTTGATGCCACCATTCTAATGCTCTCTGCGATTCTGGATGGCACACAGTGGATTTGAATTGTTTCATTTCTAACCTTACTATAACTTCCTTGAATAGCTTAGATGTAAAATTTGACACTTGATCTGTTTGCATCTCTGTGGATAGTCTGTATGTGGTAAAAAAAATTTGAGTAACTCTTCTACAGTCCTTCTAGCGTGATACTGCACAATGATATGGCCTCTGGAAATCTAGTAAACACATCCATTATGGTCAACAAATACTGATTCCAACATGTTTGTTTTAGGTGAGAATCCTACGCAATCAATTAATACTTTTGTAAAAGGTTCATCAAATGCTGGAATGGATGTTAGGGTGCTGGTTTACCACTGTCTGAAGTTTATCAATTACCTAACACTTATGATATGTTTGGCAAAATTCAACCAAATCCTTATGCAGGCCAGACCAATAAAAATGTATTTTGGCTTGAGTTTCCCTTCCTCCAAATGGCCACCTACTGGTAATTCATGTGCTGCCCGCAGCATCTCCTTTCTATAACCAGTAATAGAACTTTATGAACCTCTGTCCATTTTTCATCCACCTGAATATGTGATGGTCTCCATTTCCTTATCGAGACATCATTTTTAAGATAGTAACATTCAGGGATACACTCCAGTGCTTCTTGAGTATGACTTTTGATACAACTGCTTTAGCTTTTCATCTTTCCATTGTAATTCAGTTAATTTCCCTAAACTAAAAGTATCCACTTTGTCCTCCACCTGTTCATGCTTTTTCTCAACCATTTGATTAAACATAGCCTCTGATAACTGAACTTTAATTTCCTTATCTTTACTCTTTGATTTCTCTTCCTGTTTCCACATGTGGTTTTGTGACCTTGTTACCACAGTCAGGAAAAATCCCAGGATATACTTCTGTTACACCTCAATGACTGATTTTCCACTGGCTTTTCAACCATAGTAGGCATCACCCCCACCTGGATAAATTGAATTTCTAGAACTGAGAATTCTTCTATTACTCCGACCACCACTTCACTTTTCACTGGACTCTCCAACCTCACCTTATATAATGGAACACTGTTCTTCTCAGCATGAGTTCCACATATTACCACTTTTTCTGACAGTACTCCTTCTGAATTATGTATCTCCTCAACTCTCACCATAAAAGACTGACTTGCTCCCATACCTCTCAAAGTCTTAATTTCTTCTGCTTCTCCTAGCATATATGAATAACCTTGCCCGTGCAGTTAAATCCTTTAAAGAGATCTGGCACTTTCTTCAGCCACCAGGTTGTACATTCTTTTGCAGCTTTTTAGCTTCCAGTATGCTTTCCTTTGCTACTTCAACAAAACTCATTGGCTTATCCTGGTTACCCATCATCCCTCTTCCCAGTGTTTTTTCCTAAACCACCAACACCACGACTTCATGAGGCCTACTTTATTACAGTGAAAACATCTGAGCCTTTTTACACCTCTTTCCCCCTCACATGTTTCCTTTTTACCCTGTGCTAAACTATCTTTGCTATCTTCAGTGAGATTCCCTTGTTCTCTTACCACCTGAAGATTTCTCTTTTCCCTAATTTCTATACCTCACAGATTGAAATTGATGTCAGAAGCCAAACTTTGACTTATGAACCAACCTATTAATCATCTGCCATTTCTTATAGTCTTAACTCTCTGCTCTCCTACATGAGTACTCAGTACTTCAAGAAGTAAACTTTTGAACTCCTCCAAAATAATCGTCTCTTAAAGAGCGTCGTATGTTTGATCTATTTTCAATGCCCTTCTCTCCCTATAAAAATTACTTTGATACTTTCAAACTCAATGTATGTTTGACCGGGTTCCCTCCTTAGATTCCTAAAACGCTGTCTGTAGGTTTCTGGTACTAGCTGATATGCACTTAAGGTGGCATTTTTCTCCTCATCATATACCCCAGATACCTCCTGTGATAACGATGTAAATACCTCACTAGCTGTACCTACCAACTTTGTTTGGATTAACAATACCCACATGGTCACTGGCCATTTCATTTGTTTAGTCATTTTCTGTAATGAAATGTGAAAGGCTCCTGCATCCTTCTTAGGCAATCCTCGGACATATTTAAACAGATCTCAACTGCGCCTTTGGCCATGATGGGATTGCTCACCATCACTGTACTCATCATTACTCCTAGCTTTCATTTCTATCTCGGCCATTTTAAGTCGATTTTGAGTTCTCAGTTCCAACTTCTAAATTTCAAAAACTCACTTTCTTCTGTTTTTAATCATAATTCACATTGTTTCATTTCCTTTTCATGTTCAAGCTGTTTCATTTTCAATTGAATTTCAGTCACTTCTAAAGATTCCAATGGCATTTCTGGCAATTGTAAATGCTGTGTGATTGCCACAATTATCTCCCCTTTCCTCACAGACACGGGCAACCCCAGTCCCAGCTTGTTTGCCGATTCCACAAGCTTTGCCTTGCTCACTTTCTGTAAAACTCCCAAAATGAATTCTTCCACCCCCAGGAAACTCTTAACTACTGAAAAAGCATTTATTACACAAAGTACACCCCCTTCATACCAACCAAATGCAACACCCAAATTAAGAGTCACCAACACTCACAACTCACTGCCTTTGAGTCCAACAATCCTAAACTCAACCTAGAATTAGCAATTTTGATCCCGACTAGAGCCCCCAAATTACACCTCTTAAAGCCATAGTATCATCATACTCCCTCGATGCCATCGGAAAATCCTGCAACCTGAAATACTGAGCTATCATTTCTGCCCTTTAAACCACGTTTCAGTAATAGCAATGATGTACCATTTCCTGGTGGTAGAGACTGCAGGGATGGAGAGATGCTGTCTTAAGTAATCTGAGTGAGTTACTGTAGTACATCCTGAAGATTGTACAAACCACAGCCATAATGCCAGTAATGGAGAAATGAATATTAGGCCAGCAGCAGTGATACTGATCAAATAAACTGCTTTGTTTTTGGTCGGAGGTGAACCTCTTGAGTGTTATGCCCATTGTGTCCAAGCTGGTCAAAAATAATCACCTATTTTCCCATCTTCCAGCACCTGGCCCATAGCCTTATATGCTTTGGCTTTGCAAGTGCACATCTAAATACTTCATAAATGTTATGAGGGTTTCTGCTTCCAGCACCCTTGCAGGCAGTGAGTTCCAGATCCCCACACCCTATGCTTCAAAAAATTTTTTTCTCACATCTCCTCTAAACATTCTACCTCTCTCCTTAAATCTTTACCCTCTGCTCATTGATCTCATCAAGGGGGAAAGTTTCTTCCTCTCTATCCTACTATGCCCCTTATAATTTTACATGTCTCAATCATGTCATTGAGTTATGGAGTCATATAGCACGGAAACAAACTCTTTGGTCCAACCAGTCCATGCCAAACATAATCTAAACTAAGCAAGTCCTACCTGCCTGCTCCTGGCCCATTTCCCTCCAAACCTTTCCCATTCATGTACTTATCTAAGTGTCTTTTAAATGTTTTTCTATGATTTTATAAACCTGTTTAAGTCACCCCTCAATCTTCTACATTCCAGTGGAAAAAAAGTCCCAGCGTATCCAGCCTTTCTTTATAACTCAAACCTTCCACACCCAGCAGCATCTTGGTACATCTGCTCTGCACCTTCTCCACTGCTATCACATCCCTCCTATAATGTGGATTCCAGAAATGTGCTTCAGAGCAATGATCAGTCTTAAGGTTTTGACAGTGGGGGATTTGGTAATATTGTCATGGGCAATCACTCGCTAACAAGTATGATTGTTCACCCAGGAAATTCCATGTCACTGGTCATGGGTTCCTGTAGGTCCGTGTGTGGCTCGTAAGCCCAATTCTGCCGCATCTCTGACCACATGTTTGGCAGGTGTTTGTGATGGGTAGAAGAGCTCCTTGGCTTTGAGATCATTGGCATTTCTCTGGTTCCTTTTCCATACATCCTGTTGGCACTTGTGAAAAATTGTGTCCCTTTATTATGAGTTTCTTCCAACTTGATTTCTTCAGAATGAGGATCTTCGGAATGTAAGTGGAGCCCCTAGAAGACGGGATAGTGAAGAAGGCACAAAAACAGAAGTTGCTGGAAAGCTCGGCAGGTCTGGCAGCATCTGTCAAGAAAAAAATCGAGTTAACGTTTTGGGTCCGGTGACCCTTCCTCAGAACTTTTCATCACAGATGCTACTAGACCTGCTGAGCTTTTCCAGCAACTTCTGTTTTTGTTCCTGATTTACAGCGTCCACAGTTCTTTCGGTTTTTATTTAATGAAGAAGGCGGTTTGGTATGCTTGCCTTTATTGGTCAGTGCATTGAGTATAGGAGTTGAGAGCTCCTGGTGTGGCTGTACAAGACATTGGTTAGGCCACTATTGGAATACTGCGCACAATTCTTGCCTCCCTGGTATAGGAAGGATGTTGTGAAACTTGAAAGGGCTCAGAAAAGATTTACAAGTACTTTGCCAGGGTTGGAGTGTTTGAGCTACGGGGAGAGGATGAAGAGGCTGGGACCGTTTAACCTGGAGGCTGAAGGGTGACTTCATAGAGGTTTATGAGGGGCATGGATAGGGTAAATAGACAAGGTCTTTTTCCCAGGTTGGGGGAGTCTAAAACTAGACCACGTAGGTTTAAGGTGAGAGAGGAAAAATTTAAAAGGGACCTAAGGGCCACCTTCTTCACATAGAGCGTGGTGAGTATATGGAATGAGCTGCCAGAGGAAGTGGTGGAAGCTGGTACAATTACAACATTTTAAAGGCATCTGGATGGCTATATTAATAGGAAGGGTTTAGAGAGATATGGACCAAATGCTGACGAATGGAACTAGATTTGTTTAGGATATCTGGTCGGCATAGATGGGTTGGACTGAAGAGTCTGATTCTGTGCTGTATATCTTTCTGACTCTGAGGGAAGCCTTCAGGGTGTTCTTTTAAGTGCTTCCTTTGTCCTCCTCTCATTAAAGTGCCTTCCTTGAATTAGGCGAAGAAGATTTGCAGTGGTAGGCAGAACTTGTACATCCTGAGCGTATGGCCTGTCCATCAGAGTTGGTGTCAGATGATCGTGGGCTTGATGCTAGTGCTGTTAGCTGCTTCAAGGATACTGATGTCAGTGCACCTGTCTTCCCAGCTAGTGCAGAGAATCCATCTCAAACAGCATTGATCGCACTTCCCAAGGGTCCTGAGATAGCACCTACACGTAGTCCAAGTTTCAAAGCCATATGGAGGTGTCAGATGGATGCTTATACACAAAGATCTCGGTATCAGCACGGATGTCACAGTCATTGAAGATTCTCATCCTTAGGCATTCGAAGGTGGTGCTTACACATTTGATGCAACGTTGAATCTCTGTATCAATGTCAGTCTTAGATGAGACTTAGCTTCCCAGGTATGGGAAGCATTTCACTGTTGATCTTAATGGAGGGATGGACTGGAACTTGACCTGGGCTGGTAAAGGATTTTAATCTTCTGGAAGTTGAGGCTGAGACAAATTCTTCAAGGTGCTTCCATGAAGACATTAAGTGAAGTTTGAAGATTCTCTTCCATGGGAGCAGAGGTGACATTGTCATTTGCATACTTAAGTGAAGTCAATGACATTTTCCTCTTGGATTTCAGCCAGTTGAGGTTGAAAGGTTCTCCATCCATCCTATAGGCAATGTCCACACCACAGGGAAGTTTGTTTTCGACCAAGTGAAGAATGGTGGTGATGAAGGTGGAGAAAAGGATGGGCCAGATTGCACATGCATTTTTGTCTGGATCTCAAAGGATCTTGTCATATAACCATTGGTGAGGACCATAGCCTGCATCTTGAGGACATAGCTAACATTGATCAATTTCACTGGACAGCCTGCAGGGTCTTCCGTAGCACTTCTCAATTGATTGAGTCAAAAGCGTTGGTCAGATTGATGAAGATCGTATGGTTGGTGTTGTTTCTGCTATTTTTTTGGAGTTGCCAAGCAGTGAAAATCATCCATAGTTCTACGGTTTGGTTGGTCAGGAAGCATTTCCTCAGAGACTGAGAGAAGGCTTCTTGCAAGACTTGAATGATGATGTTCCTGGTGGTGGACTGTAGGGAGATTCCTGAATAGTTCCCACAGTCTACTTTACCTCCTTTCTCAAAGACCGTTGTGATGTCAGTCTGCCTGATATTGGCAAGGATTTTATCTTTGTCCCAGATTTTCAGAAACAGTTTATGCAGATAGCAGGTAAGCTCTGCTCCTCCAAATTTAAAAATCTCCCCTGGAATCCCGTCTATTCCTGCAGCCTTTCCATTCTTCATGTGTGTTGTGGTGGCTTCAACTTCTGCCATACTAGATGAGAGTTACCTGCTACTTCTTGTCAAGTCATAGAAGGAAAGTCATGAAGTGATCGTTAATGGCAACATTCTTGATGGCAAATCCAGGTTGATGCTCGTGTTTTCCTCCTGAAGGTGTAACCGCCAGCTGCCTCAGCTCCCTTCTGCCTGTTTTTCGAGTCCCTTACAAGGCAGCAATATCAGTGTTGACGTGCCTGAGTTCATGGATAACAAGGACTTTTCTGCGTTTTCATAGAAATCGTCATAGAATCCCTACAGTGTGGAAGCAGGTCACATCATCAAGTCCACACCGACCCTCCGAAGAGTATCCCACCCAGATCCCACCCCACCCTACTGCTGTAATCCTGCATTTCCCATGGCTAATCCACCTAACCCGCACATCTTTGGGCTGTGGGAGAAAACTGGAGCACCCGGAGGAAACCAATACAGACATGGCGTGAATGTGCAAACTCCACACAGATAGTGTGGAGACCACTGGTCGATGAGCCTGTTGTAGGTGGTTTTCCAGCCAGGTTGGTAATAGACTATTTTTAGGCACCTCTTCTAGCCCTTCCCCTTCCTGAGTGAGCAGATTGGATCCTGAAAAGGGTTGCCAGTCATGAAAAAAGCTGCCAAAATGCTCTTCTGTTCCTATGCCAAGAGTGAGGCAACTGAAACTCTGCTACCGGTCTGAAGCTAGGGAATTCCAGATCTCTTGATCCTGTATCGGTCACATCACACTTCAGGACTTGTGTTGTGTGTGTGGGGTAGTTGAATTCCTCTAGTTAGATGCCTTGCGCAGGACATATTTTAAAGTGGAGCTGCTGTTGCACACTTGAATAATCTCTAACAGAGCAAGGTGGCAATCCATGGAAAGGACTTGGTAGTATGGGATCCTCTGAAAATCAGAGGGAGAAGGCTGGAATTTCTCATAGAATCCCCATAGTGTGGAAACAGGCCATTCAGCCCAACAAGCCCACACCAACCCTCCGAACAGTATCCCACCCAGACCCACCCCCTACCTTATCCCTGTAATCCTGCATTTCCCGTGGCTAATGCACCTAACCTACACATTCCTAAACACAATGGGCAATTTAGCAAGGCTAATCCACCTAACTTGCACATCTTTAGACTGTGGGAGGAAACCGGAGCACCCGGGGGAAACCCATGCAGACATAGGGAGAACGTGCAAACTCCACTCAGACAGTTGCCTGAGGTAGGACTCAAATCGGGGTCCCTGGCACTGTGAGGCAGCAGTGCTAACCACTGAGCCATGTCGAGATGTTTATTTTCTGGCACTTACATAATGTAAAATGTTGCATTTTATTTGTCAGCCTGAAGCTGATGTTATTTGTGCCTTCCTGTAGACTGTCACAAACTGTTTTAAGTATCTGAGAAGTTTTGAGAAATGTGTACGCAAGGTAACCAACCATTACCTCTGTGGGGCTTTGCTACAAGATTTATTAGTGTGACAATTGCAGATGGTTGAACATAGACAGTTTCTTACGCAGTTCTGGCAAGCATCTCCCAGGGGTTTTGGTAACTGACCTCCAATGATGTTAACTTTGCAAAGATATGACTTCAATCCACTGATATATTTTCCCATTGATTCCAAATACTCTAGGACTTCGTTATGCTACTCTTTGCTGATGCCTTCATGTTGAAAGCAACCACTCCTGCTTCACTCTTCACTCTGGGTTTTTAAAAACGCAAACAAAAGATGTTAGCTATCTGAATGTTTAAAAAAAAATTGCTGGAAAATCCAAGCAGATCTTGAATAAATTGAAGATGTAGCAGGTTTTAAGATTGTACAAAGACAAGAAGGATTTGTGATGGATTGGAAAGCAGGAAATACTAAGTGACAAAGGATGATGGTATAAGACAACAGAGAATGGTAAAATTAACAGTGGATGGTCAGTAAATGGAAATAGGAGAATCATCTCCAAAAATTACCATTAATGAGTAAAGAGATAAAAAGGTGTAGAGCTGGATGAACACAGTAGGCCAAGCAGCATCAGAGGAGCAGGAAAGCTGACGTTTCGGATCTAGACCCTTCTTCAGAAATGGGGGAGGGGAAGGGGATTCTGAAATAAATAGGGAGAGAGAGGGAGGTGGATAGAAGATGAATAAAGGAGAAGATAGGTGGAGAGATTGGGGCAGATGTTATGATCTTGATTCAGAAAGTCTATAAAATGCCTCATTAACAGATTGATTCTGTCTTCCACCTTCATTCTGATTTTTCTTCCCTCTTAAGATTGAAGAATGGAATCTTATTTTGATTTTGCCCTTCAGAACTACTTCACTTAGTATGTGTTTCTTCAGTTTCCAATCATTTTCTTTATAGTGGCTGTTAGTATTACACCTCCACTGGACAGATCTTTTGTGTCTTTGCTGGCTACGTTTCATCTCTTTTTTTGCCTTCTGCCATCGTCTCTTCTGAGATTTAATATCCACTACTTTCCACTCGATTGCTATCTTTATTTTGTTCTGCCTTTACCCTCCCCACTATCATGCTGAACTTTGCCTGCCCTTGAGCTTGCTTAAAATCTCTTTGATCGCTAACTTTTTCCAGTTCTCATGAAAGTCTATCAACTTGAATCGTTAATTCCCGTTTCTCTCTTCACAGATGTTGTCAGACAGACTGAATATGTCCAGTACTTTTTCTGTTTCTCATTCCTTATTTGTTCAGCCTCCTGATAGAGGTGATTACAACATGTAAAGACCCTTTTAAGACTTCTCATTAATTAGCCAACTGGGACAAATACATTCTTCTTTCACCCCACCCTTTATTCTAGGTTCACCTGACCATTCTCTATCTCTTATTATTGTTAAGTGCTTCATGAGACTTCCATACAGAAAAAAGTTGCCAATTTCTCAGATTTGGTTTTGAAACTTTACGTAAAGACTTCATGATATAAAACTCTAATGACAAGTTAATATTGATTGTCTCTTACTAACTGTCAAGTGAGCTATCAGGTCAGGTATTTTTGCCATGCTTATTACTTTGTGACCTCACTAATGATAAGCTGCCTGTACATCCTGAAACACCTTTATTAGGCAATCAGTTGGTATAAGCAAGGTTGAGGTGTGTGAATATTGACAGGTCTAGGATCCAATCTTGGGTTCACTGGTTATTGGAACCCACTAATCTGCTTAGATGAAGGGTAATATGTTTTCCCAAGATCTGAACCTCTGAGAATATCACTGAAACAGTATAAAAGCCATGTTTCATACTATATTAAGAATTTCAGCGTGCTGATACAAATTATTGCATCACACAATTCCGATATCATTGAACCCTCTTTTTTTTTTTTTTACCAGACCAGCGGTTAGATCTATGCAAGCTCAATCCAACAGACAGTGATACAATACGAGGGCAAATAGTAGGTAAGATCTTAAAAAGACCACTTTGTTTTAATTTTCTTTAGTTTTGGATTTGGGACCAAAAATGAAACCAAGCAAGCTTTGGAAGGAAATATTGCAATTTTAAAACAAGTTACAGTTGTAAGCTTTATTTTCATAGTTGCTTTATTGAAAGAGGAGGAGAGATTTGCTGGGCTCATCAGCACCGTAGGTATGTGTTCAGGGCATTTGACCTGAGACAATCTGTTGACTCAACAACCAATCAGGACCAGTTATGTGGGTCAAGGGTGTTCAGCATGACAGCAAGTTTACATTAGCTCCTGGCAGGTGGGCACCCTGTGCATGAGCAATGCATGGGAGAAATCCCCCAGACTCTTAAACAGACAACATCCCCTATGCTTGCAGAGACTTAAGAAAGAATTGGAAGACAGCCAGCTATTTTCATTCACCATCTGTGTATAAACTGCAGTTCTAACTAATGTATGAGAAACTGAATGATTAATATGCCACCTGTCCTTGTCTTCACTGAAGAGCTGAAGGGATGTACAGAGATCAGAGGGATACAAAAAACAAATGGACACCTCACTGAACCCTGTGAACTGGTACTATCGACTGTGTTCCCTTAATTTCTTTTGTCCACTTTTTTGGGTTACTTAGAGATAGTAAGAACTGCCAATGCTGGAGTCAGAGATAAGTGTGGAGCTGGAGGAACACAACATGCGTGACAGCATCAGAGGAGCAGGAAAGCTGACGTTTTGGGTCAGGACCCTTCTTCACTTTTTGAGTTACTTTTTGTTTTTCTGTGTCTCCCTATATGTGTGAATCCAAGAAGAGAGAGGTTTAACTTAGAGACTTAGAAGTTGATAATTAATATTTTGATTGTCTGTAGTTAGAACTGATTCATTTGTATGATTTATTGTTACATTTATTATTTTGGTGTTGGTTACTTCTATTGGCTTCAATACAAAGGATTAAGCAGTTAAGGGATGGGGAGTCAGTTAACTGATATTCCCACACTTGACACTATTCAGTAATCTTTGCTGAAGCACGCCAGATGTGAGAAAAGGATTGGGTTCACCTTTGCTGACTTTATAACCCTAAAGGTGGCCTCTGGGCTGAGACTTCAAGAAACCACCATTATGTTTGGAATTTCACATTCAGAAGCAATGACAACTATATTATCAGTTTTGGAACTGAAATTGTTTTGTTGTCTCCAGTATGTTGAAACTTAACGTTGAAGACTTGAATTGCATAATTTACTTAAAACTCATGAAACCAAAGATTGTAATTTTTTTTTCCTTTTCCAGTAAGTTTACAAACACGAGATCGAATAGGAACTGGTGGTCCTGTTGTCGATTGCAGAGGAATATTGGATAATGATCTACCTGAGGGGTGAGTAATGATTTTGTTTATTTGGATGTCTTGGAGGTGATTTTACCATGAGGACAATTTTATAAAAATCATAATTTCTTTGAAAATTTAGATTCTCTCAATAGATGGTTTAGATATATTTCATATATTTCAAAACATTTAACATGTTCGAAAAAATACTAGTTCCAACACAGCTCATCTGTGTTAAAATCATTTCTATATGGCAGTAGTTAAACTTCCTGCACTTAAATTTTTATTTAGCAACAAAGTAAGTGATGCAAGAACACAGACCTGTGAATGTTTGTACCCGAATCTTTGGACGAATTAACTGCTTCCCCAGCACCACCACCTTAGAGATGGCTGCTATACTCACCTCCATCCCCTATTCTTCTCAAATTCTGGTATGCTACTGCTGTGTTCCACCATGAAGACTGATGCAAAGCACCTATTCAGTTCCCCCACCATTTCTTTGTTCCCCATTACAATTTCTCCAGTCTCATTTTCCAGCAGTCCAAGTTCCACTTTTGCCTTTTTGTTTATATATTTAAAAATCTCTTGAAATCTTCTTTTATATTACTGGCTATCTTACCCGTGTATATTGCTTTTATTGCTTTTATCCCTCCTTATATTGCTTTTCTATTTATTCTCTGCTGATTTTTAAAAGCTTCCCGCTAATTGTTCACCGCATTGTATGCTCTTTCTTTTGCTTTTATGCTGTCCCTGACTTCCTTTGTCAGCCATTGTTGCTTTGTCCTCACCTTATTATGTTTCTTCTTCCTTGGGATGAATTTCTGCCATGCTCCCCGAAATACCCCTAGAAACTCCTGCCATTGCTACTCCACTTTCCAGCTAGACTTGCCTTCCAGTCAAATGTCGACAGCTCCTCCCTCATTCTTTTTAGTTAACTTTACTCAATTGTAATGCAATTACATTCTATTCCAGCTTCTCCCTCTCAAACTGCAGGGTGAATTATAACATATTGTGGTCACTACCCCCTAGCAGCTCCTTCATCTTAAGCTCCCTAATCAAGCCTGCCACATTCCACATCGCCAAATCCAGAACTGCCTGATCCCCAGTGGGCTGTCTGACAAGAGTCAATAAATGTGGAGCTGGAAAAGCACAGCAGGTCAGACAGCATCCAACGAGCAGCGAAGTCAACATTTCATGCTGAATCCCTTCGTCAGGACTGGGGAGGGCGAGGGGAGCCCAGAAATGAATAGAGGGAGGGTGATGGGGCTGGTGGGAGGGTAGATGGGATGGAAACAAGTGGATGCAGTTAGGGGCTTATTGTGATTCGTCAGTGAGAAGGATGGAGCGGATAGGTGAGTTGGAAGGTGGACAGGTTGGGGATGGAGAGATTTTGAAGCTGGTGAAGTCAATATTCAGATCTGCTACTAACCTGATTTTCCCAGTCCACTCGCATATTGAAGTCCCCCATGATTATTCCGATAGAAAAAGCGTGTAAGAAAGGTAATATCGCTCTGATTTAATTTCTGTCCCATATCGTGATTCCTTGGTGGGGGAGCACCCCTGTACCTAACTCCAATCAGGGTCTTGTTTTTCTTGGTAGGTCTTCAACTTTACCCAGATTCTATGCTTTCTGACCCGACATCACTTCTTGCTATCAATTTAGTTTACCTTACCCGCCAGGCAGCCCTGCTCCCTCTGCATATCTGCATGTCTTTTCGATAAGATGTGAAACCTTGGATATTTAATTTCCAGCCCTGAGTTCCTTGCAGCCGTGTCTGTGTGACGCCCACAACATCATGTCCGCTAATTTCAATCTGTGCTACAAACTGATTTTGCCTTGTTTCGTAACTTGCGTGCATTTAAGTTCAACACCCTCAGACCTGTGTTGACTGCCCCACTTCTCACTGTTGTCCTCTTATCTGCTGTGTCTGACATATGATCATACTAGCTGTAATATTAATATTCACATGGTTTTTTTCAACAAAAATGATTGATCTGAAAAATATGTGAAATTTTGTAAATACAAGCTAAATTTCAAACTCTGGCTGTATCACATTCAACAATAACCCAGAGAAGAGTGTTGGAAAGGTTTTCACTAGGTTTTTTAAAAATCTTATAACTGAGTTGCAGGTAGACAGGGTGGTAAAGATGGTATTTGGTAAGCTTGCCTTCGTTGGTCAGAATATTGAGTGTAGGATTTGGGAGACATGTTGCAGCTGTACAGGACATTGGTGAGTCCACTTCTAGAGTACTGCGTGCAATTCTGGGGTCGCCTTTCTATAGGAAAGACATTGTTATACTTGAGACAGTGTGGAAAAGCTTTGCCAGGACGTTGCTGGAACTGGAGGGTTAGAGTTATAGGGAGGTGCTGAATAAGCTGACATTTTTCTTATTGGTGTGTTGGAGGCTGAGGAGTGATGTTATAGAAGTATATAAAATCATGAGGGGCATGGACAGAATGAATAGTGAAGGTCTTTTTCCTGGGGTGGGGGAGTCCAAAACTAGAGGGCATAAGTTTAAGGTGAGAGGGGAAAGATTTAAGAAGGCCCTGAGAGATAACTTTTTCATGTAGAAAGTGGTGTGTGTATGGAATGAGTTGCCAGAGGAAGTGATGGGGGCAGGTACAATCACGCCATCTGAATGGGTATATGAAAAGGAAAGCTGCCAAATGTTGGCAACTGGGACTAGATCAGTTTAGGATATCTGGTTGGCGCAGACGATTTGGACTAATGGGTCTCTTTGCATGATGTATGACTCTGTGAGATATGAAGAAGACTACCACCAGATTGTGGTCAAAATTATTGGGGTCTGAGTGACATGAGCTTTGACGATATTTGTGGCAGGATCAGACAAGAAATCCGGTGAGGTCTTCTGCGACTTCAGGATTATCTCACTCCATCTTTTATGCTTTCGACAAGCGGGATGGCAAGTTGCCAATTCTGGGGATTTAGTGCTTGTTCAGTGCCTTGTTAATGGCCAAATTCTACTCATTAATGTTTTGCTTCCTATCTTAGAAAAGATGCTGAACAAGCTAGATGTAAAGAAATTTTGATGTGGAAGCAGAGAGCCTGCTGACTTCATTTCACCGCTTGGTCCAAAGGACCTCCAAGTTGCTCAGGTCCAACAAAATCTCAGGGCATAATTCACAGGCACCAGCCACATACACCCTTTGTCCATGGACATTGGCATCTAACATTTACCAAATCTTCAAGACCATCATGGCATCACTCCGATGCACATGCAGCCTGTTCAGGAGGCACAGACTTCCATTGCAGGCCGCAGTTGTTTCTGTCAATTTTGAAGGAAGGTGCAAGGGAGGGTCTGTAGGGACAGCAGGGATGAACGCTACCAAAAGCAATAGGGAATGTCCAGTCTGGAGTTGGGGAGGAAATGCCGGGGTCGGGACCCGGACAATGACAGTGACAACAACAACAACAGCAGGCTCAAGAAGGAGAGTGACCACCAGTGTGGCCTCAGGGGAGTGTAGAGGAGCAGAAGAGGCATCATTGAAGTTAAACGTCAGGCTTCGGGGCAGGGAGGACACATGAAGGTGAAGTTTAATGTGTTGGGTCCCCACATTGGGGATAAGAAGTGGAAATGGGTTGTTGGAATAGTACAAAGTAAAAAGATACATTTGAGCTGGTAGGCAGGGTGGTTCCTGGTAACCACACGGAGCCTGGTTCTTACAGTGTCCACTGTGAGCTGTGTTCTCTACCACTATTTGCCATTCTCTAGATGCTCAATGCAACTGATAAATGGTGGGGGCAATACCCAGGTTGAGCAGAGTCTGTGTCACTTTGGTGGGTGAAAGTGTCGGATCCATGTCTGCTGGACAGTAGGACTTTGAAGGATCAAATACATGAAGCATGCGTTTGTAAACTCCAGTTTCATTTCATAAAACATTTCTTTGCACACATGAAATGCATGCTGAGTGAATAAGCTTATGCGTCAAATGTTGGTCAAAGGCAGATTGCACCGTGCCATTGGTGCAGGCTAAACTAACATTGTCATTCTCAGTGATGCATGATATAGCAGCAGTAACTGAAAAGTGGGACAAATACTGGCCAAAAGCACCCCATTGTTTTGGATCTTCCAAGAGTACTGTGGAACAAGGGGAATATTGCTGCATCATTTAATGATGACGGGCTACAATGTATGCAGTGGAACGTGGAATGGTTGAGGTGTGTCTGGGATGAGAAGGGGTTTGGAGTGCAGCACGTACGTACGTTTGAATGTGACATAATGTTTATTCAACCGGTATGGCATGTTTACCAAATTGGTGGTTTGTGATGGAACAGATAGTAGGGCTTTTGGGAGTGCAGTCCCACAGTCTGGAGTGATCTTGGGGGGTGCACCAATACGATCTGGACAGAGTATGCCACACCATCGTGGCCTGCTGTGTTCTGTACTATTGGAGCAGGCAATGTGATAGATTGCAAGGAACCAGCAGAACAGGAGTAGTTGTCCACAAAGAAGAATGAGAATATTGAGCTGGAAGAAGCTGTCCTTGTGGATGACAGAGCTCAGTTGTACTGGGCCTTTAAATACTGACAGATCTTGATTGATACCTCCAAGAGATGCCAGCTGGGTTCAGAAGACAGTTAAGGTATCAAGGTAAATTTGCCAGTATTTAGTTGGTGTTGTGAGTGTGAACTTCAGCCATTATTAGGTTTCTTTGTGTTCTGTTTTGTTGCTTGTCAATTGAAGTTAATGTTTGAATTTGTCCGATTGCTTTCCTGAATCTAATGTCCCTCATTAGACAATATTAAGGTACTGGTGACCACTAGGCATTTGGAAAAGAGTATCATGGACACAGTGGGGATATATCTTAGGACAGATACAATGTGTGGTGTGGTGGTTAAGCAGCAACTAGGGTGAGGTGATGGGGTAGTATATGCGAGGGAGTGTCTATCATGCTGGATACTTGCCATAGGTGAGGGGACAGTGCTGGTTTGCTCGCACTTGTCCAGGGGCACAGGATCACCTCAAAATGGAACGGACGCAAGGGATGTCAAGCTTTCGGCATATATCTGCTGAATGGTGAGTTGTTCTAGGGATGGCACATGGTTAGTTTGGCTGCATTTAGATGAGAGATGCCACAGAGATGTAAAATACAGCCCATTTTGAAATTTTTGATCACTCATTGTGGTAGAACACAGATCTCAAAAAGTAATGATAATCTGTTACAAGTGCAACCCCACCTGGAATGCCATGAACAATTTAGATGTCTGTAATATAACACATGTAGGCTTTGTAAATCACGGAAGGAAGGGAAATCAAATTGATATTTAGCTGCAGACAACTTATTGGAAAAGAATAAGCAATAGAGCATTTATTTGCCGGAGTAGAGAATGTTATAGGTGGTCTAGATCTACAACTTAAATTTAGTACACCAATAATTCCATAATTATTTCATGCAAACCTTTGCCCAATGTTTTACCTTCATTTATTGTTGTTTCTACCTAGTTCATATGTCTTTATTCACTGATCTGTTGCCTAAGTCTTGTGGATGGGCATTTAGGAACTGAACACTCAAATTGTGGTCAAAGACCTGCAAACCATTTTGTTAGGCACTTAAACCATGTGGTCTGTACTGAGAATCCATTTCTTTTGTGCAAAGTGTTACCATTTTCAGGAGGGAAGAAAGTTGGTGCTAAGATTTAAGTTTTTAAATAGAAAGTAAATTCATAGAAATTTGAGAAAGTAATAATGCAACTTAGGCAAGGCATAACTTCTAAATTATAATGGTCATACGCAAAGCATTAGGCAGATCATGGAATCAATAACAGCATAGTTGAAAGCTGTGTATCTTGGCTTTTTTTTAAAAAACTAAGTTAGAATTCCTAGACATTAACTGAGTTGATGGCATGAAGAGTAACATTTGAATTAGCATTTTTGTGAACATTTCTTCAGAATAATTGGCAACTGGTAACTATTTAGTGAATGGCAAATGTTTTTGAATTTGTTTCACTGCTTATGCCTTTTCTGAATGTCAATATTACTGCATAGTAACCAGTACAGCAAGTAATTTCAGCATGTGTGTATTAAGAGTCTGTAATGTGGAACAAAGTGTTTGATTTCTAGGATTTAGCTCATCTCAACAGGTTATTAAATGTTACATTTGTTGAACTTGCATAATTTGACATCAGTGAGCACAATTTCTGAAAACTGGTTTGCAAATTTAAGCTGTGGAACCAACAATCCAAAAGGATCGCTGTCACATTCTCCAGTTTCTTCAGCTGCTGTCAAGCACAAACTTTGGAGTTCTGTGCAATAGCTGGGCAAATTAGAGGGAACACAGAGTACTTGCATCTAAACAGTTTAGATGTTCACATTTCTTGCATTTTTTGTAATTTTTTCATCAGTATATCTTTAAACCAGCATCTTTGTCTATTATATGAATGGTTGCTAGAAGTATTTGTAAAGAAGTGTCCTTATTTATTTTTCAATTGCATTATTTACCTTGTCTCCAATGAAACAGAAGATTTTTTTATTTAGTGCGTACTTCCTGGCACTTATTTCTAATTTCATATTTTCAACTAAGTATTAAGACATAATTACAAAATGGTTACTACCTTTTTGTTAGGTCTACATTCATACTATATTTATTCTGTTAATAACATAGTAGCTAAGGATTACTATTTGAATGCTGATTGTACATAATGTTGTAACAGGCCACTTTTTGAGGATGCTGGACCTGGAAGGCCGCTGAGCTGTATTATGGAAGACACGGTACCTTTTGCAGACATGAGCGGTGCTGCTGGCGGAGGGAACTGCCAATTGATAGAGTCTCCAAACCAGGAACAGAGACTGCAGACACAGCGAATCCGAAATTTTGGGGTTCGAGTTCAAACGCACATGCCACAAAGTCGGCCTCATGGCCATCAGTCACCTGTATTGCCAGAGGGATACGGTAAAGCTTGCACTCAGTAGTGTTTCCTTAACTAGTAATCAGACGGGAGTACTAAAATCAAACAGCTATTTTGTGATTGTCATAAATCATTGGTACTTGGAAATCTGCGTCATATATGAATTTTTATTCATAAAACAGTATACAGATTTACATTCTCACACTAACTGATGAATATTATTTAGATTTTTTTTATGAATAGACTGATTTCTTTCCATATTTGGTTAGGTAACAAACACTTAGCAGAGATTTTAGCAAACTTGTCGGCTTATTGTTTTCAACTAGAGACTGTTGGATGAGGTGACTCTGTTATGACTCTGAGCACTAATAAAGTGAATAAAACACTGCAAGAGCTGCCGCCTAGAACTTCTGATATGGCCATACAGATCCTGCTGCCTATTTACCACTTCCTTACCATTATTCAGAGCTCAAATAATCCTGTAGCAGCAATCTTGCTGAGTAACTGAGACTTCTTGCCCCCATTATATTCACTAGTTCAAAATGAATAACTTTGGAAATAACATAAAATCTTAAAATTATCTCCATTCATATGATGGAGAATTGTGGAGTACATGAAAAATAATCTGAAGCTCCCTTAATTTGTACTCTAGTCTGTTGATCCTGAAACCATGCAAGTGTCTTCAGCTTTTCGATCTATAAATTTTATTTCAAATTTGTAAATGAAAAGGTATGCTTAATTAAGCAAGTAAAGCATAGGAAATAATACCTTAAGCACCTCCTATCAACTAGGTATAGAGAAACTGTGGCCAAAGACTGCTTTATCTCACTTTTCGGTAATACAAAGTAGCTGGAAAAAAACATGACAATAATACAATTTATTTCACACTCCTTTTTCTTCAGCACCTCCTTTGCAGGACTCACCTTTCACTAGTATCAATAAAAAACTAATTGGGTTAGTCCTTCCTCAGTTTCTGTGCACATACATAGCAAATTCTGCCATTTTACATTTTACAAATTCTGCAGCTCTGATCTGAGCAGGTTACTTGATTAAACGTTTCATAGATGTTTGGCTGAATTGAACTTTTTTGACTGTGTATGTTTTAATATTAAATTCAAAATTGTAATACATGGCTTCCCATTTATAACTTCATAGTAAGGAAAATAAGGTGCCGCTACTGCCAGAATTTTAACCAGCACATCAGCTGCAGTTTCTCTCAGTAGAAGCACTAACTTGACATCTTACATTGGTTATAAACGAAGAGAAGATGCAATTGACAGAGCATATATTTAGTTTTCATGTTTTGTGTAAGTGAAGTCTATGCAAGGAGGATATGTTGAATGTTTGCAGTGCAGATTATTCTGTAAGAGAAATAGTTATTTCTAGATGATTGTTTGTTTTCAGAGCAGAGAACAACTGTACAGG
This sequence comes from Ginglymostoma cirratum, assembly GCA_024137785.1. NCBI lineage: Eukaryota > Metazoa > Chordata > Chondrichthyes > Orectolobiformes > Ginglymostomatidae > Ginglymostoma > Ginglymostoma cirratum. The sequence continues at coordinate 41,842,167 of JAHRHZ010000023.1, read as the reverse complement.
GACAGATCTATTTCTTGCACACACAGACTGGAGTCAGCACTTGGCATGATCCTCGAATTCCAAGGTTAATTAACAAAATTAACTACGCTTACAAAACACTTTCTGCTGCATAGATAATTTCACTTGTTCTAATTTAGTTTGTAATTTTTTGTGCAGGGACCTTACAAATTTTAACTATGATGAGCTTGGTCCTTTGCCTTCTGGGTGGGAAGTCAGAAGTACTGTGTCAGGAAGAATATATTTTGTGGATCACAACAACAGAACTACACAGTTTACAGATCCCAGACTGCACCATATAATGAAGTAAGCAATTTGAAGCACAATTTGTTCTGTTTTTAAGAATGACGCCTTTATTGTGATGTAAAAATAGGTATTAATTTCAATTCTAGCTGCGCCCTCCTAGACATCTTCAAATTTTAGTACCTTTTAGTTTGTCCAGGTATTTTCATGGTGTCATGCAATCATCTCCTGTCCTGTATAACCCTCTGATATCCTGGGGACTAACAGACCTTGCCAGTGTCATGTTTATGATACTTGATTCTTGGATGAATATGGTTGAATCAAATTCTTGCAGTAGCTTTTCTTGCCTTTTTTATTCATTTGTGGGATGTGGGCATCGCTGGCTGGCCAGCATTTATTGTTCATCCCTAGTTGCCCTTGGGAAGGCGGTGGTGAGCTGCCTTCTTGAACTCGTACAGTCCACATCCTGTACGTAAACCACAATGTTCTTAGGGAGGGAATTTCAGGAATTTGACTCAGCGAGAGTGAAAGAATGGCAATATATTTCCAAGTCAGGATGGTTAGTGACTTGAAGGGGAACTTGCAGGTTGGCGTGTTTCCATGTATCTGTTCCCCTTGCCCATCCAAGTGGAAGTGGTCATGGGTTTGGAAGGTTCTGTCTTTAAGGATCTTTGGTGAATTTCTGCAGTACATCTTGTCGATAGTACATACTGCTACTACAGAGTGTCCCTGGTGGAGGCTTGTGGATGTGGTGCCAGTCAAGCTGGTTGCTTCATGCTGGATGGTGTCAAACTTCTTGGGTGTTTTTGGAGCTTCACCTATCCAGGCAGTTGGGGAGTATTCCGTCACACTCCTGGCTTGCGCCTTGTTGATGATGGACAGGCTTTTGGGAGTCAAGAGGTGACTTACTTACCAAAGTGTTCCTAGCCTCTGAACTGTTCTTGTAGCCAGTGTTTATGAGAGTTTCTGGTCAATGGTAATCTTAAGGATGTTGATAGTGCGGGAATCAGGGATGGTGGTTAGATTGTCTCTTATTGGAGGTGGTTATTGTCTGGCATTTGTGTGGCACAAATGTTACTTGCCACTTATTGCCCAAACCTGTATATTGTCTGGATTTTATTACATTTGAATATGGACTGCTTTAATATCTGAGGAGTTGCAAATGGGAGTGAACATTGTGCAATCATCTTCTCTCACATGCCCACTTATGACCTTACCATTGAGGGAAGGTCATTGATGAAGCAATTGAAGATGGTTGAGCATAGGACACTACCCTGGGGAACACCTGCAGAGATGTCCTGGAGCTGAGATGATTGACCTCCGACAACCTCAACCATCTTCCTATGTGCCAGATATGATTCCAATCAGCTGAAAGTTTGCCAATGACACCCATTGTTTCCAGTTATGGTAGGCCTCCTTGATGCCATACTTTGTTTAATGTGGCCTTGATGTCAAGGGCTATCACAACCTGCCTCTGGAATTCAGATCTTTTGTCCAGGTTTGAACCAAGGCAGTAATGAAACCTGGAATTGAGTGACCCTGGCTGAACCCAAACTCGGAGTCATTAAGCAAGTGCTGCCTGATAGCACCACTGATGACACCTTCCATCACTTTACTGATGATCGAGAGTAGAGAGATGGGGTGGTAGTTGGCCAGATTATATTTGTCCGTTTTTTCTGTATAAAATATACCTGGGCAATTTTCCACATTGTTGGGTAGCTGTACTGGAACAGCTTGGCTAGGGAGTGACAAGTCTGGAACACAAGTCTTCAGTACAATTGCCGAAATGTTCCCAGGGCCTGCAGCCTGTGCACTATGCAGTGCCTCCAACCATTTTTTGATCTTCTTCATTGCGTACCTTTTTCTTTCTACACTCACTTTGTTTGTTGATTTACCTGGCTGTACTTGGAGGATAATTTTACATTTATGCCTTATGCCCAATACTGTATTAATGAAGAGAATGATTGGAGATTTAACATGTAAAAAGCTGTCATTGTAGAGAGGTCTGTGTAGCTGTCTATTCCTTCAGTGCAGCTAAATCATACTTAAGAACAGGTATAAGCCGTTCAGTGCTTCAAACTGTTCTGCCATTCAGTCAGAATATGACTGATATGTTATTAAATCTATCCATCTGCTTTGGTGCCATTCCCCTTAACACCGAAGACTAGCAAAAATCTTATCAGTCTTAATTCTGTTAGAATATATTGCTTTTTGTCAGAGAGATTGAATCTGCTCTGCAACCATTCAAGGTCAATACACCCTTTCGAAGGTTTTTGCCCATAATCAAATACACTACATCAAATATGGTTTACAAGGGCTTGTACATCTGTATCAAAACTTTTGTATACTCGCCCTATATTTATAAAGACTAACATTTTTGAATTTTTCCTTGTTAATAATTTTAGTTATCTGTAAACATGGACCCTAGACAATCTGTGCCTGCACCCTTCTGTCTGAGTAACAAGGTTTTAGGTTCAATTCCCACTCCAGGACTTGAGGGCAGAAATTAAGTCTGATGTCCCAAAGGGAGAGCTGCATTGTTCAAAGTACTGTCTTTCGGAAGAGATGCTAAAACAAGGCCCTTTTCATCATCTAGGTGTATATAAAAAATCCCATGGCACTATTCGGAGAAGGGCAAGGGAGTTATCCTTAGTCTCCTGGCCAATATCTATCCTTCAAGCAGTATGACAGAAATCATCTTGTTTGGCCATTTATCACATTGCTGTTTGTGGGAACTGCCATTGGGAGTTTGTGCGCAAATTGGCTCTCATACATACTATATTACAACAGTGATTACACATTAGGTTTTTATTTGACTTTAAAGTACTTTGAGACATACAGTGGTCATTAATGCATATATGAATACAACATTTTATGTTTCTTCTAAATCTCTTTGGACCTCCACTGTTCTTAACCTTTCACCACTTGAAAAATATTATTTTGATCAGTATCAATGGCTTCACACTTATTTGCACTGTGATCCATATACCACAGATTCAAACATGCACTCGGTCTGTCAATGTCTCTTAACGTTTTACTGCCAGCTTCTGACCATGCCTGTAGTCTTTGTGTCATCAACAAATTGGATTATGTGGCTCTCTGTTGTATTAGTTGATTCATAAATAATAGTGTCTCTTGATGCTTCTTCATAGCAACCCATCTCAATTGAAGGAATCAAACCAGCCATTGCCAGTGCAGACAGAGACACCTGTGGAAGAAGGAGAAGGAGAGTGGTCTGTCCCACGATGCGAGCGAGATCTGGTGCAGAAGTTGAAAGTTCTGAGACATGAGCTTGCTTTGCAACAACCACAAGCCGGGCATTGCCGCATTGAAGTGTCCAGAGATGAAATCTTTGAGGTAAAATTGAGTTGTATAAGTTTTAAAGATTGTATATTTTTGCAGATGATAGCTGTTTGTATTTATCCCAGGAAACTTTGAAAGATGTATTTTATGATTTTTAAGAGAATCATTCAGATTTTAATTTACAAAACATATTTAGCTGTACTTTGTTCTGTCTAGGAATCATATCGACAAGTGATGAAAATGAGGCCAAAGGATTTAAAGAAGCGTTTAATGGTCAAATTTAGAAGTGAAGAAGGGTTGGATTATGGTGGAGTCGCCAGGTGAGATTTATTTACACTGAGTGCATATTCATGTTATTGAAAAACAAGTATAGAACGGATTTGCCACAGTGAGTTGTCTGCACATCTACAGTACTGGCACCAATTATTGTTCAGTGCTTACTTGAAGACACTAAAGTTTGAAGACACATGCAGTTTGAACACTGTTTAGCGAACAGCTGACTCTCCCTCCACAGATTAGGTGCCCTTACAGAGCTCTCGGTACTTATTTCAGTGAATGCACAGCACTAACACTCCCAAGTTTAAAAAAAATGAGCAGTGTGCTCACACTTCTGAGTCCAGGGATTCTTTGAAATTGAATTTTACAAATTTGTAACATGTTGTGATTTTGCAAAACTTGAAATGCAAAGCTGGTTTAATGAATTGCATTTAGTTTGAAGAGAACAGATAAGAATGATGTCATTAGAAGTGACATCACTAGTGAAACAGTAGATGTCTTAACCTCCATTGGGAGTGACATCATCAAATAGCCAACCTCATGGCAAGGTAGCCAGATGGTTCAACAAAAAATGCAAGTATGTATACAGGCCACTAATTACACCATCAAACCAGTATCTGATGACTGATGGAGTATTGTTTGGTGGACATGCATTATTAATAGATTTATTCATAGGAAGGATGACAAATGGTTGTCACTTTTTAGTTTACAAAGTGTGCGAAGATCCTGTCATGGCTTCTGGATTTTGTCTGATGCAATGATATTGCTTGCCAGACAGATGCTGGGCCTTCCAAGAAATCACCTCACTGCTGTTTGTGACCCAGAGTTTAACCTGTATTTGGTGTGAGGGAATTGGGAAGAGAAAGAAAATATGGTTCGGGGGTAAAGGTGTTGACTGAGCAAGATCTGCTTCCAACAAATGGGACAAACTGTCTTCCTTTGTCCTTCAAACTTGGAAGCATTATGAGCAGTGTGGAGGATACTATAGAGCTTCGAAAGGCCATATTCAGGGTGGTGAAATGAGCAGAAAGTAGCAGATGAAATCCAACAAAGAGGTGTGCAGTGATCTGTTTTGGTAGGAAGAACATGGAGGCACAATATAAGATAAAGGATGCAGGGGAGGCAGTGTCTAGTGGTGTTATCACTAGACTATTAATCCAGAAACTCAGTTAATATTTTAGGGACCTGGGTTGAAATCCTGCCATAGCAGACAGTGGAATTTGAATTCAATGAAGAACCTGGAGTTAAGGGGTAAGGTTCTAATGATGACCATGGAAACATTGTCGATTGTCAGAAGAATCCTTCCGGTACACTGATGTCCTTTAGGGAAGGAAATCTGTTATCCTTGACTTGTCTGGCCTACATGTGATTCCAGACCTACAGCAGTGTGGTTGACTCTTAACTGCTGTCAAGGCAATTAGGGATGGGCAATAAATGCTGGCCTAGCTAGAGACACCTACATCCTGAGAGTGAATATAAAAGAAATCTATAATGTGACATAAGAGCAGCGGGACCTGAGTGCATACGTGTAAGTTATTGAAGGTGACAGGACAGGTTGAAAGCATGATAAGTGAGGAACATAGCATCCTAAACTTTGTTACTATTGGCACGGGGTATAGAAGCAAGGAAGTTATATTAAACTTCTGCAGAGTTCTGGTTCAGCCTCAACTGAAGTATTATGTCTGGTTCCGGACACCACACTTTAGGAAAGATGTGAAGGCAGTAGAGAGGGTGCAGAAAAGATTCAGGAGAATGGTTACAGGATGATTGATTTGTTTAGAACTGCTTTCTTTGGAAAAGAAAAGGCTGAGAAGAGATTTGTTAGAGATGTGCAAAGTTCTGAGAGATCTAAACAGAGTAAGTGGGGAAACTCTGTTCCCATTGGTGGAAAGATCAAAAACAGACTTGATGTAATTGGCATAGATTTAAAGTAATTGGCAAAAAAATCAAAGGGAACGTAAGGGGAACCTTTTTAATGCAGCTAGTGGCTAGGATCTGAAATGGACTGCCTGAGCGTGTGCTGGAGGCAGTTTCATTGGATGCATTTCAGAGAGAATTCAATTATTGTCTGGAAAGGATGGATGTGTAGGACCACTGGAAGAAAATTGGCAGATGGCACAAGATAAATTGCTTTCAGAGAACCAGTGCAGACACAGTGGACTGAATGGCTACAGTGCAGAAGGAAGGCGTTGTGTTATTGTATCATTTTATTTGGATTATGGTACCTCCACCCTCACCAACTGCCCTCTCCAATGTTCTCAATCTGCTGAGTTACTGACTGTTTGTCTCTCTGTACCTAAGCATGTGACCATATGCCTCTCTGCATTCTCTGTATTTTCCCTTTCCCCACTCCCAATTCTCAGTCATTCTTCCCTAGAACCACCTCCGCACCAAGCTCTGTCCATGTGTGACCACAAATAACATGCATATGAACTGTGGTGGAGCATTGGGACAGCATTCAGCTACAGGTGCTCCTTATGTGTGTGCATTCAAGGGGGAGCTGGTATGTCTTGCATAAAACAAATTTGATAATTTCCCAGAGAAATAGAATTCAAATCAAGAAAATTCTCAAACATGCACAGAAACTTGTTTAGCCAACACTTATTTTATGCACAGTTCTGACCTCCATATTTGAAAGAGAATATAGAAGAAAAGGAGAAATTGCAAAAAATAATTTATAAGCTTGGATACTACCAGAATTGAGAAGAAAGCTAGCAGAAAAGTCCCAACAGGCAGGGGCTCTTTTCTCCATTTAAGAGAACAAACTTGTGCCATATGAAATGGTTGAGTACTGAAAAGTGAAAGAAGTAGAAGGATGTTCTGATGGGATGAGAGGGATTAAAATATTTGGAGAGATGTGGGAGTATGCACATAGACCTTTTAGGCCTGTTTCTGTGTTATAATTTGTAAGTAATTTTGGAACTGAGGCTAAGTTATTGGAAGTTAATCCAGGAAAAAGTTGTTCATGTGGATAGAACATGAATAGCTCTGGCCCAGAAAACCATAGATGTGAAGTCAATTGATGTGGCTAAAGGGAATAAGGACTATAGTAAGAGCGCACAGAAAGGTTAATTCAGATTATAAAGACAGAGCTGCCACTTCTAACAAGGGAAAAATAAAGTGCCCTGATGGCCTAAGTGCCCTATTGTGGTTCCAAGGTAATAGTTCCGATTACTTTCGAATATCATTTTTGTGTTTTGTAGGGAATGGTTGTATTTGCTCTGTCATGAAATGCTGAATCCATACTATGGACTATTTCAGTATTCAACTGATAACATCTACACGCTACAGATCAACCCAGATTCTGCAGTTAACCCTGTGAGTATCTATTAACCCTTTGAGTATCTAAAGTTGCTGTGAAAGTTGAATAAAAGCAAACTTCTGTAAGTGATCAAAACAATCCAGAACATTGACTTTTCATCGACATAAGCTTCCTCTGTAAAGCAAGTATAAGCAGCAAAGTTCAACTGCCAGAAATAACTCCATGTATAATTTTTGAGTGACCTTATCTCTCATTCCAAAAAAGAACTTAAGTAGGTGGAAGAGTTAGACTGCCTAGGTCTGGTAGACTACCCTGTAGCTTATTTTCAGTACCATTTGATTGCTGTAAAATTATAATACAGTGATTAAATTTTTCCTCTGGACAGTTCTTATTTCTTTTCGCAAAAACACATAGTGGAAGGGTCTTGGCAGAGCATTAACCAGTTAGTGATCAACTATGACTATTTAATACTTACACTTGTATTTCTATGGAATGTATCTGTTTGAGTTTAGAAGTGAATTTCACATCCTTGAATTAACAGCTAAGTTAAGCACATAGAGAAATATATTTTGTAAGCTGAAATTCATGACTGTTCAGGTTGACTGCAATGTCCAAGTAAGGTACTTGTCACCAGATAAGAAGCCACATATGGGCCTTTACTTGTGGCATAAATAATCAGCTCAGCTGTGGCCAGGAGTGTTTACGGCTTCCCCTTCCAACAACATTTATGTTTTGCTGCTGGTGCGGCTTCTTCCTCTGCAAGTGCTGGTGAAAACCCCTCTTTAGGTCAATTGTGATGTCCCTGAAGGCAAAAGTGCAGCCTCATTCACATAGTTACGCCACTGAAATCATGGTGATCTTCAGCAATGCTCTAAAGTAAATGGAGGACATGGTGTAAATCATTTTCATTGATAATGGTCTGTTAGTTTGTATGCTAGATTGACCCTTTTACCCTAACCCTTCTAAATTAATTTCTACCTAGGCCTAAACTGAAATACTTTGTTTTGTTGAGAATATGTTCTATTTGACGGGTTGTATGAACTTAGTCTCTGGTTTTGTTTAATTTTGCATTAATGTTACAAAGTTCAGTAAGGCATTAAGAAAGGTTGGTTTTATGAATGCTTCTGGTGTTATTACTTGTCAGCCACAGGATGGCAGTCTTTTATTTCTTATCAAACAAGTGAATGTCTCGTTTTCACAGGAGCATTTGTCGTATTTTCATTTTGTGGGTCGGATAATGGGACTGGCCGTATTCCATGGACACTATATTAACGGGGGCTTCACATTACCATTTTATAAACAGCTCTTGGGTAAACCAATCCAGTTATCAGACTTGGAAACTGTGGACCCAGAATTGCACAAGAGCCTGGTTTGGATCCTGTGAGTTGAGCTAATAGAATTGCTTCACTGTAAGATTAACTCTTCAGATTTTCCTTCCTGACTGATATTCGTGGCTGCATATCTCGGCAGAAAGTACCTAAGGCGGGCGCTTAAGAATACTACTTTAAGAAAAGATGCATTGACATTTCTTAGGAACAGATTTTGCTATAAATGATAATAAAGAGCATAATTTTAATTTCTTTAATCTAGAAGGAGTTGGTACATAAAGGTAACTCTTCATAGTTCAGTTCAGAAACTGTAGGATTCATGCCATTATTTCATAAATCACAGTGATAAAGTATTATGCCTTTAAGTTAGCTTTGTCATCTCTCGGTTTGCACCCGCGAAGTTCTCAAAGGGACAGTCAGATTAAATGCAGGTAAGGGTGTATTTTCCTGGTTGGTGAATCTAGAACCAAAGGGCACAACTTAAAAATAAGGGCGGGGGGATGCCATTTAGGACTGACATGAGGAGTCATCTTTTTACATAGGCTTGTGTTGGAGGACTCAGTTTCTGAGAATGTTTTAAGTAAAGGTTGATAGATTTCTAATTGCCAATGGCATAAAGGGTTATGGGGATGGTGTGAGCAAAAGGCATTGAAATGTTTGATCAGCCATGATCATAGCAAATACCAGAACCTGTTCAATGGACTGAATGACCTACTCTTGTTCTTGTATTTTTGAGATTTAATGTCTATTTAGAGTATATTAGGATTCTGTAAAATTCTCAAATTATATGCAACTTTAAGCATCTCATTGTGATGGATGATGAGCATGTTAATCAGAGGTTATTCAAAGCTTTGATTTACCTATGCATCAACACTAAGCACTTGTGTAAGTAGGCTGGTAGTATTTGAAGTCTGAAAAGAAACTGTCTTTGCTGTAAAAGAACAAGGAAATTTGCATTTGATATTTTACTAAATTATCCAGCTAATTGCTTTTTTTCACTATTATAGTGAAAATGACATCACACCTGTACTTGATCATACATTTTGTGTTGAGCACAATTGTTTTGGCCGGATTATTCAACAAGAGCTGAAACCAAATGGCAGAAATGTGCCTGTTACAGAGGAGAATAAACGAGAATATGTAAGGTCAGTGATTTCTTGTTACTAGTAGTGGAGTGGGAGCTTTGCTGCTTTTTGATGCGCAGTTTTGAAATAAATGTTCTGTGAGTGCTAAAGAGTTTCTCATGACATTTTTCTCTCTGGATTTTTGAAATAATGCGTCTTGAATAAGTAGTATGATATCAGAAAAATATTTTCTCCTGTCTTGAAAGATTAGGACTCTGACTTTGCACTTCAGACATATGACTTTCAAGTCTGGTGTGTATTCTGAAAGGATTCAGCACCCAGACAGTGATTTTTTGGAGAGCTGAAATCTGTGTCTGAGATGCCAAACTCAGAAACACTTTTTTTCATTAATTCAGGAGTTGAAAATAATAACTTTCTAAATAATTCTTTACAAACAAGGTAATTATAAAAAGGAACAATAGGTGTTAATGAAATGTCATCAATTAAGTAAATTACGTAGATTGTTCATGCCTCAATGTTTCTAATGTGCTAATGTTTCTTTTGTGTTTTGATTCAAGAGGGAGAAAATTGAGCATATTAGCAACCCAAATATGATGACTACTTAAATTATTCACCATCTCAACTATAGTCCTTAAAATAAAGCATCGGTTTTGTAGCCCAATGTTACAATTAGTCCTTTGAACATTGCAAACAAAATCTATTCTGGCATTGCTTGGCTGCTTTCCAGATTATTCCATTGTGCTGCTTTTATTAAGTTACTATTTGTAGCAATACATTTTCCATCAATAAATTATGTAGAACTCTGAATATTAACATTGACCATACATCCTTACATGTAATTCAATCTTTTCATACAGGTCTGTTTAAACTGGTATGTAATTTTTACAAATTGAAGTGGCTTTGCATTTAATACATTCTGAACTTGACCCCATTAATTTATCTCACCTTGTGTTTAGGCTTTACGTGAATTGGCGATTTATGAGAGGAATCGAGGCACAATTCCTGGCTTTGCAGAAGGGATTTAATGAGCTTATTCCACAACATCTACTTAAACCTTTTGATCAGAAGGAAATTGAGGTAACAGTCTTGTTCACATTTAATGAAAATTTAGATAGTTGAACACAAAATATTTAATAGGTCCTAATTCCTTGACTTCTTTCCTTTCTGGTTGGCCTGGTACGACAAATGGGAATATATTGACATGACTAAGAGTTTCAAAATCAAGCCCGCCCACTGAGGAACCTTAATATATTGAGTTTTGATCTGCCTGGTATATGCATTATTTCCGGAAAAACCCGATCTAAGATTAGAGTATTTTGGCATAAGTTGGCACGGCGTGAGGCCTCCCATCTATGGACATTGCTAATATTTATCTAGCTAAAGCCATTCAGGTTTTCCAGCATACTAGTAATCATTCCACTGTTCATCCAACCAGTCCCACTATACCATGTAAATTCATCTGGTTGGTCAATCATCATTTTCATACTGAAAGACTTTGAACCCATCTGGCAGAGATTTGTTATGATTGTAACAAAAGAAGAAATTGCTGAAAAAACTCAGCAGGTTGGCAGCATCTGTGGAGAGAAAGCAGAGTTAATATTTTGGACCCAGAGGCCCTTCTTCTGAAAAAGAAGTTCTGAAGAAGGGTCATTGGACCTGAAACATTAACTCTGCCTTCTCTCCACAGAGACTGCCAGACCTGCTGAGTTTTTCCTGCAATTTCTTTTTGTTTCTACTTTCTGGCATGTGCGGTTCTTTGATTTACAGTATTTGTGTCTTCCTTTACAGTTTAATTTAGTGCAGTTTGCCCTGATGTGTTTCAGAAATGCTTCATTTGTGCGTCGATGAGATGTTCAAGACACTTATGTTTAGTTTTATAACTTTATGGGTGAATTTCATGGTCAGTAATAGTCATGAAACACTTACATGTGATAAGTTATTTAAGTTTTAGCTGGTTTTGTCAGCCAGGTTTGTTTACCATTTGTCTAAGTACTTTATGTGACTGAATTCTGTACTTAAGTGCAACAAATGCCAATTATTTAAACATTGTGTAGACACCAGATCGTGTATGTAAAGAATATGTGCATTTAATTTTATTTTCTGCAGCTGATTATTGGTGGGTTGGGAAAGATTGACATTAAGGACTGGAAGGCCAATACACGTCTGAAGCACTGTACATCTGACAGTAATATTGTAAAGTGGTTCTGGCAAACAGTAGAGATGTTCGATGAGGAAAGGAGAGCACGACTTCTTCAGTTTGTGACCGGATCTTCCCGGGTACCTCTGCAGGGATTCAAGGCATTACAAGGTGGATATCATTAAACCATAATCTGCTATAAGCAAGTTGATCTGTTTGGTTTTACTTTGCCATACAGGTCTGAGCTTGTGCAGTGAATCCTCTATAAATAAAGTGATAAATAAAAATGGTGATACTTTGAAATTCATATGCAACACAGTGGGACAGAAAGTTATGTTTGTATTTAATCACCAAACTTGTTACTGATTAGATAAAGAGCAAAGCTAGATATGGATAAGTTTCTGTATCTTGTAATGTTTATATTAGGTTCCAATAGATGTTGCTTGCAAGTATGTTGGTTTGATCCACTGGTGACGTCTTATCTATATGTCAGATAGTTTGCACCCTATTCTAAGACTTCAGCATACATCCAGGCTGTAACTTCAGTGCATTAGTGAAGGCGTATTGTTGATTTATGCCATTTTCTTTCAGTCAAATATAATGCCAAGGTGACTGTGGAATCATAGATTGGTTGCATCACATAAAGAATCCTTTTGGCCCTTTGTGTCCATGCTAGATCTCTGAAAAGCAATTCAGCTGTTCCTATTCCTCCATCCTATATCCATTGCCCTGTAAATTGTTTCTCATCAATGATTGAATTCAATTTTGAAAACCAAGATTGAATCTGCCTCTATCACACTCTCACATATTGTCATTAATGTCACATTTGTACATTAATGTTTTCTTTATGTTGCCTTTAGTACTTTTATCATTCACTTTAAATTTCAGCCATTTGATTTTTGACCCATTAACGAGAATACTTTGTCTTTCCAGATCCCTTATAATTTTGAACAGCTCATTCAAATCTTCTCACAATCTTCTCTTTTTTAAAGAGCACAGTCCAGTTGTTCAAAGTATCCACATACCTCAAATTCCCACAACTCTGGGACCATTCTCATCAATATTTTCTGTGCCTTCTCCAATGCCTTAAAATGTGCTGCCCAGAATTGGATGAATAAAATTCCAATTTAGACCAAGCAGTGCTTTTGACCAAACATCCTTGCTTTTATATGTATGCTATGCCTCTACTTGTGAAGGCTAGGATTCCATATGCTTTATTAACTCAATTTCTCGAATTGCCCTTTCCACAATGAGTAATTTATACATTGAGACCCCAGGTTCCTCTGCTCCTAAGGCTCTTTTTTGTATTGTCCCTTGTTATTGCCTCTCCTTTTCTTTCTACAAAATTGTTATTCCTTTTTGTTAAATTGATTATAACTAATACAAGATCTTTGCAATTGTGAAGTAGTTTTTAGGAAGAAGGGTTGATACAGAAGTCCCAAGCAGTCTGCTAAAAGCCAAGAAAGTAAACAGCTTGTGAGGCCTTGGGTTTTTTTAAAGTTAGAGCAATAGAAGCAGCCTGAATGGGTGGGATCAAGCTCCCACAGGATCAGGATTTTTAGTTTCAGCTTTCAGCACTTTCTGGGCTCTTGAAGCTGGATGTGGAAGATGTTATTCCTTTCTCTGTTTTGTCTAAAAGCTGGAGTTCTCTTCCTGCTGTTAGAATTGCATGTGAGACAATCTATTTTATCGAATTTGCCTTTGCCAAGGATATGTTTATGGGATGTTACTATATTGGAACAGTTAATTAGTTGTAGTTACTATATATATTATTTTGTTAAGCATTTCAGTAGAGTTACAGTTAAGCCAATTCATTTTTTTAACTTTTATTTTGTCTGTATTTTAACTGTCATATAAAAATAAAGTGTGTTTTGCTTAAAGTCCAGTAGTTTGACCAGTTGTATTAAATCTGGAATGCAGCGTCTTACACTTACGTTTAAAATAAGAAAAAGTTAGGGTCTGGTCTATCTTTTGGTATATTTTGAGGGAGATTTGTCTGGTCCGTATCACAGTTCCTTCCAGTAACTTCAATCTGCCACACCACCAGCCTTTTTCTAAATAATGCAAGGAAAAGGAAAGTATTCTGGCTACCTTGACCAACATTTAAATCTAGTCAACACCTCCAAAAATGAATGAAATTAGCATTTGAGCCAGTGTTGCATATGTGCCCTTGTATAAATAAATTGGCTACTACCCAGAGTTGAACAAATTGTTGAGGTTGTCGACAACTTGATTTAGCCTAATAGAATGGCTGGGGAGGTGGGTGAATCTGTGCAGGTTTTGGTAGGGCTGAAGATCATTGTGTTTTGGTAACAAATGTTTGGTAATCTTTTGATCCTATATGTTGGGCAACTGATCTGTCAGACCGGTGGCTCTTGAAGGGTCTATTGAGAGATGAAGAAGTAGAGTTACAGGTCATCAGTAAAGATGTCAAGTTTGCCTTTTATGTGAATGATATTTCCTGGGACCCTCAATGAGATGAGGAAGGGAGGCTGATGGCTGTAGTAAAGGATAGACTTTTTGGGCATGTGGTTTGTAGGACTAGGGGAAAAATCAGTGCTGAAAATACATTGATTACATTCAGATTTGTATGAACTCTATAATGAGCAGATATTCTGATGAAATAGGATAATGGAAGGGAGTGTTGATGTCTGAAGAGATGGATCCATTAACATATCGGGGACCAGTAAAGCAATTACTATGGGTAATAAACAACGCAGAATGCATAGTTTACAACATAGGCCACATTGGATACACCTAGAGTCCTCAAAGAAAGGAAAAAAGTAATAGATAAAGGTCTTGTGTTTGTGTTTAAGAAGAAGTTTCCTAATAAATTTCAGCATTCCAATGTGAAGAACTTCAAAATTGCCTTTATTAATCAGTATGCAATTTTGAATGCCAGATCATACACTGTATGGACTCTAATCCAGGATGCCTTTACAAAATTTAGGATTTCTAACTTTAGTTTTTGTACGTACATAACGACGGTATGTGCGAGCACCCCAAGGAAGTTCACAGGAGTACAATGAAGTATATGTACCATTGAGTCACATTAGAAGATATTGGGACACAATGCCAGAGGTTAGGTTCAAAGATGTAAATTTTAAGGAGTGTCTTAATGGAGGAAAGCAAGGTAGAGAGGTACAAGAGGATAACCAGTCCTTGGTGGCTGAGGGTGGGCAAAGTTCACATCCTAAGCTCAAATTAGAATAAGAAAGGTAACTGAAGGCGTGGCCATCAATGGTGGAGGAATTAAAACTGGAATGCACCAGATGACAGAATTAGAGAAAACAATCAAAATGAAGGACTGGAATTGGAAGAGATTATAGAGATAGAGAGAAGTGACAGATTTGAACTGTAAGATGAGAATTTTAAAATCAAGACATTACTTGACTGGGAACCAGTGTTGATCAAGGTAATAGAGAAACTGGACTTATTATGATCCAAGCTATGAGCAGCAGAATTGTAAATAACCTCAAGTTTTAAGAGGGCAGTATGTGGGTGGTCAACCATGAGTACCCAAACATAATTGAACCTGGAAATAATGATAGCACGAGTGAGATATTCAGCAGCAGATGAACAAGGTTGGGGTGTTCTGAAGATGGAAATAGGCAGTCCAAGTGATGCACAAATATAAGGGCAGAAGCTCACCTTAGGATCACATATGACACCAAGATTTCAAACAGGCTGGCTTCACCTCAGACTATTGCCAGAGAGAGGGATGGAGTCATTAGCTGGGAAATGGAAACAGTGAGCATACTTAGAACAGGTTTTGTTATTGCGAATATTGGAGAATTTTTTTCAAATTCAAGACTGGATGTTGGTTAGTTGGTCTGATAATTTAGCAACAGTAGAGGCATTGAGAGAAGTGCTGGTGAGATCATATTATCATGAGCATACATAAAATGAACATTGTTCCTTTGGACAATATAGCCAAGAGGCAGTTTGTAAATGAAAAATAGGTGGATCATTGATTGAAGTCTGGAGCCCATAGTTCCTGGCAGAACCCAAATTGAACATCAGTAGGCATCAAGTGGTGAGTGCCTTTTGATGGCACCGTCAACAACCCCTTCCATCACTTTACTGATGATTAAGAGGAGGTTGGTTAGTGTGAATTGGCTAGATTGAAGTTTCCATGCATTTTTGTGGTTACAGCATACCTGGGCAATCTTCCACTTGTTGGCTAATTACTAATATTGTAACTGTACTTGAACAACTTGGCGTGGCTTTTGTGGAGCACAAGTCTTCAGTACTACAGATGAGACTTTATCATGTCCATAACCTTTGCTTGATTAAGTGCGCCCAGCCTTTTCTTGATGTCTTTTGAATAAAGATGGCTGCAAACAAATGGCCTTGTCTTTTTCACTTGCAGGCAGGACTCCATCATCATTACAAATTACATCGTATATGATCTTTCTCCTTCAATTAATTGCTTAATTGTCCACTGCCATTTCCAACCAAAAGGGACAAAATTGTAGGGCTGAATTCCTGTACTCGATATCTTATACTAGAAATGTTAAGATGTTTATTATCTATTGTCATATGTCTGTAATCCTCAAATTGTAGCTTAAAAATTGGTTTTCAAGCCCATTATGATTGTTATATAAAATGTCACGCCTGCTGTTACAATATATTTAAGAATGACAACGAAACACACTAAGATTGGATTTCCAGCATCTGCAGTTCTTTGGTTGCTTTTAATAGGGTTAAAACTGTTTTGTTATTTGCTGTATGGTTTAACTAGATTTTCTATTTGTAAGGTTCTACAGGTGCTGCAGGCCCAAGACTTTTCACCATCCATCTGGTTGATGCCAACACAGAGAACCTTCCCAAAGCACATACGTGGTGAGTTTCTCTATTACCAATTGATAAGCTTCACACAGTAATCATATATCATAAACCCGCTAGCCAATAACTTTCAAATTATATCGTTCAACTGTAATTGATTATTGTATAGAACATCTTGTCTGATTTTTCAAAATGATCAAAAATGCCAGTGTACTGAGAATAAATATTTATAGCTTTTGACAGTTCCTTTGTTTATAAATTGTATTTAGTGGCAACCCATCTTTATGAAAGCACCAACTGAATGTCAATATTTTTAATGAATTGTTTGCCTACAGAAATGGCTTTCTTTGAGCTATAGCAGTGTTGTTCAATTATGTGATTCTATTTTGTTCTGTACTGTTGCTCCAAACAAGCTACTATTAAATATTGATTAAGTAGAATGATCTATTTAGCAGATTCTGCTCTGATCTAATGAATAATTATGCCTTTGATCAAACTGTGACAAGCTAGCCATAGGACTATCCTCTCTCGGAAAGGCTGTGTCATTTTTTTAATCTTTATTCATTCACGGGATGAGAGTATTGCTGACCAGGCAGAATTTATTGCCCACCCCAATTGCCCAGAGGGCAATTCAGAGTCAACCACATTGCTATGGGCCCGGAGTCACATGTAGGCCAGATCAGGTAAGGATGCAGTTTCCTTCCCTAAAAGATATTAATGAAACAGATGGGTTTTTCCAACAGTCGACAATGTTTTCATTACATTCATAATTCCAGATATTTCATTGAATTCAAATTCCACCATCTGCCATGATGAGATTCAAATTTGGGTCCCCAGAACATTATCTGGGTCTCTGGATTAACAGTCCAGTGATAATACTACTAGGCCATTGCCTCCCCCTTCATTTAGATTTCTTTTTATTGTCTAGATGGATTAGCTAGTTTATTACATAGATCACAGATAAATGTAATCACCTATGACAAATATTGTCTCCATGTATGTTCACTGACTGTTCCCTTTCTCTTCAGCTTTAACCGTATAGACATTCCTCCTTATGAGTCCTACAAGAAGCTTTATGAGAAATTATTGACAGCAGTTGAGGAAACTTGTGGCTTTGCAGTGGAGTGAAGTACATGAATACTTGCTTTGAAGCTGTTGGGAACACTACAAAAATGAAGTTCTACGAGCTTCTCGTTGAGCAGCGCACGTATGCCTGGGAGAACTAACAATTTACTCACATGGTTACTATAACATACAAGTAACATAATGATGCTGATCAACTCAGAAATGGAAAAGTGGTAGGATTTCTAAAAAGCAACCTTGGAAGTTCATAAGTGAAAAAGATACTGTATCTGTAAGACAGAAAATGGACCTGTTTCAGTTGTATTATACATTTTAAGTTGTGTGCTTGAAACTTTATTTCAAAAAACTTTGCACAGTGAAAGATGACAGATCCTTGCACATTTCACTTCCCTTAATTCCTGTCTTTTTTTATTCAACCCCACCTCAAAACAGTTGTTCAATGGAGACTTTTCATTCTTTCAGAACGTGAAACTGGCATTTAGAAATACTG
Source organism: Ginglymostoma cirratum (assembly GCA_024137785.1). NCBI lineage: Eukaryota > Metazoa > Chordata > Chondrichthyes > Orectolobiformes > Ginglymostomatidae > Ginglymostoma > Ginglymostoma cirratum. The sequence goes on along the minus strand of JAHRHZ010000023.1, from coordinate 41,824,175 downwards.
GATGTTAAATGAGAAATAGCTCTGTTTATAGCTACAGTATTCTTTTTTTTTAATCAATTCTTTCAGTGCAGGCAGTAGTTATATTTGCAGTCTGTTTTAATTAAATCAGATTATTTTTAACCTATATTTTGTTAAAAGAATTATATTCCTCCACAGTATGCTGAGTAACTTTTTAAGAATATTTACAAATATATATATAAACACAAAAAAGCTTAGCTCTAATAAAAGTGAACTTCTGAGTACTGAAATCACTTTTGGCTCTAAAATTCAAATTGTAGTCACATTAAAATGTTTGTTCTAAGAACATTGAACTAAGAAATTCTGTCAATCTGTGTATTCTTGGAATTCATTTTATAATGTACATAAAATAGAATATCAGTTTTACAGAATTTAACTTGTAAAAAATGTCTGTATACATTGAAGCCTGAAAGTATCTTTCAGTACTTGAAAGATTAATCCACAAATGTTGTTTCCATAGGAGTCCAGTGTTGAAGAATTGGGGGGTGGGGGCTGGCAGGAGAGGTGAAGAAATAACATGCACTGTTTGTAGTGAATGGTGCTTTACCAAGTCCCTTTATTTTATAAATGTGGCTTATCTGTAAATCTGATTGTTTTTTTTCACCTTTCATGTTCTCTGCTAAGGTAGGAATCTGCAATGTTAATCTTTGACAAAATGCTCCAATCTTATAAACAAAAATCAAACTTAAGTTATGAAATCTTTGTATGTTGACAGTTGCATCTTTTCTTAATAACTTCCTGCATCTTCTACAAATTCTGTCAGTTTGGTCTTTTGTTAAATTTATACTTTCTTGAAGAATTATTTCAAGACATCTTAAATTAATTAGAAATATTTTTAGAAACATGAGTAAGTGAAGAGGAAATCATTGAAATTGTAATCAAAATGTTGACTAATTTAAACAGAGTACTGCAGCTTTAAACAGAAATGATTCCTGAGTTAGTGGGGACCATTGTTTTTGAGTTTGCTAAGTTGTGTACCTTGTATTTCAGACGAAAATTGCGTGACCCCAAACTAAACCAACTTGATGAGATCTAAGGGATAACTGGCTGTAGAAGTTAATAGCTATTCATATGTTCAGTAACTTTTAGGAAAGTGACGAATGTTGTGTCTGTTTTAAGCCCAAATCTATTCAGTTCTGGTTTTGAGAAAAATCATGTTGTCTCATTAGTACCTTTCCTGTATGTCTTTTGATTGTTACTGAAAATGACTGATACTTGCTCTTAAGGTGTTTTCCAAAATATATTTTAAAGAAGAGATTGTTATACGTTTTTTTATAATTCAGGATAGGATATCCACATTCACCAGAAGAATGGCTTTAAATTCAGAAAGATGATTATGTGTTGAATGAATGCTGTGTAAATTCAGAAAAGTCTTATTACACTGGTTGATGTTACACAATGAAGGACAGGCCACATTTAATCCCTTAAAATTCAGAAGGCATGAAATTAATTTCCTTGACGGAAACAAGGATTCTATCTTTTGCATTATTGAAGATACCTGAAATCTTATCATCTCAGGTAATAAAATTGTGATAACTTCATGTATAGGATTTTCAGTGTATTTAATAATTCTTCAAAGGGGATTTCATTCCACAGAAATTATAAAACGGTTACAGTCTCACAGCAGTTCATGCTCAAGCACGAGGTTTGAGTGCCATCAAATTTTGAATACTTTGTCAGACATCAGAAGGTACTTCTCTGTTTTACTCTTTGTATTTTAGTTCAAATACATTTAATGTGCATTTTCAAAATAGCAGTGAGTATGGACAGGTCTGTCAGTGTTGTTTTGGTAATTGGATTGTCAATACTGTAATGTTCTAATGCCTAAGCTTTTGAAAAACCTATATTGGGCTTCTTCATGTTGTAATCAAAGCCAGTCAACAGAAGTGTCTAAAGTATGGCTTCTCAAAGTATGGGCAGTGACCTCCAGTGGGATTATAGGTCAACATTTTGAGGCCTTAAGATCCTTGGCAGCAATGCTAACTGCAAACTCTGACCCAGTGCTAATAGCTGCAAGCCCCTTTTAAACCCTCACTTTTTTTTTTCCCATGGCAGCTGTGGTCAAAGTGGCTGATCTTTGAGGCCTGATTCCTGTTTGGAAAAACTTAGTGAGAAGCTACGTGCTTTTCACTTCAAATCCCTGCAGTTTAAACAGGCTGTCACAGGCCTCTATCCTGCCTCCATTCTCACAGCTGTCTCTACACCTCCCCTGCACTCATAGGCATCGCTACCCCTGCTCTCAAAACACTTCTCCCCCACCCACATCCCTTCTTTAAAATCTCACAGGCCTTGCCTACTTCCCCCGCCCCCCAAAAACACACACACACACACACACACACACACACCACACACACACACACACACACCACACACACACACACACACACCAGCACCCCCCCCCAACCCCCAACCATGGCACAGGAGCAGGAGGACAATGTTGAAGCCTCAACAGGGGACCACAAGGGGAAAACATGCTTGGGAAGTACTACTCTAGAGCAATTGCAATTAGGCAATTTATTTGCATAAACAATACTAGAAAATAAAGCATGTTAATATGAATTCTTTGTCTTACTGACAAAAAAAATCTTACTGTAATATTTTAATTCAGTAAACAGGCACCTGTTTGTAGCATTGATCACTCAACTGTCCAAGTTAATTACTCAGTATATTTTAGTTTTTAGTGCATTCCACAATGCAGATTTTTAAAATTGGACATATTGAATTAGCAAATGTTTATTTCATTTCTCATTTGTATGATGTTTCAAAACAAAAGAAATAAGTGTGATTTTTTTGATTTAAAAAGAACACTTATGTCACAAATCTGAGCCATGAATAAACAATATTCAGAGACACATTTAAATTGATACCAACTTTGAGGATATTACCACATATTTAAATGTTAACTCCATCTTCTGAAAATGTTTGTTGACAGTTGATATGAAGTTGACATGACCCGTTTCAAAAGTTATACTGCAAAGAACAACCTATTATGTTTAACACACATTCATCCATTTGGTTAATGTTGCTTAGAGGTGCAACACTTCTTCAGATGCTGATCTGTGACCCTCAATGATTAAGAAGCTGGGCTTTCTTCCTAAAGTTCATTGGTAACTATAATGTGACATGTGTTGTATACAAATGGAATTAAATGCTATGTTTACAAATTGAGACATTTGTACTATAAATATACTAACTAGCAACACTACAGTTTTCACATTTCAAGGCACAAAAATTACCATTTTTTAAATGGCTGGACATCTGCCTGTTTGGGAGAAGTTTTATTGACATACCCTGCATAAAATTGGGAAGTTATGAAATACCTCAACACTGTACAAATACAGTTTTAAACCCTGTAGTACTATAGGACTTAACTTCCTTTGGCCTTCTCCCCCCCACCCCCGCACCCAACGAATCAAGCTAAAGATAATATAAAATGAGTTAGGAAACCCATATCAACGTTTCTGTTATAAATGTTTAATGAAGACACTTTCAAGAATGATGGTATTCAAGAATTGTATTATTGAAATAGTTTTAATCCCATGGTAGAAGTGTATATGTCACATTAAGCTTTTAGATTATAAATTCAGATTGTAATTCTGGAGCATAAAAATGCATCCAAGAGTAGTGATTCTTCATTCGACTAATAAATGGCTTCCACAAATGGCAATTCAATTACAGAGGACACAGCGATGATGGAAGATTTGAACATTTGACATTATAGCACTTTGAAGTTGAAACACTAATATCCAGAGCTCCTAAGTGAGTGAACATAAAATTTGGTGAAGTATTTCAAATTAACAGTCAGTTAAATACAAATTTCTGTTTTGTACTTAGATTGGCAATAAAGGAGAAACTTGTTTTGGACATTTCAAATAAATGAAATGAGTGGACTTCAGGAGAAGTATTGGTAACTGGGTGTGGAATTAGCTATTGCATATCCACACTAGAAGCAAAAGCCTTTTACTAATATAGATTTTATGAAGAAAATCCAATGTTACTACCCTGGAACAAGGGAGTGTATGGATTCCATGCAAACTAAAGCTTAATTTACCTTGGTTATGGAAAACACTTTTTATAAGTCTGAATCATCTTTATTTTGCTATTTTGTTGGAGAATAGGGGATGTGAAGAACTTAGTTGCAAATAGGTTGATTTTTAGATTTCACTTTTTCCCCTGAATTAGAATATGACAAATTCACAAACAAACAGTACTCTTCTGAAGCCCATAAATAAAACAAAATATTTTTTAACTGGGAAGGCTTGGTATTTTATGCCACATAATAGAACTATGCCAATTAAACATAAAAGAACTTACATTTATGTTGCATCTTGTGCAACATCAGGTCTCCCAATGAACTAAATAGGCAATAAAATACTTTAAGTATTGTAGGGATGCAGCAGCCTGATACCTCTGGGAAATGCTAGAACTTTCAAAGTAAAGGCTGGGACAGAGGTTAATTGTGAACCCATTTACCACAAATTAATGGCCCACTAACCTTGAGCTGGGATGGACCCAAAGTTTAATTTTCAATAAGCAAAATGCCAAACCTGAGCAATCTGGTTCACTTTAGTTCAGAGCTGTCAGGCTTAATTAGAGACATTTACATAATATTTATAGACATCAAAATGTTTTACCACTGTGGGTTTTGTTTTGGTTTGGCTGTTTGGTCACTTCAGCCCACAATGAGGATGTCTACACTGTTTCTTTTGTAAGGTAGCAGAACACCCCATTATGGCTGATGTCTACATATGACGCATTGTACTCAGCAGGCAGCTCCTACTTCCTGGCAGGGCATGATGCCACAGATTATGTGCTGAGCTCACCCCCAGTCCAATTAGGGTCTCTACATGTGAAGATTGTGTTGGTCAGATGGTGCAGATACATTGCAGGGTCAGGACCTTGAAATTAACCAAACTTCAGGGTTCTTGCTCTGGATTGAAAACAAACCAATTGACTAAAATGGAAGACGATTTGAAGTCTTTGCTGTAGGGAATTTATGTTGATTTGCTAAAACCCACTTTGCACAAAAATCATTGTATGAGTCCAAATAAGTGTCACTACTGGTATAGAAAACCAATAGAGAAGACAAAGTCCTGAAATTTGGCTGTGGTTACCAGATATTCTTGTATTATAAGAGAAATGTCTCGGTGGACAGTGGCTCTTCATTTGGGAGGCAGGCAACCTCACTGTGGGCTGAAGTGACCAAACAACCAAACCAAAATAAAACCCACAGTGGTAAAACAATTTGATCAAAATGAATACTATTTAAATGTCTCTGAATTAAACCAGACAGCTCTGAACTAAAGTGAATCAGATTGTTCAGGTTTGGCCTCTCAGAGCCAGGGACCCGGGTTCGATCCCATCCTCGGGCAACTGTCTGTGTGGAGTTTGCACATTCTCCCTGTGTCTGCATGGGTTTCCTCCAGGTGCTCCGATTTCCTCCCAAGTCCAAAGATGTGCAGGTTCAGTGGATTGGCCATGCTAAATTGCCCAATGTCCAGGGGTTTGCAGGCTCGATGGGTTAGCCAAGGCAGGGATAGGGTAGGCGGGTGAGTTTGATAAGGATGCTTTGAGGGTCGGTGTGAACTCTCTGGATTGAATGGCCTGCTTCCACTCTGTAGGGATTCTGTGAAATGCCTTTCTAGTTGAACTCAAGTTTTGATTTTGTTTAAATACCTGTACTTTCTTTGAAATAGATCTTCACTGCGCTCAGGCCACTACTGATGGTAAAAAATCAGTCATATGGTATGGGCGTGTTATTAAGCTTTCTAGAAATTATGCAATAAAGGGTCTTGCATGGCAAAGTATGTTGGGATGTACTTTCAGATATTGTAAAACTGAAAATCATGTTCTGTGTCCCCCTTTTTAATGATATAGTACGATGATATCTGGGTTTTAAATTTAAACTTCTTCTGGCCCGTGTCCCAGAGCTTTGAAGAAGAACAGAGGTATTTTTCTTCTGAATAATTTGCATAGTAATGTACTTCCAACTGAAACATTACAGTAAAACTATATTGAAAAATTATGTCATAGAGACTGAGTGGCTGATTTGTTATTATTGTATTTTTGCTTTTACCTTCAATCTGTGCTTTTCTGAGATTAAGGGTATAAATTGGTAGAGACTAGTCACCAAGGATGTGGATTGTATGGCCTGAGGTGAATAATCTGCACTTCTTCCCCCTCCATTCAGTACAATGCACAAGATATAGTGTTTCTTTCCACAAGGGAACTTAATCTTAGATATGAAATAAGCAATATTGAAATAGTCGGAGTTTCAATGCCAGGCCGTCCGTGATACTTCCAAGCAGTCTTTTTGAATGTAGTCATTCACTTCTTCCGTAGACGTGTTAGTGATCCTGTGCTCGTTTAATTAACATGTCAATATTATTTGCAAAAGGGGAATACGGAAAGTAAAACCGAGAACCTATCTGTCTCTGACCTGGTGCATCAGCTCCTAATGTTAATCCAGTGCTTTATGAGAAGCTTAAAATGTAATGTAATTTGGACTGTGACAATGGCCTTTAACCCCTCATCGCCTTTGCTTCTCCCTTTTCCCTGATTGAAATGAGTAAATTATTACCTCTGAACACTAATGGGAATTGTCATAAAGCATTTCTTTTAGTAGTTGAATTTTGCTGTGTAGAATGGACCACCTCTTATCCGATAGAAATATATCCTCATCACACTCTTTCATCTCTTTAGTTAGAAATGATATTTGATAGAAATGACCACACACTGCTTTAAAAAAGCAGTGACACCTTTATTATATCCCATTTATGAGAAGAAAAGGCAAAATTAATAGAAATTAGTCTTTTAAATTTGGTTTTAGATTAACAGATGATCCCTAAAAAGTTCTCAACGATACTGCCACTGGTGTGTTGTAAAATTTCCCCAGATGATGTGTTGTGAAACTTATGCTGTACAATTATTAGTGTAGAATTTAATGTATGGTGAACTTCTAAGAATGGAGCAAGACTTGTAGGTTGTCGCCTTGTATTTGAAATACAAGTCTTGCTTTTTATCTTCTTATAAGTAGTATGGTTTGGCTATAACTGATGGTGGAATAAAGAAGAAATGATGGAAAACTTGAACTCAGATTTCAATGAATAGATTGCCACATTGGGAAATTAGATCTTTCAATATCTACAGAGGTTGTGTTGACAGTTCTGTTGACAGTCATTTCTTAACCCTCAGTTACCAAGTTCTCCAGCTACCCAATGTCCATTGGCTCAGACAAGGATTTATCAACTAGGTCACTCATATACTGATAGATTAATTTCTGGACACTGGCAGCTAGGGTGATGTGATGGAAGTAATCACCAGTGAAAGCCCATTGATGCTAACTTTGTCTTGAAGCTGTTTTAATCCTTTGGTTATGCATTGTAAAACACCAGCATTGCTCAGCTAATCTCACTAATTAAACTAGGGGTATGAGCATTGACTGTAAAATTCAACGAATTTTATTAAACATGTTTGGTTAAAAAAACTGTATTGCCACATCAAAAAAGTTATCACCGGATTTTCTACATTTGTCTCCTGAATTTCTATAATGATAGGAATGATACTCTAATAATCATAGTCTCATTAATTTTGGAAGCTGTCATACTAGCCAGCTTTATTTCACTATTCACTCTTTTATTGCAATTTGAAAAATGTATATGCGATTTCTTAAATTACTTGCAGTTCCTTGAGTCCTCCAACTTTTGCTACAATACGCTTGTACTTTTGTCATCTAATAAATACTTGTAGAACTTTACCTGCAAGAGTTAGAGGTTCTACTTTGACTTTTGCAGGGCTGGGGGGATTGAAATCCGATTTTGTAATAAGGTATGAAAATAGCACTCCTTAAGATGATGATGCCCTGGTGGTCACATGGTTCAAAGTTGCTTTCTTTGCTCCAATCTTGAAAAACACCAGGCTTCTACACGAGATCTGTCCCTTTTTTATGTTTTGTTTCTCTGAAATAAACCTTTTGCAAGTTAAATTGTTTTGACATATTTATTAACAAGTAACTAATCGGAGAAATATTATTGCTGTTTTACCTTTTTTCAATGTTGCTGCTAAAGTCTTACCATCTTAGTACCAGTTTTGTTCCGAACAATGTGCAAAATCTTTGTTTTAACTGTGAATTGAAGTATTTTTAATTATTGATGGTATTGAATAAGGTATGGATTTAATTTGATGGCTGACAATTGAGAAGATGTTGAACTCGAGACCACACTTTGTTTTTGTTACATGCAATAAAATTCAAACTTTAAACATCTCTACTATTCTGAATTGCTCATTTTGATATTTTCTGCATTTAAAAATCCGAACAGTTAGATTAAAAAAATCCTTAAAATTTAATAATTATACAAAAGGCTGTATTGAGTTTTATTTTAAGCTTTTTAAAAAACACATTATTCACTGTGAACTGGACTATTGCAATATGTTAGATATTGAATATTATTTGTCCACTCTTAATTTATTCAACTAGGAAAAGCCTATTTATTCTTTTTCCATCACAGCATTCAGCAGTTAAATGATCCCAGTCCTTCTCCCGCCACCATTTTACTTCAAAGTCCACTTCATCTACAGATCAACCTTTGTAAAGAAGTTTTAAATATTTATAAAATCATCCAAAAGTATACTTATTCCCACATACAAATTAACAACAACTGTATTTACCCTGTCACCACTGGTCTTGATCTCACTATTGCCTCTAAATCATTAGACTCTTTATCTGACATCCAGTGCTGGGTAAGTAGAAGTTTCTCCCTATTAAATGTAGGGAAAACTGAAGTCATTATCTACAGTCACCACTACTGTTTCACCCAGCTGAATGACTGTGGCACCAGGACAAACTCTTCTCCTTTACCATTGACTACATCTCTCTCTTTGTCAAATGATGCTGGACCAGATTATTTTCAAGCTCAGTATCACATTTGACCCTGAGTTGTTTTCAATACATATCTGCACCTTTGCTGAGAATGCCTATTTCACCCTTTGTACTTTTGTTCTTATAAATTCATTGAATGTGGGCTTTGCTGGTGCAGCCAGCATTTATTGCCCAGAGGGCAATTAAGAGTCAGCCATATTGCTGTGGGTCCAGAGCCATATGTAGGCTGGACCAGGTAAGAATGTCATATTTCCTTCCCTGAGGACATAGTAAAAAAAAAAAACAGTCAACAGTAGTTTCACAATCGCTAGCTTTTTATCTTAGTTTTTTTTATTGTATTCAAATTTTGCCATCTGCCATGGTGAGACTCAGACCCATGTCTACCGACCAATAGGTTAGTGTTCTGGATTACTAGACTAGTGACATTACTATTACATAACCACCTGTCCTTTGTTGCCTCTGGATGTCTCAGCTCTTCTGTTGAAACTCTCATTGAATGCTTTGTTACCTCCAAGCTTGACTATTCTCTTGGCTAGCTTCCCCTATTCTATCCTCTGGAAAATTGGGGTCATCCAAAAGTCTGCTGTCCAAGTCCAAACTTGTACCAAATTCCATTTACACATCACATTTATGCTCGTTGGCCTATTTTGGTTCCCACCTTGACTTGAAAAATATTTAAATAAAACAAAGTCCTGATGAAGAGTGTTTCAGAGATAGTAGGAACTGCAGATGCTGGAGAATCTGAGATAACAAGGTGTAGAGCTGGATGAACACAGCAGGCCAAGCAGCATCAGAGGAGCAGGAAAGCTGACGTTTTGGGGTGTATTTCTGGAGGGAGGAGGGTAACTACTTCAAGGTAGGCATCCTTAGAAGAGGCTTCGCAGTGGGGTTAAAATTGTTTCAGAGATAGTGGAACTGCAGGTGTATATTTCCAGAGGGAAACGTCAGCTTTCCTGCTCCTCCCATGCTGCTTGGCCTGCTGTGTTCATCCAGCTCTACACCTTGTTATCCCGGATGAAGAGTCACCAGACTTGAAGTGTTAACTCTGTTTTCTTGCTACGGATGCTGCTAAACCTGCTGAGTTTCACCAGCAATTTCTATTTTTGTTTCAAAAACGTTCATCCTTGTTTTCAAATCTCTCTTGTGGCCTTCCACTTTCCATTTCTGTAATCTCCACCAGTCGTATAACCCTTTGAGATGTCTGTGCTCTTCTTAATTCTAGCCATTTGAGAATTCCCAATTTTAATCGTGGCACAGTGTCTACCCCTTCAGTTGCCTAGGCCCTAGGCTCTGGCATTCTGCTAAACCTCCTGACCTTTCCACTTTGCCTTCCTTCTTTTAAGGCACTTCTTAAAACCCACTTCATGGCTTAAGCTTTTGGCCATTCTTCTCTAATATCTCAAATAAAGGCAAAATACTGCATATGCTGGAAATCTGAAAAAAAAACACAAAATGTTGGACATAGCAGGACTGGCAACATATTTGGAGGGAGAAACAGAGTTAAAGTTTCGAGTCATGCATCGCTTCTTCAGAAGTCACGCGAAACTTGAAACATTAAATCTGTGTCTCTCTTCACATATGTTGCCAGACCCGCTGAGCTTCTCCAGCATTCTTTGTTTGCAAGAACATCTTTTTATGTGAGTTCTGTCATTATTTTGTTTCATAATGCCTCTCTGATGTTTCTAAAACTAGAGAGCAGCGAAAAGAATTTTTAAGTGCCACCAATCTGCAAATATTCATGTTCTTCTATGTTGCAACTTGAGTCCCAATGACATTAACAGTGAACTCCGGGTGTTTCCCACTCTAAGGAGCTGAGCTTATTGTGTCCTCGGTATTATTCATGAATACTTGGCTAAAATTTTCCCAACTTAGTCCTAAGCCAAACAGCAGAACAGTTTATGTGTTGGAAACCCATTGACTGTTGGAGTTGGCTTTCCCAAGGCTCTTTAACTGAGCCATAGATTTAGCCTCCTACTCCCAGGTTCTTCAGTCAAGCAGGGAGCATGAGATCATAGATAACACAGTGAGGAGCTGGAGGAAGGGCCTTTCTGAAGAAAGGTCCCAACCCAAAACATCAACTTTTCTACTCCTCTGATGCTGCCTGGCCTGCTGTGTTCCTCCAACTCCACACTTTGTTACCTCTGACTCCAGCATCTGCAGTTCTTGCTATCTCAGGGTGGAATCATGAATTAATTTTATCGAAGGAAGTGACTCTAATCAAAGCACCTCATCAGTCATTGGCAATGTATGCCCACTTGTTCCATTGGGTAAGAGGTTTTCTCCAAGGAGGCTGCAGATGTCAGCAGTGACCTACCAAGGGCCTGAGGTACTGATGGTCATATATATCGTAAGAGCTGATATTCCTATGGACCCTGTGTTGGGAATTCCACCTTCCAACTGGAATTTAGGATCTATCTCCTGTGCCATTTGGAGGATCATTGAGCTGGGAAGGTGACAGTTGCTGTCAGTGTTTCTTGTCTGTCATCAGTGGTACGTGTTGGAGCCACGAAAGCTGCTGTACTTCCCATGCTATGGTGATGTTGGCAGTACAGAGTGCAGCTGAATCTGAGTGTGTGAAGTGCCTTCCAAGAGTTAGCAAACATTTGTCAAGCAGCTGACACTGAGAGAAGGAGTGCTTTCAACAGCAGCTTCATTCCTGGGTGTGCTGGAGCTCTTCAGTTTTACTAAGTAAAATGTTCTCAGCTGTCAGTTTTACCAAAGATGCTCTCTCCACTGTACCCTCACCTTGGTGACCCAGGCAAGTTGCTGACATGTCTGGAAACAAGCACCGTCACTTTAAAAGTTGTACTGCCTTGTTTAAAATTCAAGATGAAGTTTGCTGGACTAAAACAAGGCCATCACAGATTACATGATTCAAAATGACCACAACTTCTGTAAGGGACAGTGTGCATAAATTGCTTTTGATCTTACAAAAATGCCTAAATTTTGGGACACGGTATCGATGTGTCGTAAGGTAGCAAATGTTTTCCTTTTCAAGAAAGTAAGGCAGAGACAAAACAACTGTAGGTCAGTGTGGTGGCAGTAAAAGCAAAATAATTAGGGTATGATGGCAGCACTTCAAAAACCAGAAAGCCATCAGTTTAAGTGGGACACAGTAACCATAGTAGTCCAAGCCAGACATAGACACACGTGGGAATTCCTAGAGGCGTGGCTCTCAACCCATTAGGCAATCAACAAACAGATAGCATTGGACCCCATATACAAACCCATACAGACCAAAACCTGAAATGACAGTACTCACCATAACAGACCAGACAGTATAAATTTCAAGCGGAGTAGAATAACATCGCTTCATCAGAGGCTCCACTGATGATGTCACCTAGCATGGTGATGAAACGTCTGAATGAGAACAAGCCAGCTCGGCGAGCAAGTCAACAAACTCACCCATGACCCGAGCTCCAGATCTTTGCCAATAGTGTCCCCAGATGTGTAGGCTAGGTGGATTAGCCATGGGAAGTGTGGGGTTACAGGGAGTGTAACAATGTCCTGCTTCCACATTCTAGGGATTCTGGGATTATTGAATGCTACAGCAGAAGTGTTTAAAATTGTGAGAAAATGGTACTCTGTTGATAGAAACCAGATGCTTTCAGTAGTTGAGCATCCTTGACAGAAATTTAGAAATGAGCAACTTATTTGGGAAAGGTTGTGAAGCTGTGGAATTCAATTGTAGGTTTAGATCAGTTGCTTGTCTGGTGGGTTAACAGCAAAACAGACTGTAAGGGCAGATTGGAGGAAATTAACACAGCTCAATGCAAAAGGTTTTTTTCTGGCAGTGCTAACTGTTGACATTAGTTCCCAAATGAGTAATGAACACTTAAACAACTATCATCTCAATGCTCATAAATGTATGAGATTCACACTTTAAGTGCTTGTTGACTTTGCAACTGGAGCAATAGATGTATGTTACATGGTGCAGAGACAGTAGGAACTGCAGATGCTGGAGAATCTGAGATAACAAGGTGCAGAGCTGGATGAACACAGCAGGTCAAGCAGCATCATAGGAGCAGGAAAGCTGATGTCTTGGGCCTAGACCCTTCTTCAGAAACGAGGAAGGGGAAGGAGGTTCTGAAATAGATAGGGAGAGAGGGTGAGGCGGATAGAAAATGGATAGAGGAGAAGATAGGTAAAGAGGAGACAGACCGGTCAAAGAGGCGGGGATGGAGCCAGTAAAGGTGAGTGTAGGTGAGGAGCTGGGGAGGAGATAGGTCAGTCCAGGGAGGACGGACAGGTCAAGGGGGCAAGATGAGGTTAGTCGATAGGAGATGGCGGTGGGTCTTGAGGTGGGAGGAGGGGATAGGTGGAAGAACAGGTTAGGGAAGCGGGGACGAGCTGGGCATTCCACTCACGTACATCTCAGATGTCCTCGTTTTTCAAGGACTGCAACTTCCCCCATCAGTAGTCGAGAACGCCCTTGACCGTGTCTCCCGCATTTCCCGCAACTCATCCCTCACACACCCTCCCCGCAATAAAAAAAAACCAAAACAGAATCCCCCTCGTCTGCACGTTACACCCCACCAACCTCCAGATCCAACGCATCATCCTGCGACACTTCAGCCATCTGCAACCCGACCCCACCACCAAAGATATTTTTCCCTCCCCACCCTTATCTGCCTTCCGGAGGGACCACTCTCTCCGTGACTCCCTTGTCTGCTCCAAAGTCCCCTCCAGCCCCACACCTGGCACTTTTCCTGCAACCGCAGGAAGTGCTACACCTGCTCCTACACCTCCCCCCTCACCCCCATCCCATGCCCCAAGAAGACTTTCCACATCAAGCAGATGTTCACCTGCACATCTGCTAATGTGGTATACTGCATCTGCTGTTCTTGTTGTGGCCTCCTCTACATCGGGGACACCAAGCGGAGGCTTGGGGACGGCTTTGCAGAACACCTTCACTTGGTTCGCACCAAACAACTGCACCTCCCAGTCGCGAACCGTTTCAACTCCCCCTCCCATTCCGCAGACAGCATATCCATCCTGGGCCTCCTGCAGTGCCACAGCGATGCTACCTGAAGGTTGCAGGAGCAGCAACTCATATTCCGCTTGGGAACCCTGCAGCCCAATGGTATCAATGTGGACTTCACAAGCTTCAAAATCTCCCCTCCCCCTACCGCATCCCAAAACCAGCTCAGCTCGTCCCCGCCTCCCTAACCTGTTCTTCCTCTCACCTATCCCCTCCTCCCACCTCAAGCCGCACCCCCATTTCCTACCTACTAACCTCATCCTGCCCCCTTGACCTGTCTGTCCTCCCTGGACTGACCTATCTTCTCCCTACCTCCCCACCTAAACTCACCTTTACTGGCTCCGTCCCCGGCTCTTTGACCGGTCTGTCTCCTCTCCGCATATCTTCTCCACTATCCATCTTGTATCCGCCTCCCCCTTTCTCCCTATTTATTTCAGAACCTCCTTCCCCTCCCCCATTTCTGAAGAAGGGTCTAGGCCCGAAACATCAGCTTTCCTGCTCCTATGATGCTGCTTGGCCTGCTGTGTTCATCCAGCTCCACGCCTTGTTACATGATGCAGTTAGGGTTAAAACTATAGTTTTATCCCTACAAGAATTAATCAGAAATAATTAAGTATTTGTTAAACTAAAGTAGAATTTGTTTTCATGTTACATTGCTTTGAGGTTTCTTTAATTGATTAATCATCTTCCTTAATCATCTTAGTCACCAAGATCAGCTTTCCCTTGTTCATGAATTTCACTCCTCAATTATTTAGTGTTTTGTGGACAGGATATTTAAGTGAATAATTGGTGCTGACAAAATAAAAAGTGGTGTACACAGTGATTTAAAAAAAAATTCAAGCACTCAATTAATTCCAAGCAATCTGTCAGGACTTCATGTTCCAGACTTTACTTGAGTACCTGCCCAAATCTAGGCGAAATATTGGGTAGTTGGGGGTCAGAAAGTAGATAGAGAACTGTTATGCCAGATTCTCACCTGCTCAATTTTTGTCCATCTTCTCTGAGTATGGCAAAACTGCCTGCCTTGCAATGGATGCATTTAAATAATGTTATGTAGTGCTTTTAAAGACATGGAAAAGGACAGGAAAATATCTTTTGTCCATGAAATCTGTTGTAAGTAGATGTGGTGAAACCTGCTTAGCTCTTCAATTCCCTTTCTAAATCGCTCCAACTCTTGGAGACACTTCCTTATCACTTTTACTACTTTAAAAGTGCTGGATCAATTCAACTTGAGGGATACTGAGAAAACATACATTGAATATCAAAAAAATGAAAGTTACTAATATTCATTTTTCAATAGTTTGATTCAATGATTGTTGAAAGGTTTCTGTACTTTTCAGACCCAAGACTGCCCAATAGTATATGTATGAGAGATAATTGGAACTGCAGATGCTGGAGAATCTGAGATGACAAGGTGTGGAGCTGGATGAACACAGCAGGCCAAACAGCATCATAGGAGCAGGAAAGCTTGACGTTTCGGGCCGAGACCCTTCATCAGAAATGGGGGAGGGGAAGAGGGTTCTGAAATAAATAGGGAGAAAGGGCGAGGCGGATAGAAGATGGATAGAGGAGAGGATAGGTGGAGAGGAAACAGACAAGTCAAAGAGGTGGGGATGGAGCCAGTAAAGGTGAGTGTAGGTGGGGGTGTAGGGAGGACATAGGTCAGTCCAGGGAGGACGGACAGGTCAAGGGGGCGGGATGAGGTTAGTAGATAGGAGATGGGGGTGCGGCTTGAGGTGGGAGGAGGGGAGAGGTGAGAGGAAGAACAGGTTAGGGAGGCAGGGACGAGCTGGGCTGGTTTTGGGATGCGGTTGGGGGAGGGGAGATTTTGAAGCTTGTGAAATCCATATTGATACCATTGGGCTGCTGGGTTCCCAGGCTAAATATGAGTTGCTGTTCCTGCAGCCTTCGGGTGGCATCATTGTAGCACTGCAGGAGGCCCAGGATGGACATGTTGTCTGAGGAATGGGAGGGGGGAGTTGAAATGGTTCGCGACTGGGAGGTGCAGTTGTTTGGTGCGAACCAAGTGAAGGTGTTCTGCAAAGCGGTCCCCAAGCCTCTGCTTGGTTTCCCTGATGTAGAGGAGGCCACAACGGGTACAGCGGATGCAGTATACCACATTGGCAGATGTGCAGGTGAACATCTGCTTGATGTGGAAAGTCTTCTTGGGACCTGGGATGGGGGTGAGGGAGGAGGTGTGGCGGCAGGTGTCGCACTTCCTGCGGTTGCAGGGAAAAGTGTTGGGTGTGGTGGGGCTGGAGTTGAGTGTGGAGCTGACAAGGGAGTCACGGAGAGAGTGGTCCCTCCAGAAAGCAGACAAGGGCGGGGAGGGAAAAATGTCTTTGGTGGTGGGGTTGGATTGCAGATGGCAGGAGTGTCGGAGGATGATGCGTTGGATCCGGAGGTTGGTGGGGTGGTACGTGAGGACGAGGGGGATTCTTTTTTGGTTGTTATTGCGGGGACGGGGTGTGAGGGATGAGTTGCGGGAAATGCAGGAGATACGGTCGAGGGCGTTCTCGACCACTGTGGGGGGGAAGTTGCGGTCCTTGAAGAATGAGGACATCTGAGATGTACGGGAGTGGAATGGCTCATCCTGGGGGCAGATACGGCAGAGGCGAAGGAATTGGGAATAGGGGATGGCATTTTTGCAGGAAGGTGGGTGGGAGGAGGTGTATTCTAGGTAGCTGTGGGAGTCGATAAACTTGAAATGGATATCGGTTTCTAGGTGGTTACCCAAGATGGAGACAGAGAGTTCCAGGAAGGAGAGAGAGGTGTTAGATATGGTCCGGGTGAACTTCAGGTTGGGGTGGAAGGTGTTGGTGAAGTGGATGAACTGTTTGAGCTCCTCGTGGGAGCACGAGGCAGCGCCGATACAGTCATCAATGTAACGGAGGAAGAGGTGGGGTTTAGGGCCAGTGTAGGTACAGAAGAGGGATTGTTCCACGTAACCTACAAAGAGGCAGTAATTGCAGTTGTTGTACTATTTGCAAAAACAGAAAAAGAATTTCAACTTTTATTTAGTGTCGACATTTTAAATGATATAATAGATTTATGTGACTAAAGGTCCCCAAGTGCTTCAAGAAGACTGCCATCGTCACGGTGCCTAAGAGAAATCATGCAGCATGCCTCAATGATTACCACTTGGTGCCTCTGACCTTCATAATTTGTGAAGTGCTTCATGAGATTAGTCGTGACTGACATCAACTCCAGTCTACCAAATTACCTTGATCCTTTGCAATTAGCCTACTGGCGCAACAGGTCCACAGCAGATGCCATCTCTCTGGCCCTACACTCATCCCTGAAACATCTGGATAACAAGGATACCTATGTCAAGCTCCTGCTTATTAACTACAGTTCTGCCTTCAACACCATAATTCCAAACAAGCTCATCGTCAAACTCTGCGACCTAGGTCTCTGCTCCCCACTCTGTAATGGGATCCTCGACTTCCTAACCCATAGATCACAATCAGTAAGAATAGGTGACAACACCTCCTCCACCATAATTCTCAACAACTGTGCCCCACAAGGCTGTGTACTCGGCCCCCTATTATATTCCTCATACCACATGACTGTGTGGCCAAATTCTGCCCCAACTCCATTTACAAGTTTGCTGATGACACCACCATTGTAGGTTGGATCTCAGACAATGATGAGACAACACAGGAAAGAGATTGGTGTCTTTACACCATGTCACTAGCACTCAATCTCTCCATCAACACCAAAATGAAGGAGCTGGTCATTGACTTAAGGATACAGAATGAAGGGCACACCCCTGTCAGCATCACTGGTGCTGAGGTGGAGGTGATCAAGGGCATCAAGTTTCTGGGAGTAATGATCTCCAACAATCTGTCCTGGTCCACCCACATCAATGCGACAGTCAAGAAAGTACAACAATGGCTCTACTTCCTCAGGAGGCTGAGGAAATTCCGCATGTTCAAAAGACTCTTACTCACTTTTATCCTATTTGGATGCATCACAGCATGGTATGACACACTCTCCCCAAGAATCTACAGAGAGTCATGCACAAAGCCCAGTCCATCATGCAAACCAGCCTTCCATCCATTGACTCCATCTATACTTCCACCGCCTCAGGAGAGTAACCAACATTATCAAGGACCCCTCCCACCCCGATTATACTCCCACGGTCTTCCACCGGGCAGAAGATATAAACGTTTGAATATAAGTACAAGATAAGTATAAGATTCAAGAACAACTTCTTCCCCGCTGTTATCAGACTTTTGAATGGACTTCTCAAATTTTGATTCTGATCTCTCGCTCTCTGCACCTTTTCTGTGGCTGTAACACTGTATTTTGCACTCTGTTTTGCTAACCTGACGCACTTTATATGGTACGATCTGCCTGTATAGCACAGCAAAACAACACAAGACATTTGGATAAGTACATGAATAGGATAAGTTTGGAGGGATATAGGCCAGGAGCAGGCAGGTGGGGCTTAGTTTAATTTGGGATTATGTTTGGCATGGACTGGTCGGACCAAAGGGTCTGTTTCCATGCTGTATGACTCTATGACTCTGTGTGTTAATAACGATTCAATCAACAGTCAATCAAGGATTGTTTGGATACTTTAATGCCTACAGCAAGCTGAAAGGGATTAGCTACAAAACATCAACAATAAATATTGGGTTTCTCGTTTTAATAATGAAGGCGAGATAATTTTAGTGGAAGAAAATCATTAACTTCCTAAGTTCTATTTGTTTAGATTGATTTAGAGTTCCTGTTAAGTACAGTGTGTTGTATGAATCAGTTATCTAATGGCATACTGTATTATCCACATTCAAGAGGTACTTTCTCCTAATGCACAACACTACATCTGTTACTAATTCAAAACAGCATAGCATTATCATTCCGAGAAATGGCCTGCGTATAAGCCACAGAATTGTGCCCTGTTTGAACAGTACTAGCATTCTTCCATGCAATTTCCTAAGTTTGACATTTGCTATTGCTTCCCGATACTTTATGGTGTAATTATCCACAGATATATCCACAGTTTAGATATGGATGTTTCGAGAAGTGAACATGTCTCAAATTCCTTGAAAAGACAATGACGACTCTCTCTGAAGCATATTTTCTGCCAGTAATTTGTGTGATGGATGAGTGCCTTGTCTTCAACATATTGATATACAGATAATATATAAACACAAACTGAATCCAAATTTAAATTGCATTTGCACACAGTGGCACCTTTTTTAACTTTGCTGAATGGCCCAAGGTAATTAGCAAGGTGTGTCTGACACTGTAACAGCAAGTGGTATCTGAAGACAATGTCAAACAAATTGAATTTGAAAAGACCAGTGGAAATATGGCATGGAATTGACCCACAGAGGCAGGCTGGTTGAAAACTCTGCAGGCTAAGGATTGCTGCAAAACAGAACAGAATCAGGAAAGCCAATTGAGATACAGCCTAGAAGAGTTATCAGTGGTGAACATTCCTGACACAGTATGTGCCACTTCCCCATTAACCATTCACCATAATCCCACTGCCAGTACTGGCAGATTGCTTTGCCTGCAAGATGAAAGGTTGTCAGAGACCAGTTACAAATCTGTTTTTTAATTGCCCATGGCAAATTGGGTCCAAATAGTGCACTTCTAATTGCATTTGGCTAAAACCCTCATTGACCATTGTGGGCATCTTTCACTTAGGGAGATATTAGATCCGCTACCGACTGTACATTCCTCAATATTTATTTGCATCGTGTGTAGTTATAGCTTAAATTATAAAAAACCTATGTAACCAGGCCCAATAATTTTTGACCTGTCCTACTGGCAACAGGGAAAGGACCCTGAGCCTTGCACAGATTGAAGTTTTACCCTCAGATCTGATGCAACATTGACAGAACCAAAACTACCTTGTGGGCCTTTGTTAATTTACTACTTAAAAAAAGAGTGAGGGGTTTCTCCCCATGTCCTCCCTATTGTTAGCCCACCACCAACATCGCTGAAAGAAGTTATTATCTCATTGTTATTTGTAGTAGTTGTACTAAAAAATATTTAATCCAAGAATAATGGATGGAGGTTGTTCTCCTGAAGGATTATTTCATCTGTAATAGTGCAAGCAACATCTAATACCAGAGTTGTCCAAATCTTTATTTTGCACAGAAAAACTACGCTTGTCAGTCCCCTGTAAGATTCAGCTTTGGTTATAAGAAAATTGTTATTTAGCTTCAGCTTATGTATTTATACAAAAGCTTCCAATCTGTGTTTATGGATTCTTTGCAAAATTAATTGCCTTGACTAAAGTTGCCTTCAAACACAAACCCTGTCTCCCTCTCGAATATAGGAACAGGAGTAGGCCACTTGGTCTATCAACCTGCTCCACTCTTCAGTTCTAAAAGCTGACGTGGTTGTGTTCTCAGTTCTACTTTGTTGCCTATTCCCCATAACCTTAACTCCCTTGTTTGTCAAAAATCTCAATCAGCCTTGAATAAATTAAAGGCTCAGTCTTACTAACTTTTAAAGAGAATCCCACACATTCCAGTGATAATTTGAAGGAAAAGCATCCTAATATTGTCTTAAATGACCTCTTATTCCGCAACTGTTACCTTTAGTTTAAGTCCTCCCCCTCTCCTCATCCCCAGAACCACAAGTTATTTGTATCGACCTTACCCAATCTCTTCAAGAGCTTGCATATTTGGGCCAAAATAAAATGAATTGGTAGCTTTAGAGATGCCCTCATCTAGTTAGGTTTACAGAGCAATTTGGAATGTGATTTTCTTACTATAGCTGTGTCTAAGCCAAAGGAATGCGTGTGAACCGCAATACCCAGACTCTAAACAGGCAATGCAAAAAGCCCACAGAGACTATATGGTTCAAGTTAAGCCGAGAGGATGAGTCATTTTATGTATCTAACTATTAGTTTATAAATCATTCTAAAGCAAATCTGTCTGATTAACCCTTGGATGATCAAAGTCTGCTTTTGTTAACAGTTTAGTTTACGAGTGAAAGTAAGAGAGAAAACATACCAAGTCCCATCATAGAATGATATTGACTTGCGGTAAATGTCAAGTGTTTCAAAGTTGTTAGATTTGTTACAATGCTCCATTAGAACATTTTGTGAATGAACCCAACCACACCCTGATACAAGAACAGATCAACTTTGATTATTCCCTCAGTAACGTTGGGCTTTCAAGACATGGTTTGAAGGCTGTTCTGATTTTCCCCTTCTCATTGTTTTGATCAGGAGAAAATTCTCATGTTAGAAACTCCAGCTGTACTGGCATTTCCAGCACTATGAATTTTCATTTTCTTAATTTCCGATATATGTTGGCTTCACATGACATGATGCACAGCACGAGGTAATGCACCATTTTTATCCAATCAAACTGATTTTTAGTTGTTGTGAAGAATTTGCAAACCTCAATCATATCATTAAATATCCCAATACCTTAACACAACCAGTAGTAATTTTTCTACTTGGCAAAATCCTGATCAAAGCTCTGTTGCTAAAGGATATTTGCATTTGCTTAAAAAGTGAGATCTGAGCAAAACAAAACCTTAAACGCCAGGTTTCTAAATGTAGTGTTATCAGTCTCTGATCTCTGCCCAAGTCTTAGAAATTGAACAATTTGCATAAGGAGGGAAGGTGCCAAGCCTATTTCTGCTGCTTGCTGGACATCCACTTCCCAGAGACCAACAGTAGCTTATCCTTTTAAGTTAAGATACAGCAAGGCAACTCGGCCAAGTGGAATGCCCAT
This sequence comes from Ginglymostoma cirratum, assembly GCA_024137785.1. Classification (NCBI taxonomy): domain Eukaryota; kingdom Metazoa; phylum Chordata; class Chondrichthyes; order Orectolobiformes; family Ginglymostomatidae; genus Ginglymostoma; species Ginglymostoma cirratum. Next base: position 41,802,586 of record JAHRHZ010000023.1, on the reverse strand, counting down.
TCTGTGTGGAGTCGTAGAAACTTCTCGTGACCTAGATAATCCCATGTACAGGAGGTGTCACAAGTTTAACTTCAGGTTTCACAGCTCAAGCCAAGGCTACAGTCACATGAGGCAGAGGGCTATGTGCATAGCACATTCAGAGTGGGTGTAACACTTCAAGTTAGCGTTAAGCAGGCAGATAAGGATGGGACACTGCCAGGCAGTTCAAGCAGAGCAGCCGTATAATGTAGGAGCCCCCAGAGGTCCCACTCACCAGATGGTTTTCTGCTCCACATGCCAATGAGGGCAGTGGATCCTTGAAGGAGTGTAGCAATGGCCTAGCCCATTACACCATGGGCAGGAGGAAGAACAGCAGAAAGCAGTACTGACAGGGAAACAGTTAGGCATGAGTGCAGTTTCAAAATGATGCTTTATTGATTCCCTGGTGTTAGGGTCAGGGATGTCACAGAATGATGGCAGGACATTCTAATGGGGAAAATGAACAGACAGAGGTTGAGGTACACATTGGTACTAATGATGTAGGTCAGAATGGGGATGTGGTCTGTCAATCAGAATTCACGCTTGGTGTAAGGGACAAAGTAACAAATAGGGATTACACTGCATGTATTGAATACACAGAGCATAGTCAATAAGATTGGACAATTACAGGCACAGATTGCCATATGGGATTGTGATGTTGTGGCAATTACAGACACCCGTCCAGAGGCTTCAATCTCCCTGTTTACAAGAAATATGGAAAGGACAAAAATGAGAAGGGTGGCATTTTTGTTTAGGAAGACCATTGCAATACTGGAGAAAGCGAATGTTTCAGTGGGCTCAAAGATAGAATCACTTTGTCTAGAGTTTAGAAATAAGAAAGGTAGAATTATATTGCTGCTGTAATATATGGAGCACCAGTTAGTGGGAAGAATATTTATTGAACAAGTCTGCAGGGAAGTTACTGAGAGATTTAAACATCATAGAGTAGTAATAATGGGGCAGTTTAATTACCCGCACACTGTCACTATGTCAGTCAATGTAGGAAGCAGCAAGGAATGCGTGTTCCTAGATTGTGTTTGGGAGAAACTTCCTACTGTGTCCAGTCCAACAAGACAGGAGGCTCCTCTGAACCAGGTTCTTGGGAATGAGGAAGGCCAAGTAATTCAAAGTGACAGTGGGGGGGCATTTAGGAGACAGTGATCATTGCATCGTAAGGTTTAGGTGGATGGTAGAAATTATATTGGTCAATCCAGAGAAAGAAGGTAGAACCAGGGTAAGACTGTGGGGCCGTGATGCTCTATAACAGATTGTCCATTTTGAGAATTGTGGGAGAGATGGTTTCTCAGGGAAATGCAATAGAGGCCAAGCCTGTGACACCAGGAGATGGACATTTCTGTGGTCATAAACATGATATCAAGACAATCTGTTGCCACCCTGGTGGCAAGGTTGAGGACGTCACTGAGTAACTGCAGAATATTCTGAAGAGAGAGGGAGAACATCAAAAGGTTTTGGTCCATGTCGCTACCAGCACTGTACATAAAAAGAGGAATAACATCCTGCAAGCAGAATATAGGGTGTGAGGAAATAACAAGCAGGACCTCAAAGGTAGTAATCTCAGTATCGTTCCCAGTGTCTCATGCTAATGAGATCAGAAACAGGAGAATAAACCAGTTGAATGTGTGGCTGGAGGGAAGGGTTTAGATTCTTGAGGAATTGGGACTGGTTCTAGGGAAGATGGGACCTGTACAGGATGGATGGGTTACACCCCAAAGAACCCGGACCAATATCGTCAGAGGGATGTTGGGCTGGTACAGTGGGTAAGGATTAAAACTAAAGCAGCAGGGAGGTTGGAACCTGAGATAGGAGATGAGTGTGAAGGAAACAAAGATGGAAATGAGAGCAAAAGTGGAAATCAGGGGAAACCAGGGCTAGCAACAAATAGGGTCAGTGTACGAAAAAGGTGTAAAAACGTTAAAAAGACAAATGTATATCTAAACTCACACAGCATTAGTGATAAGGTAAATGAAGTAACACCACTGATAGTTATAAATGGGTGCAATAGGATTGTGATTATGGAGACAAGGCTGCTGGGTGAGACAGGAACTGAACATCCAAATGTATTCAATTTTTAGGAAAGACAGATGAAACAGAGAAGGATAACATTCTTGGTGAAAGATAAAATCCGTGCAATAGTAAGAAAGAATATTGGCACAGGAAACCTAGATGTGGAGTCAATCTGAGCAGAACTTTAGGGAAAAGTGACCATAACCGTGATAAAATCCTTCATTGGAAAAGGAAGTGAAGCAGTCAATGTGTGGATAATGTAGGCCTGAGAGGGGGCTGGGAGTATGGGGCAGCCTTTGCTGCTTCAGAACCAGTAACCCCAAAATATAAACTCAATCTCACTTGGGCTCCTAATGTCCATTTTAGGAAGTCCTGAATTCAATTATTTTGAATAGACAACAGATGATGTAAATATTCTCTTGTGTATTAAAAAATGCAAAACATATTTCTTAAAGCCACTGTATTAAAAATCCTTCAAAGAATTGAAAGCTGGGAAAAGCGTATGTTGAAAGTTCCACAACTTAATTGATATACAAGTAAAAGTATCATAATAAGCACTTGCTAATATTCCACAGCTTAATATTTTTCTTTATCTTATTACTGGAAATAACAACATTATAAGCTTGCATGCACAATGACAGTATTAAATATAAACACCGTTTTGACAACAAGACCCCTTTAGAATTAGATTCTTTCGTTTATGTTGCCATTTTTAATTGTGGTGGTGCAATTTGGTATTTTAATAGGTCATCCCACTATTTCATAATCCCATAAAATAGATTTTCTGCAGAAGTGTCATCCAGACTCGAAATGTTAAATGTGCTTCTCTCTCTATAGATGCTGCCAGATCAGTTGAGTTTCTCTAGCATTCTCTGTGTTTAGCCCATGATTTTGTGATAAGAAAGTGTCATTCATTTCTTCTACACATTGCTATAGGCCTTGGTTTTGTCAGACAATGTGAAATGGGTGTTAGGAAATGTCCAGTCTGTTTTCTATCTTCCCCCGTTCTTGGTTACAATGAAGTCAATGTGGATAGAAATCAAAAGTGATGTAAAATGGGGTGTGATCCATTTAAAGCTGTCACACAAAGTCAAGATCTCATGTTTTCTCTGCCGGAGAATTGTAACTTGTTGATCAAAATCCACTTACTTTTTAAAAATAAATTTCTGTCCTTAATTTCTTAAAGCCAATGATTCTTCGGTTGGGATACAAAACTATAAGAATAGACCATTCAGAGCACAAAGCACGTTCTGCTGTTCTGTTAGACCATGAATGATTTGTACCTCAACTCCATGAAGTGCTGACTGGTCTTTTCTCAAGTTGCTAGTTTTCGTGAACAAGGTTTGATAGTGTCACAATCATATCTTTACAGTGCCCATCTATGAAATTTTTGTGGGATTGGTCAAAAACAAACAAAAGGCCCAGGTGAGTGGCATTTCCCCATTTCTAACCCGATGTACAAAGCCAATCGAATTTGTCAGCCAAACCAACCAGTGTGGGAGAGATGATAGGAACTGCAGATGCTGGAGAATCTGAGATAACAAGGCGTGGGGCTGGATGAACACAGCAGGCCAAGCAGCATCAGAGGAGCAGGAAAGCTTGACGTTTCGGGCCTAGACCCTTCTGGATCATTTTGCATGACTCAGCTTTGCTTTACGCAAGCTTGGTGAGCAACTGGGGAGCTTAACGAACTGAGTTTGCTCAGCTTGGTGGCTTTATTTTGTTTGATAAGACAGCCCTTCCTTAACGATCATAGAATTGTACTGCAAAGCTGGAGGCTGTTCAGCCCATGGTGCTCGTGCTAGTGTTTTGAGGAGCTATTCAATTCTTTCCCACTCTCCTCTTTCTCCATAGCCCTACAATCTTTTCCTTTCAAGTATTCTGCAAACGCAGTTGTGTTACCACATAGACACTCATTTTTCCAAACGCAGTTATGTGGAACTTTGCAACGGAATTATGGAGCAAAGATATTCATACAAGAGAGTCTATTGTTACAAAAAAATTGCCAGCAAGCATATAATATCTCAAAAACACCTAGTTAGTATTTTTATACATGGAACAATTAAAATTATAAGGAATAGGATGAAGAAATGCAACTCGTTGTTAAGCACTTAAATGTCTCCTTAGATTCACTGATTATGGCTGCTGAAAGTGATTGCAGTTCCGTGGCAAAGTTTACTAAAGGTGCCGGTTGACAGGACCTTCTCAATCTTTTCCATCATGTTCACTACTGCAGGGCCCAAAGGTGTCTTGAAGCATAGTTCTCTCCAGCAAGGAGCTTTGATTACAGACTGCAACTTGCATTTAGATGCTGTTCCCAAGAAATAGGTCCCATTTCCTGTATCAATAAATCTTCATCCTTTAGAATGCAAATTAACTTATGGTTCTGCGTCCCATAGGTTTCCGTTCTATTGGCTTTTCCATAATGCTGCAAATAGGGACACTCGATTCCCAGGCAGAATGGAAACAATTGACAACTCCTACATCTTTGAAGCCTAGTGACTGCATCATTGTAACAGACTTGGATTAATTTTACACGATGATTTGTGTCACGTAACCAACCTTGATTCACTGTAGTTTACCAGAGACATAATTTTGTTTTTATCAAGACGCCTTGCTGTAGTTTCAGTCATGGTTTCTGCTTTTCAGTCTTGAATCTTCAGGTGATAGACACTCTGCTTAGATAGACTCTGCTTTCTGAGTAAATAGACTCTGTTTGCTGTCACTCATAAGGACTCTGTTTTAAAGAAACTCTGTTTACTGTGGGCCATGTAAATAGATTGCTTAGCAGCGTCTCCAATAATTATTCCATTTTCATATACCTGATTGACTACGTCAGCTTAGAAAACTAGCACGTCATGACAAAGCTAACAGCCGAAGGGTGGCCTTAGTATATAAAAACAAAGAGCTAGATTGACATTGTAACTCAGTCTGTAATACACAAAAATAGAGGAGATTGGTTAGCTGGAATGGGAATAATAATTGTGGATGGGCTGATTGCTATATCAATGCCCTTCCATTAAATTGTTAACAAATTTTTATTTATATCTTTATTAAGCCAAATGCTTGCCAGTTTCCAATTGAGTATTTTGTTAAAACTCAAATATATTGCAGTAAAAAAAAATTCAGTCTGACTACACTTTGCATCTATATCTTTGGCTTTTGCTTTAATGTAGTTTCGTGGCTCATGCGTAAATAATTGCAGATAGAAGTGACTGTGACTCAACTGTTGCACTTCCTGTTGCTGCTGCTTCTGGTGGGATACTGCAAAAAGCAGGAACAGCTTAAAGGTAGAGGAACAGCAGTGAACTTAGCTGAAAACTATTGGTTGATGGCAGACAATAACCTTGGGAAGAAGTACGATTCTGATTTGAGACACCTGCAATGAAAGAAACAAACTGGTTTACTTCAGATGGAAATAACAAAATAGGTTAATGTTCATTCTGTATTTAAAACGCACCAGTCCAATAACTACTTGCAATGTCCTCGCATAGAACTACAAACGAATTTAGTATATGATTCAGTATACTTTCTTTCGAGTCTATTCAGAGTTCACGCGTCTGTACTTGAAGTTATGTAGATTTATTCTGCTATCATTATGCTCTGACTAGTTTTCTAGTAATCAAAACTCTCTAAACTCTAACACAAGGGTTTAAACAAAACAGTGACATGATTCATATATCATTGGATTTTTAAAATTATCTTTTAATGGCTTCAGTAATTGTTTTTTATATGTGTAGGCCTCAACCTCTAGTAAAAACCTAGGCTTTGACCTAATCCTGTTGCTCAGAGCTAAGATACTGTGAACTAAATCTGGATTATTTATTGTGATGGCTGTAAAATGTCCCTAATTTCCCAGCATGTATCCAATCTGTTCAGCTCGCTGTACTAACAAAATGTTTAAAAGGTAATTTGGCCTGAATTCTCAATGGTCGTTTTTTTCAGGCAAATGATAGTATTTACATAAATGACCTAACAATCATGTATTTATATCCTGAACTCCTCAACCCACCAGTGCACATGTTATCACGGTTTTTCTGTTGATGTTTAGACACGAACACAAAGAAATTATTCCTCGAGAATGGACTAATATTTATTGTTATGGAAAATGTTACAAAACACCTTGCTTTTTGAGGCTTCAGGAAACTTGCATTTGGTACAGATTTTATAGGAGGACTTATTAAGAACATTAAAGGGTAAATTTGCTCCTGGTAGACATTATAAATACATCATAGAAAATGCTGTGTCCCAAGGCAGTGATTTATTTCAGTCAGTTTTAAGAAACAGAGAATGTATGCTAAAATGGCATAGGAGCGTAAGGTCAAGAATGGTGGGTAGACATTATTGAGGGTATATAAAGGGTGGTGGATGGATCCAGAGTGGAGGCGGATGAGTGTGAGTTTAATGGGGACTGGAGCTTGAGCAGACACTCTTGAAGGAGTTATTGGAAAGTTGTGCTTTGATTTTGTTGGGTTCCATTTCTGTCAAACCTTTTAAAGACTGCTCCACCCACTCCAATACTGTTAGAAGCCAGTAACCCCAAACCCAGAGAGTTTCCCTTCTGATGTACCAAGGGTCTCATGAGGCCTGCTGAATGGGGACCCCATTTCCAAGTGGCCACTACCAGTTCCTGAGGTCTGACTCCAATGCTAATACTTCTTCCTCTGTATCAGAACATTGCGCATTCAGGGTTCACACCAAAGATCTCAGCACAGAACTATGGACTGCCATTCCAGTGAAGTTCTGCTCTGATGGAGGTGGGATTTTTCAGATGTGGAAGATTCCATGACAGTATTTCAAAGGGGAGAAGGTGAGTTACCCCCGGTGTCCTGGTCAACGTTTAATCTTCCAACAACATCACTGAAAAAACAGATTTTCTGATGAGTAGTTTGTCGATGAATTGTTGTTTGTGGGACTTCACTGATGGCAAATTGGCTGCAGTATTTTCCATATTACAACAATGGCTAACTTTCAAAGGTAGTTCATTGGCTGTAGAATTTTTGCAATGCTCTGGGGTTGCCACATATTCTGTACAAAGACCAGTGTGTTCATCAGCCCCAACACGACAATCCCAGTGTCTCTTGATATCAGGACAACCCCAGTGCTCCCAGAGTCTTGTAGTGTCTTTAGATAAACCCCTACACTTGAAGTGGTGTTGAAGTTGTCACGTACAAAAAAATGTTCCTTATGAACAAAAGTCTCATTTCTTCAGAATCCAAACTCCTATTTACACACTACATAGAGATATACACTGAGGGTAGTACATTCACATAGAGAGGGATAGCTCACTGCATTGTTTGAAAACTACAGGACCCCTCCCGAGAGTTCTCAGACCAGGTATTCCTATCAAAATTCTACTTAAAAATGGTCTGGTTATATTATTTAGTCTACATACATTAAAACATCTGCTCATCAGTAACATTTTGGGTGATTTGCTCATAGCTTTATTAAATTCTTTAAGTTGGTCATTCTGGAACAACAGCAGCACATTGCTTAAAAGGTATAGCGGCCGTCAGGGCAGAGATGACCATTGCAAAGAGGACATGGGGGCTATAATTCAAGCAAGCCCAATTGGAACTTCTGACAGTTTGGGGTAGGCAGGTAGCTCTCATTGATAATGCGTTTTAAAACAAGAAAAAAACAAATTGAATGTTGTAAGCAAACAGTCTTGAGAGCAAGAGATAGAAATGGAAGATAGGGAGGCCCATCAGAATGAGAGAATGGAGGTGCGATGAATGGCATTGGGAAAAGAGCAGGGATTAATGAATTAATTGAACCAAAAAGGATACGAGAGTTCCATAAAAATGGGAGTGAGGATATGTGAAGGAGGGGCAGGTATAGTGGTAAAGTAAAAGGAAGTGAGGGAACAGTTCTACACCTTTCTACCTCTCTATCCTGCTCAAAGATTCTTCTACAGTCCTGCCTCTTTGACCAAGCTTTTGGTGATCTGACTTCATACTACACACGCCTTGTCCCAGATTTTGTTTCATAACACTCCTGTGAAGCTTAGGATGTTGATCCATGTTAAAGGTGCTATATAAATTCTATTTGTTGGTGAAGGAAGTATTAGTAACTGGTGGGAGGGGATGGCAGGTGAGCTACCGAGGGCCATCTTTTCCCCATAATCTCCCCTCAGTTGCTGGATCATTTGCTAGCCATAACTGGCTAGGCCTGTGACTCAGAAAGTAAAGAAGACATTGGCAGAGAGATCAGGGCGAGTGGAGTGGAAAGAATGAAAGAAAGATAATAGCATGGCCTTCTGTACGATTTTTTTAAATCAAATCACAGAATCCCTACATTGTGGAAGCAGGCAATTTGGCCCATTGAGTCTACACCAACCCTCAGCATCCCACCCAAGCTCACCCCCCTACCCTATCCCTGTGACCCTGCATTTCCCATGTCTAATTTACCTGGCCTGCATATCTCTGGACACGATGAGCAATTTAGCGTGGCCAATCAACCTAACCTGTGCATCTTTGGACTGTGGGAGGAAACCCACACAGATACTGACAGAAGATGCAAACTCTGCATAGTCACCCAAGGGTGCAACTGAACCCGGGTCTCTGGTGCTGTGACGCAGCAGTGCTAACCACTAAGCCTTTGTGCTGCCCATGTCATTGTCTGGTTTTATTCAAATTTCACTTTGGCATTGTCCTTGCTATTGATAGATCCTGAGTGTTCCCATAAGAATGAATATGATTATGATTTAATTTCAGCAATTTCCTCCCTAAACCCTTTGGTGTTGACTCCGTTGAAAATTTATGACCTGTTTTCTCAGATGCAGACAGCTAAGATATCTAAGTGCTAACCAGCCAAAGTGCCTGAGGCAACTCGTGTTTTCCAAATGATGGGAGTCTTGCTGCATGATTAGAAACATCAGGCAGTTTAGCATCACCCTGCAAATTCCAACTCTTGCCAAAGGGAAAAAACGTCATGGACCCTTCCAATCTATATCACGAGGGACTCCTTGGGAAAAAACAACAAAGGCAATTCCATTGCCTTGTAACCTCTTATTTTCCCATTATTTTCAGATGAGAATACATTGGAATGATTGGCGGTATATTAATATCCAACTCCTGTGACTGAAATTGGTTGTATCAGGATCTCTGTTCCAAAGTATTCCATCAGGACCATTATTTCAAGGTGTAAGAAACCATGGACCGTTTCTGAAAAGAGAGAGGGCATTTCTAAGTTCAGTGATGAGATAGTTCTTATGGAAATTCTTGTGGAAAATTACATATAGCCAATATGTAAATGAACATCCAAGCACTTTACAATGGGATGACGGGACATTAAGAGGTTATGGGAAAGATGAATATAGAAGCAGCTTGAAAAGCACAAATATATGTTTTTAGAGACTTTTGAAAGGGATTCAATAAGGCAGTGTGAGAATGACCAAAATAGTATCTGTCTCTAGTCAAGTGAATGGAGAAAGGCAATCAGCAATTGTATACAGTTGGAGGGTGCAAGAGATCTGCTGGGACATTCAGATGGAGACAATCACCTAGAAAAGCTGGTCAGATTCATAGATGTAATTGAAATCAATGATGAGACTCTAAAACCATTCAGGGACTATCAAGCCATGAAGATTTTACACAATCATGCAACCAGGGGTTTTGATGGATTGGAAACAAAGGGACCTGAGTGCTGAAGTACCAATGAAATATTGTCTTTATGCCCTACTTTGTTGAGTCGATGGAAACAGACTCATTCAAGATTATGTGTTGATATCTCTTGACAGAGAATTTTGCCAGCGTTGCATTGGTCTGGTTTGTACATTTTCAGTTCTGCGTTCTCACTGTGATCACAAGATGCAACATTTCTGAACTGATAGCTGTCAGAGAGAAGTTGCTATGAAAGTGACCTGTACAACTGCCATCAGTGACTCTGTGAATATCCAGCAAATATCTGTGGCATTCAGTTTATTTGAAAAATGCAGCCTGTGTTTCAAAATGAACACACTAGCACCAAATTTATCACTTGCAAAATTTGGGCAGCATTATAATTCTGAGATAACTGACACTGGTGCGATAATCTAAAAGAGGTTAATAATTCAGCTGCACGTTACACTTCTGTCCCATCTTTGAGCATCACCCAAAGTCAAAATAACTTGATGGGCCATAGAAAATATATGATATGGCTGGCACTATTCTGTAATTTATTTTCTGGCAAACTATGACTCCTAGAAGTCCCTTGATAGCCGGATGAACAGCATTTTTCCAGGTATAGCATGAAGCTATTAATACCAGGATTCCCAATTGACTACCATGGACTATACCGGGTTAACTTACCTCAGCTGGCATAGGATTTGGAATGTTATGGTGGAAAGAAAAACAATCAATTGGGATTCCAGTTTCTGCTTGCGATTTAGTTACTGCTGAAAAGTGTTTGGATTATTGTTGAGTCAAAGCTGGATCAACCTTAATGTGATGCACTTTGAGGGTGAATAGCTTATCATACCAATGTCTTGGGTCAGATCGTAGCAATACTCAATTGAGGTGCTAGATGGCTGTGGTAGCCTATTGAAAGGGCTACGGATCATTGTGGATTCAACAGTTTCAAACCTTCTACCAAAGATTACAAGTCCCCATCCATCTCGTTCAAATTAATTTATTGATTCCAAAATCCCGCTGTATGGTTGTAGGTAGTTATATTGCACATTGCTGTTTTCAAAACAAACATTAAGTATTCAGTTTGTGTATCTCTGTCCATATTTGTCACTAAATCCCCCATCTATTCTTCACCAGATATTTATTCAAACCCACCTTGGCATCAGTTGATACCTGAAGGACATCTGCCTTCCTTATCCTTGCAAGTGGTTCGAGAACTTCATAAAAACCAGGGAAAGTTCTTTGAAATGGCCGAGTAAGCCATTTGATTCTTGAGATGCTGGATCTCCACAAACTCCTCAAGCAATGTTGGGAACAGATATTAAACACTGACCTTTCCAGTGATGTCCACACCCTGTGATTGAATTTAAAAAGAACTTTCCTGTGGAAGCCTGCTCTAAAATTTGCAGTGCAAAAGAGAGAGAACGATAATCTTCTGATCTGTTTCTCCTTATCCTTGTGTCTTCAAGTCCTTGAGACAAATATGCTATACGAGAACTGCTAAATAAACTTCATACTGGATGTTGCATCTATCTCATTCTGCTTGCCAATTTAATTTGGTAGTATTAAACCCCCAAGCAAGATATTTAAATTCTAATGATTCTCCAGCAGCCAAAGTCCAAAGTTTTCCTTGTCTCGGTGAAGATACTCAATTGGACTTAATGGGAGGTGTATAACAATCCATTACTTCATTGAGGAATAAAAGTGTAAATGACTCTGTAACAAGCAGACACATTCAAGAAAATAGTTAATCTCAGACTGACATTGTCATTTACAGAATACCTGATATCAGAAACGGCTAATAAATGGATTAAGGCTTTGATAAAATTGTATATTTACTAGTCTTCAAATTTGCCAAAATAATTTTTCTCATTTTTTTCCAAACAACTCTCATAAAATGATTATTCAGCATATTTCAGCTGACTTTAGAAAAGTTCCAAAAATGATATTGTCTTCACATATTTCTTTAAAATTTAGCTACGCAATGTAATTTGTTATATTACAATACATTTAAAGTATAGCAGATACCTTGGGCTTGTGCAGACTATTTTGGTTATATTTGTACTTCTATCTTGCTGAAATGTTAAAATATTTGTAGTTGATCTGAAAATGCTAGTTTCAAAATAATTGTTCATTCCTTAAGTAAAGATCTGCACTTGACTGAATCCCTGTCTCACCCCCTAGACCTAAAAAAATTACTTTATTCCATTTGTCCTAACTGGTAATTATACCTCATTATTTTGTTTTGACTAAAGAGATTTCCTTTTCAAAGTTTATCCTATTTCTAATGACTGCTTAGATTTAAGTCCTATAGCTTAGTTCTGTATTGCTTCCTCAAAATAAATATGTGAAGTGAATGTAATAATTAGAGACTTTGTGTTCGAGACAAAATATAAAGGTTAGAAAGTCAGGGATCTAGATTTATATTTTTTTTAAACTATAATTATGTTTTTACACACTGGATTCCTATCATTTAGATGCAATCTATCACAATTCTTGACTAATGTATTTTTACATCTCTCCACTAATTACAGTTCAAAGTGGCTTTCTGGATTGTTATCTGCTGTAAAACAGATGGAACAACAAAAACTCTGCTTTATTAGTAAATTAATATAAAAGTGAAATTTGAAGTGCAGCTTTCCATTTCTTGGTTAAGTTGTATATGTTGAAGCAAGGAATACTTTTACTTAAATATTTAACTGTTACAGAAAAGCATTTGAATACTTCAAGGCTAGATTAATTAAACATGTTACAAACCTTCCCAGCAGCAGGACATATAAATATTTCGAGATAAATTAGCAAATAATTCAAAATCCAGTTCACTTATCTGTATTCAAATCTTCTGTTTTAATTTTGTTGGAATTTGCAGCATCAGTGAAGACTTTAAGTTTTATAAGCTAAACTTACACAGAGGGTGGTCCATGTATGGAATGAACTTCCAGAGGAAGTGATGGACGTTTGGATGTTACAATATTTAAAATACATTTAGAAAAGTACTTGAATAAGAAATGTTTGGAGGGATATGGGCCAAGCACAGGCAGGTGGGATTAGTTTAGTTTGGGATTATGGTCAGCATGGACTGGTTGGACCGAACAATCTGTTTCTGTTACCCTGACTTGCTGCTTCAATACTTTTTTTAAATCTGTCAGATATTTGTCTCTTTAACTTATCTGTTCTTGCTGACACTCTACATTTGATACAGTTCCATTTCTTTCATTATTAAAGTATCGTTTGTTCCTGAATATATCTGGGCTGTATACCAAACAATTTTCTTGTTCCCCAAAAAATTAAGGTGAAGTGCAGAAGTACAGTTTCACATTGCCAAGCTGGCATTGATTCATTATTCATTTGTTACCTGTATAGGACCATTTGGAATAGGGAAGTCTTCCTACATATTGGTGCCACATCTGGATCTGTATTTTCAAACTTTTGTAATGTCATGGGAAATTCATTAGAATTAATTCTTGGTGAGCTGATCAGCCCATGCCTTTACTGTCACTGGAAGTTAGAGTCAATGAGAAGTCTACACTCCATAAAGGTATGTCCTACCCCAGCTTATGGCTCTCTTGCCTCTAAGTCAAAAGGTTGGGGATTTAAAGTCCTGTTCCCATGACTTAAGCACAACATTTTGGCCGACATTTCAGAAAGGGAGATTTTTTTCCAAAGATATCTTTAAACACAGGCTCCTTTGATTTTCTCAGGTGGACTTACTGGCTACTTATGGCACTATTTCACAAAACGCAGACAAGTTTATAATTACTGTCCAAGCCAACCAACATCAACCAGCATCACAAATACCAGATTATCCCATTATTCACACAGTATTGTTTGTGGAGTGTAGTTGGAATCAACCCACTGTCTTTCTTTCTCATTAATTTTTCACAGGATGTGGGCATCACAGGCAAGTCCAGCATTTGTTACCCTTAAACAGAATGGGTCTGGAGTAATTTGTAGGCCAGACTGAGTAAGGACAACAGGTTTGAGATACATGGTCCTGATGGTGCTTGACAAGGCAGATGCTAAGTCAGCGTTTCCTCTTGCAGGGTAGACTTGAACTGAGAGATGCAGTTTAAAACTAAAAGGTCTCCCATTTAAAACAGTGATGAAGAAATATTTTTTCTCCCAGAGGTTGTGTGTGTGTTGAACTCTCTTCTCAGAGGGTACTGGGGGCTGGACCTTTGAACATTTTTAACGCAGAGACAAATCAATTTTTGACTAACAAAGGAGGCAAAGGGTGCTGGTGGATAGGCAGAAAAATAGAGAAATCAGATCAGCCAGGGCAGAATGGAGGGGCTGAATGGCCTACTCCTGCTGCTAATTTGTTTTTTCATACTAAATTACCTAGAGTGCATTAGGGAAGGTGATGGCCTAGTGGTATAATCGCTAGCCTGTTAATGCAGAAACATATCCAATGTTCTTGGCACCTGGGTTTGAACCCTGCTAAAGCATATCGTGGAATTTCAATTAAATAAAAAAAAATCTGGAATTAAGAATCTGCTGATGACCATGAAACCATTGCCAATTGTCAGGAAAACTGTTCATTAATGTCCTTCAAGAAAGGAAATCTGTCATCCTCACCTGGTCTGGCCTACATGTGACTCCAAACCCACAGCAATGTGGCTGATTTACAATTGTCCTCTGAAATTGCCAAGCAAGCCACTCAGTTCAAGGGCAGCTGGGGTCAGGCAATGATAAATGTGCTGGCCACCCACATTCCATGAGTGAATTTTAAAAAATTGACTCAGATGGGCTTTTATGGCAATCAATGATAGTTTCATGATCTCCAATACTGAGACTAATTTTTCAATTTCAGTGTTATTAATTAATAATTTATTCCTGGAATTAATGCTTCCAGAATTATTATCAATTAAAAATTCCACTGATTATCACGTTGAGACTTGAACCCATGTCCCCAGTGAGTTAGCTTGGGCTTCTGGTTTGGCAGTTTAATGACATTGCCATATGCCACCATCTCCTGTCTGCATTCTAGCAGTGAGTACATTTCAGAAATTGCCGTAAATTGTTTTGAAATCATCTGAATTAGCGGGCGGCCCAATATAAGTAAATTCTGTATGGCTAAAGTTGGAGCTGCAGATATTGGTCCACCGAGACTGTGATGGAAACCTGAAAGATTATTGGAACTTATTTTCCAGTTGCACTGAGATCATGGAGACCTGTTTCCTACGAAGACAAAGGGATGTCCTTCACGCAGCAACATTTTACAATATTGGCAGGACCAGGGCTGGGGGTACTGGCAGGGGCAGGACGTTCCCTTCTACTCAAAATACCATTAAGTTTTACAAAGTACTGCTTCACACTGAAGTTGTGCCACATTCAGTCTTAAACGAGAAACCAGTTTGAGTGGCATCTTCAGTTTCTGAGGATGTGACAATA
Source organism: Ginglymostoma cirratum (assembly GCA_024137785.1). NCBI lineage: Eukaryota > Metazoa > Chordata > Chondrichthyes > Orectolobiformes > Ginglymostomatidae > Ginglymostoma > Ginglymostoma cirratum. The sequence goes on along the minus strand of JAHRHZ010000023.1, from coordinate 41,787,539 downwards.
GTAAGAGACTGTAAAATTTCTATGGATTTTATTGATATGGACTTCTTTAAAACTTTTGACAAAGTCACTTGTGAGGAATTGTCTGCTAAAATTGAGACCTGTGGAATTGAAGGCACATTATTAACGTGGCTAGGAAATGGGCTGAGTGGAAGAAGACTGATGAAATAGAACAGGCAAGTATTTTAATTGGCATAATGTGACTAGTACAGGTAGTGTCACCCAGTAATCTATTGTTCAGATTTCAGCTTTTCCCTGTACTTTGTGATGACTTGGATGAGAGAATAAAAAGCCATATATCCAAATTTGCCAGTGACACCACCATGAAAGTGTAAAATTACAAAGAGATATTCATAGATTAAGTAAATGGGCAAAAGTCTGGCAGGCAGATTTCAAAGTTGCCAAGTGTGAGGTCATTTAGTTTGGACCTGAAAAGGACAGAACAGGCTACCTTTTACACCGTGAATAGAAAAAAAAGTGGAGACTTGGAAGTCCATGTAGAGATTGTTTAAATGTGATTAACAGGTACTGAAAATAAGCAAAACAGCGAATGAATGCTGACCTTTAAATCTATACAACTCCAATCCAATACTGTATTCAATCTGATTAGGAAGGAAAATCTGACCCTGTAGAGAGGGCAGAATAGATTTACTAGAATGATTCCTTGTCCCAAGGGTTATATTATCAGGAAAGGTTATACAACCTTCGGGTTGTAATTCCTGGAATTTAAAGTTTATGGTGTGCTTAATTGAAGATTTTCAAACATTAAGGGAAAGTGACAGAAAGAAATGAGTTCTGTTTGTCAGGAGTCCTGAACTGGAGACTATCCGAAATGTTAGAGGCTGTTTTTTCTGGACTAAAGTGAGGAAAAACCTTTGAGCAAGAAGGATGCTAGAGGTTTGAAATTGCATTTCTGTAAATTGCAGTCTGAAGCTAAATGAATTGTTAATTTTTATTGTGAGGTTAATAGATTTATTTTGTTAACAGCAATATTCAGGGATATGAGACAAACGTGGGCATCTGGTATTAGATCATACAGGTTACAGATGATCTTAGCGTATGACACATCAGGCTTGAGCAGCTAAATTGCCTAGCCTTGTTTATGTGTTGAATAGCCTCAATAAACTTGAGAGTCATAATGTGGTTTAAAGCAAATGATTTACCATGCTTTGGATCATTACCCAGGCAAAACAGTGAATGAGTGAAGTGTTAATGTTGCAGCGCCTACATGTCTCACATGTGGACTTGACTTGAATACAAATGCCAGCACAGACCAACTGGGTTGAGTGGCTTGTTTCTGTGCAGTAAATTCTATACAATAATGTACCAGTTTGATTGACGAGAGTTGTATGAGCATGCAGTGGGCTTCTGCACACTAACTTGATCTTGCAATGCTCCATCAATGGCACTGAGATCCAAGCTGATGCCTGGAATGTAGCAAGATTATTACTGCTTTGCTGTCAAAATAATTGCGGTAAAACCACTTCCAGTTTTATAGTCCTTGTTTAAATGTAGGTGCACCCCTGTGTACATTGGAACATATATCAAGGGTATAAAAGCTGAGAACATGCCAAGGAATCAGATAGGAAGCAAATTATTGATATACCGAAATATAGATTTCACAGCATGGGACACAGCCTGATGTAAAAAAATGAAAATGCTAGTATGACTGGCATGTCCCGGACAATTGCTGCCAAATAAACTGTCAATATTTAATTCACACGCTGGAGTACTTTTGACTCATTTTTCAGAAAAAAATGCTTAGTTCAGCCTCAATATCACTGATTTTCTTTTATTTCTGAGGAGATATTGTTGGCATTGGGGAGGGGATGGGGCACATACTTTTGAGCAGAATTAGTTTTTAAAGCAGTTTTAACTGTAGAAATTTAAATATTATTAATTTCTATGAAATGGAAACATTTAGGTACCCAATCAAAATATCAGTCATATTTTAGAATATAAAAAGTGTATCTTTAGAATCTTACAGTGCAGAAGTCACTAATCCTGCCTGTGCTGGATTCTTGAAAGAAATTTTCCTGCACACGTCAGTTCTTTCCCATTCACCGATAATTCCGTTTACAAATAATCTGCTTTCACCATTCAGACCAACTTGTTGAATAAATCAAAGATTCCCTGGGTTTTGTTGCCAAATTTAATCAAATCCGATGAAAGCAGCAGCTATAGCAGCCTCTCACAAGTTGATGAAAACATGTAATCTTTGATGGATTGTAGGTCAAATGCAAGTATTCTGAGGTATTTGTGACAAATGTCTGCAAGCCAGACTAATGTTCAAACTAATTTGTAATTAATTTGGGATCATTTTCTTTTGCAGATTAACATTTGCTTTAAGTAACCTGAAGCCAGAAGGGTCAGAACACTGAACGATTTTTGCTACAACTTGTGTGAATTTAGTTACAATTAGCCTCAAAGCACAGGATGTAAAATATTTCTTTCGCACTGCCGTCTGCCTCTTTCAGCAAGTTTTTAATTGTGTGATTATTTAATTGTATGAATCATAAATTGTATACATTAATCGATCAAGAAAACAATTGTTTCAAAGATGGAAGGCCTGCATTTGTATACCACAATCAAAGTGGTATCTGAGGTCTTGCCACTTCAATAATGTAGGAAATGGTATTTTATGGGCATAGCAGCTTACCCTAAATAGCAATGCGATAATAAGTCAGCTAATTTTTAGGGATGAATGCTGGAGAAGACACTGGTGATCTCCCATATTCTTAATCATTGACACATGGGATGGTTTACTCATTTGAATCTCTCATCCTTTGGAAGTGCAGGAATACTTTAAATAATTCTTGTATCTGTTACAAGATGCCTTTCTCTCAGACATAACAGAAAAAGCATACAGTTCTTGTCCTCACCTATTTCAAATTGATTTAAATAAAAAAGAAACACTTAGCAAGAGCTACTGGTCAAGCCAAACCAGATTTTGTTGTCATATATTTTTACTCTAAAAATCAGTCTGTACTCTAAGGAAAAGATTATCTTCCCAAGCCCTCCTTCTATTTAAACAAACTAGTTAGGAAAATCAACCAAACCAAACACATTATTTCAATTACTTTATTTGACGTGGAGCATGATAATATCGCCCATGAGTACGCATGATATGATGAGCAGTGAGATAAGATCACCCATAGTATGTTGAGATGGTCTATTAGTGGAAATAACCTACTTGAAATGGGAAAATGAAAAATAATTAACAACAACATCCACGCGTGTGTTGATACTCACGTTAATCCATACAAGCCTCCTCTCCAGCTCTCTTTAATTACATGATACAGTCTCAGTGCACTGCTGACTGCCAGTAGACACCGATCTTTGGGATGAATTCCTGTCGCGTTTCCTTTGTGAGAACTTGAGGGAGTTCCTCTGTTGGTTTCTCACGTACTCTTTGTAGTTTTTTGTCAGTAAGGTATAGAGGAAAGGATTGATGCAACTGTTGCCATATGCCAAGCAAGTCACAAAAAAATTAATGTAGGCAGTGGCTTTGGGAGACAGACTTACAGTTTCACCGAAATACAGCCTGAACAACTGCCATACCCAAAAAGGCAAGAAACACACACAGTAGGCAAGGACAATAGCCAAGATCATATACAGGATCTTCTGTTTGGGTGACTTCTTCATTCCTTTGATGCTGAAAGTTGTGGTCTGTGATAACCAGTAAGTGCGAGCCAACTTTAAGTACAAGAAGCCAATGAGTATCCCTGGAGCCAATACACAGGTGTGGAAAAGTACAGTCAGATAGACCTTGTATGCATATGGTGTCCATGTTGAGTGACAAATACGTTTTATTGTTCCTTTCTGGTTAAATTCGCGGAGATCAATCATTATCATGGTAGGAAGGGCAAGGAGAAAGGAAATGACCCATACAGCACAAGTAATGATTCTTCTGTAAGCACGATTTTTCCGAAATGTATCCAAGGGCTTGACCACTGCCAGGTATCTCTCGGTACTCATAATAGTCAGGATGAAGATGCTAGCCTGCATGGTCAGAAAGTCAAGGCTGAAAAGGATCCTACAGCCAACCTCTCCGAAGTACCAGTCCTTCACAAAGTAGGTGCACACTACAAAGGGGATGGTGGAGAGGTAAAGGAGGTCAGCAAAGGCCAAATTCACAATATACACATACATGGAGCCAGTAAACCTCATGGACAGAGTCATCAACACCAGGATGTAGACATTGCCTATAATCCCCATTAGGCACATGATGGTCAGAATGGCGCCGAGTAGTAATGTGATCAATGCTTTATTCCCTGACTCTGAGACTGAAGATGAAGAATTTACAACAGAGGACAAGTTGCTCACTGTCTCAGGAAATATCCCCTCCATGTTCCCGATGGTCCTGGATTGACCTGGAGGGGAAATGAATGTGATTTACTTCAATTTGTTCACAACCAGCCGCAGTTCAGGCTATGAGGATCATCAGATGGTCCAAATACTGTTGGAGTGCGTTCTGTCTCTCTACGGTGTTCACCAGACCTTCAGTAAGTATTTCAGAGACGCTTCCCAGTCTAGCGCTGGATTCAGGCAAAGGAGGCTGATGTGTGCTGATGATGGATACATTTGACAAAACTTGTTTTCATCTCGGGATTGACAGCAGCTCCATCAGAAAGCTGGTGGATTTCCGATCACCTTTTAAATAGGATCCTCCCCTCCTTGATCACGCTGTTAGTGGATCCCAGCAGAGAACTGTTTTTAACTCCAGGAGTTCCTGCATTAACGAGAGGAAACTCGGCGGAAGAGGTGTTAATTCTTGATTAATGCGGAATAGTGGCAGGATTGACTGAGCTGCTTATGTATTTTGCAGCATGTTTTGGAGACTCCCCGACAGCTGTAGAGCGGTGGCTGGGTGGAGAGATGTGATTCTCTGCTGCAGGTCCCCAAACCGAGCCGGCAGTGGGACAGTTACATCCCAAAACACGGCGTTTGTAAAGCTGAGCTAACGGGAAGAATTACAAGTCTCCGTGCTTTTATTGAAACAGTAAAGCCTGGGAGCTGGGCGGGGAGGGCTCTCCAAATCTGGCAGAGGCAACGTAGCGGGAGGTGGGAGCTGATCATTGATCTCTGAGACTGAATCGAACCATCCCTGACTTTATGGCCCAGCTGAACACATTGACCAGAGCACACCTACTGCAGACAAACAACCCGGCGAGGAAATGTGGACATTGTTTAGTTCCAACATTTTTTTCAAACCAAAACGTTTCAGTTCTGATTTGAAAAAGAATGATGGGAGTAGAATCAATACTGACTGTCAAAAGGGGACCTTTTAAATTCTATCCTGGGATGTGCGTGTCACTGGCTGGGTCAGCGTTTATTGCCTGTTCTCTACTTCCCCTTCTTGAATCGTTACAGTCCATTTACTGTAGGTAGGCCCTTACAGGGGGAATTCCAGGATTGTGACCCAGTGACACTGAAGGAACAGCGATATATTTCCAAGTGAGGATGGTGAATGGTTTGGAAGGGAACTTGCAGGTGATGGTGCTCCCATGTATCTGCTGCACTTGTCCTCCTAGATGGAAGTGTTGGGTTTGGAAGGTGCTGTCTGAGGATCTTTGGTGAGTTTTTGCAGTGCATCTTGTAGATAGTACACACTGCTGCTACTGAGCGTCGGTGGCGGAGGGAGTGAATGCTTGTGGATGTAGTGCCAATCAAGCAGCTGCTTTGTCCTGGATAGTGTCAAGGTTCTTGAGTGTTGTTGGGGCTGTACCCATCCAGGCAAGTGGGGAGTATTCCATCATGCTCCTAACCTGTGCCTTGTAGATGGTGGACACGCTTTGAGGAGTCCGGAGGTAAGTTACTTGCCGCAGTACTCCCAGCTTCTGGCCTGCTCTTGTAGCCAATGTATTTATATGGTGAGTCCAGTTGAGTTTCTAGTCAATGGTAACCCCCACGATGTTCATAACGGAGGATTTAGTGACAGTAACATCATTGCATGTCAAGGGCTGGTGGTTAGGTTGTCTCTTACTGGTCTTGCTCATTGCCCAGCATTTATCTGGTGTGAATTTTACTTGCCACTTAGCAGCCAAAGCTTGGATATTGTCCAGATCTCATTGTATGTGAACATGGACTGCCTCGGTATCTAAGGAGTTACAAATAATGCTGAACATTGTGCAATCATCAGTAACATTTCCACTTCTGATCTAATGATGGAGGGAAGGTCATTGATGAAGCAGCTGAAGATGGTTGGACCTAGAACATTACTCTGAGGAACTTTTTCCTGGAAGTAGGATACCTGGCCTCCAAAAATGACAGCCATCTTCCTATTTAACAAGTATGACTCCAACCAGCAGAGAGTTTTCCTCTGATTCCCACTGATTCCAGTTTTGCTGGGACTCCTTGACGCCACACTTATTCAAATGTGGCCTTGATGCCAAGGGGTGCCACTGAATAAATATATGGAGCATAGAAAATCACAGGCTTATAGGGAGTAGGAGCTAATCTACCAAAGAGCTGATGGACTGAATGGCCTCCCTTCTGTGCTGTGTAATTTAGTGAATCTTGGTGATGAAACTATGATTTCAAAATCAGCAGTTGCGTTTATATTTGTAACACTGTTTGCTTAATTACCTCAGTATCCTTAATGCATTTCAAGAAAAAAAATGAACAGGAACATATAATGGCATTCTTTTCAGTCGGTAGGAAGCAGATTTGGGTGGACAGGACCAGGAATAAGACAGCCTGGTGTATTACAGACAGTCAATGTGCAACTGCACCTAGGAGAAAATCTCATTCACTGATCTTTGCACCATCTTCGATGCAAAATTTGCATTAATGTAGCAGCCCACCACATTAACATTTCTCAATGCTCTTAGCTCAAAATTATTTTTATTGTTACACTGCAGGATGTGAGGCTGTTCTATTCAAAGTGTCATGTGTAGGATCTCCTGTAGATTTCATCTGATTTTGTACAAAAAAGAGCATACTGTTTTCACTCCATGTTATAGGTAGCCTGGACAGCAGTGGAATTATAACAAAGAGAATGTGCTATTTTTGCCTGTGGTGCGATTTGGTCAGTTTGAGTGAGGAGACCACAATATTCTGAACTAATAATTCAGAAATGCAGGCTAATACTCTGGGACAAGGGTTCATATCCCAACATGGCAAATGGGGAAATTTATATCAATGAAAATCTGGAATTAAAAGCTGGTCTAATCGTGGCAATTGCTGATTGTTGTAAAAGCCTTTCTGGTTCACTAATGTCTCTTAGAGAAGGTATTTGTCGTCCTCACCTGGTCTGGCTCTGGATAGGAGTACAGCCCCACAGCAATGTAACTGTCTCTTAACTGCCCTCCTGTGGCTGGATGTCATGGAATCATAGATTCCCTACAGTGCGGAAGCAGGCCATTTGGCCCATTGAGTCCAAAATTGACCCTCCGATGTACATTCCACCCAGACCCATCTGCCACAACCTTATTACTTGTAATCCTGTATTTCCCATGGCTAATCCACCTAACCTGCATATCTTTGGACTGTGATAACAAGGTGTAGAGCTGGATGAACACAGCAGGCCAAGCAGCATCAGAGGAGCAGGAAGGCTGACGTTTCGGGCCTAGACCCTTCTTCAGAAATGTCTGAATCTCTGAAACATTTTTGGACTGTGTTATGTTTACGATGTGATTAACCAAAGAACAATTTCCACATGTGCTACCTACTTCGTAAACATATAACGAACTTATTTCTTCAACATTCTGAACGCGATCCATTTACATACCTGTGTATGTATGTACTGTTTGTAAACAGGATCCTAATCTATGCAGATCACTGACATCTTTTTCCAATCTAATTCTGAATTTTGTGTTTTAGCAGCTATTTTGTAAGTCAGCATCCTTTGAATGGACTTGTTGTTCATCGTATCGGTTAACATTGAAATGGTTCAACAGTGAGGATTTGTTTCATTACTCCACATTTTTTACCTATCAGCTTGTGAATATGTCCTAGATGCTATGCTGTGGGTGGTTGGTTTATCCTGTCTTGGTGGTGCATGCATACATCTTTCAGTAAATGCAATCAGATATTTTCCAGTATGTGCTAATGATTTGAGATCATATTGTGACATTAAGACCTCTAGCAAAACTAAAGCCAATGAGATTCAAGAGGAAAGCTCTCTACTGGTTACAATCATATCCAACACAAAGGAAAATGGATGTGATTATAGGAGGACTATCATCTCAGTCCTAGAACATTACAGGAAGAGTTTCTCATTGTAGTTTCTAATGCCCAGCCACCTTCAACTGTTTCATCAGTTGCCGTCCTTCCATCATAAGGTTTGAAATGGAATGTCGGCCAATAATTGCAAAGTGCTCAGTATCATTTGCAATTGTTAGATACTGAAGCAGTCCATATGTGTGCAGAAAGATCTGAACAACATTCAGGTATTTGACCACATAAGTGCCAGGCAATGACTATCTCCCAACAAAAGACAATCTAATAAGGTCCCTTTAAGTTTCAGTGGCGTTGCTATCACTGAATCCTCTGCCTTCAATATCCTTGAAGTTACCTTCGGCCAGAAACTTAACCAGACCTGCAACTCTGAGGCCGGATATTCTCCGGTGGGCAAATTAACCCTTGTTTCCCCAAAGATCTACAAATACAAGACAGGAGTGTGTTGGTATGCTCTTCACTTGCCTGGATGAGTGCAGTTCCAGCAACATTTAAGAAATTCAATACCAGGCAGGACAAAGCAGCCCACTAGATAGACACCCATCTGCCATTTTAAATATTGAACATCACCTAGGGGTAGCAATGAAGATCATATGTAAGACGCCCAACCAAAGCTCCTTGACAGCAGCTTCTAAACTTGTGACTCTAGCAGAACAATGGTAACAAGTGCATAGGAACACAATCGTGTTCACATCTCCCTCCAAATTACCCAGGTTTCTGACTTGGAGCTGTATGACCATTTATTTGTCATTGGTAGGTCAACGTCCTGGAACTCCAGATCGAACTGTCTTGTGGGTGTTCTTACATAAAATGGCCAGAAGCTGTTCAAGAAGGAGCTTACCATTACATAGATGCCTGAAGTTGCAGTACAGGTAGATAAGGTGGTTAAGAAGGCATTGAAGATATTTTCCTTTATTAACTAACGTGTAGGGTTTTGCCAGATTTGTATAAAACACGTCAGACTACAACTAACATTCTCTCTAATTTCTTACCATGCATGGCAGCAACTTCTGGGATGAGAAATCAATGCCATGATTGGCAGGCCAACATCAATCGTTGTGTGCAGAACACTGGAGCAGCTCCACATGCATGCAGCCTCGCAAAGTAGAAAGAACATTGACCCTAACAAATATACTGCATATTCTAGTCACCACGTCACAGCAAGAATGTGATTCCAGCAGAAAAGTTGCAAAGATTTATGGGGATGTTGTCACGCTAAAATTTTAGCAATAACGAAGGAATGAATAGGCTAGGCTTGTTTTCTTCTGAACACAGAGATTGAGGGGTTTTTAATTGAGATGAATAAAAATATGAAGGGTCGAGGCAAAATGGATAGGAATGACCCTTTTTTTTAAGAGAGAGCAATAATTGGGGGAGATAGGTATAAAGCAATCTAGAAAAATTAAAAGTTAATTGAGAGAAAAATCTTTTCACTCAGAGCTGGGTGAAGTGATATAACCTGAAAGGCTGTGACGAAGTGTTAGAAAGTGGGATTGGACTGTGTAACTGTTTTCAGCTAGCACAGACATGATAGCTAAACAGCCTTGTACTGCACCCAGATCTGTATGATTCATGGCACTGTATTCTTAACTATTTGTTTGCAAGCAACTGCACACTTCATTGATTCCTTTGCCAATTACACATGTACTCTACATATGGTCTGAAGAAGGTTTTCATCTTAAACTGAATAAATATGGAAATGTTTCTACTTGACATGAAGTGATTTGCAATTTAAATTGAATAAAACAAGAAACAATGGTTCTTATAGATATTTCAATAATTTTCTTTACAGTGAATTGTGTAAAATCTAATCTTTCAACACGAGTAAAAGACTGAAAGTTTTGTTAGGCAGAACATATATGAAATGATCAGCTGGACTGTGTAGGATTATCTTTCTTGCTCAGTCCACACTGACGGTTATTTTGCTTAACTACCATCAAATCAGTTTTGAAAATGTAATAAGATTTATACCAAAAAACAAAGTTTATGTTTCATTTAATCTTTAATCCTGGTTTATGTTGAAATTTTTCATTGTTTGGAGAAAAATGAGTCAGTTTTGTCTACATAAAACCAAATTATTTGTGAAAGTATTCACACTAATATCTTTCTATACCCTAGCGAAGTTTTGTGTGGACAGTTTCCAATTCTTGTTCCCAAATATTCTTTCTTTACAATTTTTAGTGCAGATTTAAAATTGAAGTACACACATAATCACTTAAAATAAGAAAATCTCGGTAAAATGGTCTCGAATGAAATAGTTGATAGCTTATGTCTTTAGGTGGTGCTGTAATTCCATATAAACTTGGATTACAGAATCCTTTAATGCACGGTGAGTAACACGAGGAGATACTGCCTATTCTGAGAATAACCTGTGTGCTAAATATTCCTTTTGCTTTTCCAAATCACTGAGTTAACCTTTCAGCTAATGTCACATTTTCACTCGATCAGATTCACCTCAATAATCACCTGCCGTGCCCCTATACGTCTCTTATGTCCAATTTCTGCCCCATCTTACCATTGCCAGAACAATTCGCCACTCACTGATATCTGCTGAATGACCAGCAGCCCTTGCACCTTCACTATCTTTAAAAGCCCTGACATTTGCCCTGGAGATGGTAGGCAGGGTGGTGTCAATATGGCACTTCCTCTTTCCCTAGAGACCAGCAGAAGAGGCCATAGCACTAGAGCATACCAGTCTGGCCTGAGGTTGTACCCAGGTTAAAGCAATCTCTGGCAACTGGATGTATGCCCAGCACGGTAGAAAGATGGTCAATGTCCTTCTCCACTCCAACAGCATAAGTTCCACCATCTTCTCTCTAATACTTCACATTTACTTTATCTCTGGTGCTGTACCTATCTCCCACTCATGCTCTACCATGCTCACTATTATCTGCAACATCTTCCCCACTCACTGTCACCCCCCCCAACCCCTGCATGACCTTTGCACTGTCCACTCACTCACTCGAGCCACGTCCCCACATGTACCAACAGTAATAACTGTGCCACCTGCTCTCAGCTTCTGTAGTATTTGCCTCTCGCTTATTCCAGGAGGCAAATAGCCCCCAGTAGAGCAGAAAAAATCAAGCAGGCTGGTGAGCTGCCTGACATTCAGCTCATCATTTACCAGGAGAGGTTCCTGAACTGACCACGCTGAGCAGGGCTGGAGTAGTATTGGGGGCCGCCCTTGACTTATTGTGCCAGGACCCCCTGAGCAAAGGCTATCTCTCTTGACACGACTGTGGCCTGAAGACAACCAGGACAGGCTTTCTGGCTTTGTGTCTGTGCTAAAAGACAAGACAAACTGCAGTAACATGAGCTTGGTATCTCTGGATGAGGGGGAAAAGTGCAAAATGGTAAATGCAAGGCAGTAAAGCAATAACCATTGAGATAAGCTGTGAGGGAGAGAGTGCTATGACAGTAAGCAAGGAGCCTGGAGATGCAGCCTGGCCCAGTCCCTGAGCTGGGAGTGTGTTCCTGAGTGTACGCTATCCTGGCTGCATAGTGTCATAGAGTCATAGAGTTGTACAGCATGGAAACAGACCCTTCAGTCCAACTCATCCATGCCGACCAGATATCCTAAATAAATCTAGTCACAGAAGTAACCTGTAAGCGGATCAATGATGTGCCGTAAGGACTCTCAGAAGTTGGAACATATTGGATGCCATTGCCTGTAGACTTGGTGTCCATGTTGCTGATGCCCACGGATGTTGGTGCCTGGTTTTCTACATGGAGGTCTTTCGGATCAGATGGTGAGCTGATAAGTGCTGACTCTGGTTTCCTCGTTGAGATTTACTGACATCGAGTTTGTTTGTTAAGATGGGAAGCTGAATATTACTGAGGTGAGTCAGGATGCTAACCAGGCATTTAATAATCAATAACCATCATCAGTCACTGTCAACTCGCCACTGCCCAGTGACAAGCTCTCAACGTCGCTTGTGAAAAGCATTAAAGTTGGCACAACTTGTTCCTGGTGATGAGCATGCCCTTGCCTCACTTATCATCTAATTCTGCCATAAATCTCACCAATGCCAACGATGCTCAGACCCTTATAAGATTCTGCCCAGTGTCTCTCTATTGCAGCTCCATGCACTTACATTTCTTTCTAAGTGTGTGGAAAATAACATTCTTTATTGTCAATTCTACCCAAAAGTAACGCTTTCTCATTGTATTTCATCCATTTAAGGAGACAAAATTAATCAAACCATTTGCTTCAAATCATTGAGCCTAGTTAATGTCGCATAATTTATTCCAAGATTTGACTTTTGAATCTAATAATAATGTTTCTGTAAAATTCCCTCTCTTCAAACAGCTTTAAATTTCTCAAAATGGGATTATCTTACAGTTGGGGATTAAAGGACTACTGCATTCTGACATCTAAGTGTCCTTTATTTGACGGTGAAACAGAAACTGAAATTGCTGGAGAAACTCAGCAGATCTAGCAGCATCTGTAAAGAGAAAACAGAGCCAATGTTTGGTGGGACTTGAAACATTCTGATGGACTCAAAATGCTAGTTCTGTTTTCTCTCCATAAATGCTGCCAGACCTGCTGAGTTTCTCCAACAATTTCTGTGTTTGTTTCAAACCTTCACATTAGGACAGCACTGGGTGTTGTTCTCAGATTGAGAAGAATCATCGAAACAATTCTAATTGTTTGTATTTATCAAAGTAAATGTATCAACTATCTTCTCTGGCTATAGGCCTAGCAATAATGCGTTAGTAAAGCAGATTTGACATTTAAATACTGCTGTTTCTTTTCACAAACTGTATATCGATATCTGAGTTTGTGGCATCTGATAATCCAAAAGGTCCATCTGCGAATTCATAACATGGCTATTTCTAAAGATTATTTTATGTAGAATTATTAATTGTTATTATGGTATCCAGATTGTGATTAGGAACTTCTGTTTTGAAGATATGGGTAGCCTGTCTTTAGCCAAGGCAGGATTGTGCTGCCTTAAATCAATGATTAAGCTTCATTCCCAGATTTTTTTCTTTAATTGGGATTTAGCCAGTGTCCTTTTGAAAAACTGCCTCTGAACCTGCACAAGTAATACATTACAATAGTCATACAATTGTATTGTGTCTCTCATAGTGATGGTTATAAATGTAAGGGATCTTGAGCCCCATCCTCTGTTTAGCTGCTCCTCTAGCCTATCTCTTCAAGGCCATAACTCAATAATTTCACTGTAGGAAAAATGTCTAAGTATGTTCCAAATTAAACGTTAAATATTGTTAGAGGTTTTACTGGATTGCTGATCATGTGATCCCTCTCCATGGTATCTCAATGATCTTCCCTGCTTATCTCAAATTCAGGCGAGCAGGAAACTACTGGATTTGCCACTTATTCCTCAAGGCATTTTGTTGATGTATTACATAAAACTAGGATCTGCAGCATTCGGCCCTCTCAAGACCTTTGTATAGGAATTAATAAATGGTGCCGTAATAATTCCAGGTTTAAATCTATGAAGCAAATGAAATAGTTTTGAATCTTTCATCTGTGTTTTTTTTTGCTTGTTACTTTAAAGTAAAATATCAGATTCTGAGGGGTCTTGACATGATGCTAAGAGTGTCTTTCCTCTTCTGGGAGAGACTAGAACTAGCAGACCCAGTTTAAACATAAGAGGCTTCCCATTTAAGACTGACATATCTACATTGTTTCTCTCAGAGGGTCATTTGTGCAATTCTCTTCCCTAGAGAGAGTGGGGGATGCAGGGTCAACAAATATTTTTAAGGCTGAGGTGGCTCGATTTTTGGCTGACAAGGGAATTGAAGGGTGTAAGGAGTTGACAGGAAAGTGCAGCTAGGTTCGGGGTACTGAAAGACAGACTCCAGCACCATATCTGTATGTTTGTAATAAAGAGCGTTTTGAATAGCTTGGAATTATGGATCCTCTCAACAGGGAAGCAACGAATCCTAATACTCAACAGAGTTTCGAGCAATGTATGAGTGGTTGCCAACTTCATGAGAAGACTTGTGGACCCAGACATGAAGTAGTGGCCGATGGTGGGTGCAGCTTGGCTGCCAGAAGACTTGACTTTCACTGGGAGAGGTTGCAGATAGTCCTGGAGGACTATTTTGGTTCTAGTAGGCCTGGCCTTGAGTACGTATCTTGCTATGGATGATGACAGTCTGGGCAAACAGGCTGTGAGTTAACATGTGGAATAATAGTAGTGGGCTTGACTAATGCTGACTTGTGAGGAAAGCCAGCAGGTTTGTGCTCCCACTTCCCTAGGACAGTGCCTTAGCAATCGTATATCCCTGCTGGAGGACGGATTTCTGGACTGTTTTAAGAGTTTGCAAGTGCTGCTATAAGTAGCCACGGTGACAACAATCTGGGTCTGAATGGTGGTGGTATGAGATTGCAGTGAATGTTAGGATACTGAGTGGCTCCTGCTACAGGCAACATGGAAGCTAAGCCACCCACCATCGAGCAATGCGTTGTGTCTGGGTCCATAAGGCTTCTCATGAAATTGGCGATCACTTACACGCTGCTCCAAGCTCTGTGCCCAGCTTCTCCATAGTCCCTGATTTTTGACATAAGCTCTCTGCCAGGCCAGCTAATACACAAAACATTTCATTGTGAGTACTCAGCCCATCAATATGCTCATCTGAACCCTCTGCAGCACAACCTCTGTGCCATTTCCCCTTGAACTGAGCTGGCCAACACTCCCAGCCTTGTGCCCTGCCTTGACTACAGGCCTACCCTTGTTGCAGATGCCTCACCAAGTGCTGATCCCACCTTGCAGCTGCCCCTGAAGGTACCCACAAGTGTCAGATTCCGAGGCCGGTGGTTGTGGATGTGAGGCTGAGTGCCCGTGCTGGTTCTTCAGCATTGTCTCCTTGTTCCCTTGCTCTCCCACTACTGTCTGGTGAGGTTCCAGTTCTTGTGTGTCTGAAAGAAGAAAGGCACAAGGATAATTTTGTGGTGATGGGAGGGTGTGCAGGGGAGGGGGACATATGGGTGAGGAGGCAAAAAGTGCATGTCCACACCACCAGCAGTTTGTAAATTGGATGAGATTACGGGAAAGGATTATTGAAAGTGGAACAGGAGGCAGATTAGGTACAAGGACTCTGCCATTGTCAGTGGGTTTCAGTCCCACCATTGACTAAGGTACAAGCAGTAGCCATTTTAACGACAGCGACCATTGCTTTCTTACCAGGGATATAGAGGTGCAGCCATGCCTACCCTCCATTGGTTAATTCTTGTTGCTTCCAGTGAGCTGTAACATGTTGTCAATGACTTTGGTGTAACATGTTTGGCTGAGATAGCTCTTTTTATTGACTGGGTGACTGTGTGGTATGCACTGAGGGTGTTAGCGTATTAAGCACTGTGTGAGGCCATTGATGCAGTTGATAGGAACTTGAAGGCATTTGAAGATGCATTAGTGACCTTGACCATTTGTGTGAGGTCATTGAACGTCTTGCTGTACCACATTCAGGTTCTGGTGGCATGACTCCTGGTGTTAACAACTTGACTGTCTAGTCCCATCACTTTTTGTCTGGTTGGTCTCCATCTAGGTAGATGACACCTCACCATCACCTCCTCAATCTCCAATATAGTGTCAGAGAGCCTTGGAGCTCCTGTCTTGTCTCATCATTCAGTCTTCTTCCTGCTCAAAAGATGTACAGGTTAGGTGGATTGGCCTTGCTAAGTTGCCCCATAGTGTTCAGGGATGTGCAGGCTAGGTGGATTAGTCATGGGAAATGCATGGTTATAGGGACAGGGTTGGGAGGTGGGTCTGAGTGGGATGGCTTCGGAGGGTCGCTGTGGACTCAAAGGGCTGAATGGCCTGCTTCCACACTGTAAGGATTGATTCTATGATTCTATGCTCAAACTCTGTCCACAAACAGCTCCAGCATCTCCTCCAGCCAGAATGTACTTGGCCTTTTCGAGGTGCAGGCTGCCTTTAACTGGCCTCCCAGGAATGTGGGATCCCTGCTGAGGCATGCAGCCACTTGACAGCGTCCACAACCCTGGCTATATGCAGCAGTCACTCAACTCAGTGGGGCAGCACCACGCTGGCATCTTGCCTGCCGTGGAAACAATTGGTGCGGTTTAATTACGCATTGCAGTCCCAGGCCCGTTTGTGGGAACTGTCCAGATTTGTCCCCGTCGTTCTTTAACTCAGTTAAAAATACTTCTTACGTGCGCTTACATGCTGGAGTCCATGCTGGACCCTTTGCAAACATCTGTGTTCACTTTGCTTGCAAATAAGCTGCAGATTTACAGAGCGATTCGATGTTAGTAGCTCTCAACCCTTTTAGTTGCAGCCAGTATTTATGAAATTAGCAGTAAACATGTGTTTCATAGGGTGGAATCTTCCCAGCCTCTCAACAATGTGGATTATGGCAAGAAATTGGGTGAAATGTCGAGACCAAAAAGTCACATTTTCCATCAAATTCCTGTTGATCATTCTTGCTAGTGAGTGGCGAGAGGCCTATTAACATCATTTTTTTTTTTGTAATTCTCTCATGGTATGTGGGTAAAACTGGCTGCTCCAGCATTTCTTGCCCCTCCCTATTTGCCCTTGAGAAGGTGGTGGTGAGCCGTCTTCTTGAACCACTGCAGTCCTCCTGCTTTGGGTTGACCCTCAATGCCATTAGGGAGGGAATTCCAGGATTTTGACCCCATGACATTAAAGGAATGACACTATATTTCCGAGTCAGAGTGGTGAGTGGCTTGGAGAGGAACTTGCAAGTGGTGTCCCCCTGTATCTGCTGCCCTTGTCCTTCTAGATGGAAGTGATCGTGGGCTTGGAAGATGCTGCCTGAGGATCTTTGGTGAATTTCTGCAGAGCATCCTGTAGATAGTGCACACTGCTGCTACTGAGCATCGGTGGCAGAGGGAGTGGATTCTTGTAGATGTGGTTCCAAGCAAGTGGGCTGCTTTGTCCTGGATCGTGTCAGGTTTATTGGGTATCGTTGAGGCTGCACTCATCCAGGCAAATGAGAAGTATTCCATCACACTCCTGACATGTGCCTTGTAGATGGTGGAAAGGTTCTGGGGAGTCAGGAGGTGAATTACTCACTGCAGTATTCCCAAGCCTTTGACCTGCTCTTGTAGCCACTGTGTTTATATGGCAAGTACTATTGAGTTTCTGGTCAATGGTAACTCCAAGAATGTTGATAAGTGAGGGCTTCATGATAGTAACACTACTACATTACAAGGGCTAAGTTTAGATTGTCTCTTGTTGGAGAAGATCATTGCCTGGCTTTTGTGTGTTACTTGCCACTTGTCAGCCCAAATCTGGATGTTGTCCACATCTTGTTGCACTTGAACATGGACTGCTTTAATATTTGAGAAGTCATGAATGATGCTGAAGATTATGCAATTATCGGTGAACATCCCCGCTTCTGACCTTATGATGGAGGGAAGGTTTGATGGATGAAGCAACTGAAGATGGTTGGGCCTAGGACACTACCCTGAGGAACTCCTGCAGAGATGTCCTGGAGCTGAGATGATTGACTTCCAACAGCCACAACCATCTTCCTATGTGCCAAGTCTGACTCCGACCAATGGAGAGTTTGCCCCCTGATACCTGTTGATTCCAGTTTTGCTAGGGCTCCTTGATGCCACACTCTTTCAAATGCAGCCTTGATGTCAAGGGTGTCACTCTCACCTCACCTCTGGAATTTAGCTCTTTTGTCCATATTTGAACCAAGGCTGTAATGAGGTCAGGAGCTGAGTGGCCCTGATGAAACCCAAACTGGGCGTCACTGAGCAGGTTATTGCTGAGTGAGTGCTGCTTGATAGCACTGTTGATGACACCTTCCATCACTTTACTGATGAAAGAGTAGCCTGTTTGTTGGATTTGTCCTATTTTTCATGTACAGGACATGTCTGGGCAATTTTTCACATTGTTGGGCAGATGCCAGTGTTGTAACTGTACTGGAAGAGGTGGCTAAGGATGTGGCAATTCTGGAGCTTAAGTCTTCAGTACTATTGCCTGAATGTTACCAGGGCCCAAAGTCTTTGCAGTATCCAGTGTCGCCAACCGTTTCTTGATATCTACATCTTGTGGATGATGTAGAGGCTTCAGGGCGTCAGGAGGTGAGTTACATGCCACAGTATTCCTAGCCTCTGGTCAGCTCTTGTAGCTACTGTGTTTACGTGCTAAGCCTAGTTGAGTTTCTGGTCAATGTTAACACACAGGATATTTATAGTGGGGAATTCAGTGATGGTAACACCTCTGAATGTCAAGGTGTGTTGGGCAGTATGGTGGCTCAGTGGTTAGCACCACTACCTCACTGCATCAGGGACCTGGGTTCAATTCCAGCTTTGGGTGACTGTTTGTGCGGAGTTTGCATATTCTCCCCGTGTCTACATTGGTTTCCCTTGTGTGCTCTGGTTTCCTCCCACAGTCCAAAGATGTGCAGGTTATGTGAATTGGCCGTGCTAAGATTACCAATAGTGTCCAGGGATGTGCACATTAGGTGGCTTTGCCACAGTAAGTGCAAAGGTTTGAGGATGGGGTGGAGGGCAGGGTCTGGGTGGGATGCCCTTTGGAGGGTCAGTGCTGGCTCGATGGGCTGAATAGCCTCTTTCTGCACCATAGGCATTCTATGATTCTATGTCATGGGGAGTGCATTGAATTAGCTGAAGACTGGCATCTGTGATACTTGGGACCACTAGAGGAGGCTGAGATGGATTATCCACTTCAGTCCATTGGCTGAAGACAGAGCATTATCAGAATGACAGGCCAAGTGGGCAACTCTAGCTTGCATTTTGCTCTTCTGGGCACCGGTCACCAACGTACCTGGGCGCTCTCCATGGGCAGTGGCTGTATACACCCACATCCTTGGGCATTGGCATCTGACATTGGCTAGGGTCTCCTCACCATCATGGCATTTCTCCGATCCATTTACAGTACGGTTCAGCACTTCAATGCTGCACTTTGGGGTACAGAGACTCCTCCCATTACAAGGTTTGCTGCTACAAGGACGCGATACATTTCTCCTTCCTTAACAAGCTTTAATCATATAAATTATTCTAAGTTTATAGTTGCTGTGATTTATTTAATTGGACCAATCAACTGGTATTAATTTTAAAGTGACAGTTTCAGGTACGGAATGAGACAGGAGCTGACTACAGCAGGAGCTCACTCACAACGGGAGCTAAGTTCAAATTCAACCTTGGGTTGAAAGAGCTCTCAGGGCTTCGTGAGATGAGGCTGGATGATTGAACATGATCTTACAGCAGGAAATTGCTGTAATTAGCGTTGTTCGAAAGATAATCAGTGTTATGGAAAGATGAGAAACGACTGTACTGTGGCAGCAGGCTGTGCTTTGTGTTAAGAATGAAGCACAGACTGCGGGAACTTTGCTGTATACCTTGGCTATATATCCCTCAGTTGAGAGCACTTATCACTAAGACGCACTGCTTAAAATGGAACATACTGCATTCATCAGCACTCATAGAGATATAGAGTCACACAGCACAGAAACAGTCCATGTTCAACATAATCCCAAACTAAACTGTCCTACCAGCTTGCTCCTGGCCCATATCCCTCCAAAACTTTCCTATTCATGTATTATCCAAATGTCTTTTAAACGTTGTAATTGTACCAGCATCCATCACTTCCTCAGGATGTTCATTCCACCCGTGAACCACCCTCTACATAAAAAAATTGCCCCTCGTGTCTTTTATAAATCTCTCTCCTCTCACCTTAAACAGGTGCCCCCAGCCTTGAAATCCCCCATCCTAGGGAAAAGACAGCTACCACTAACCCTATCTGTACCCCTCACTATTTTATAAACATCTATAAGGTCACTTCTCAAACTCCTATGCTCCAGTGAAAAAGGTCTCAGCCTATCCAGACTTTCTTTATAACTCAAACCTTACGTACCCAGCGACACCAAAAACCCTTGAAAAGTATTACCCACTTCCTCATCACCAATTTAAAATGTCCAGATTAGGGTCATTAGGATGGTTAGGAAATAATTTAGTGGTGGCAGGGAGAAAGATAAATGGGAATACTCTGGGTTAATAAAAACTATTCATCATTTCCGTTTCCCCTCTTCTCCTCCCCTATCTACCTTCCTTTTTAGTCATCCTAGACCCTTCCACTCTGTCATCACAGATACTCTTGTTCCTCAGTTCTCAGCTTCTCTGGCATGGCATAATCCTCCCCTAATATTCAGTCCTCCTTGTCCTGCTACCTCAGGTATAACCCCTTCTTTGATAAGTCTACAGCTCCCAATTCCGCCTGTCTTGACATCCTCCAAAGGTCCCATCAAAGCACTTGTCACTGCCTCCTTAGAAACAGCAATTGTCCCAACCACTGGTTCATCCCTGAACCCCCACTGGGGTTAATCTTTCCTCCCCTCTTGGAGTTCCCATCACCTTCCCAGTGCTGACCCTCTGGCATTTGCCAGGAGATCAACTCTTCCTGGCCCTCTACACATCTCCTTCCAGATTGTCCATTCATTCATGGACAGGGCCCTTGCCATCCACGAGCTGATTCTGGATTAATATGGTCCTAATGAAAGCAAGCTGATGAGAGATGTGCTGTCCAGCTGACCGAAACCTCTAAGCCTGACTGAACCTTCCATCCCAGATTGCTGTATTGATGGCAATGTGGCCACAAATCAGACTATGGTGTGTTTTCCTAATTTTTCCAATACCTTCTCCTCATTCAGACAACTGGCTTGTTCTTTTCTTTTAAAATCCTTGTTCTCGACTGCCCACCGAAATAGCCTGACCAATTTCTTATTCAGATATCGTCACTGCTTTTCTGGCTCAGCCTCTGCGTGGAATGACTTCACATCATCAGTGATTTCAACTTCCATCTCTACTCTCCACGTTCTCTCTCCCCTGAGTTTACTCCACTCTTATCTTCTTTATCACGTAAACTGTTTTGTCCTTAGCTCTCATTTGCCATGACATTTCTGCAGTTCGTCTGCTCATCCATATGCTCACTAGGAGTTTTGAAGACTTTATCACCTTTCTAACCTCTTCCTCATCTGACTTCCTCCTCCAATATGGCCATCATTCTCATTCCCTCAAATCCATCCTTCAATACATCCGCCTGGAACACAGAAAGCAAGCCCTGCTCTAATCTGCCTAAACCACTCTCTATTCCAGGACCACCCTTGGTTTCTCTTCTCCTCCCTCGACTTTCTTTTTAAACCCTTCTTGAGTTGATCTTGTGGTGCAATGGTGGCATCCCTACCTCTGGGCCTGAAGCTGCTCGTTCTAGTCCTATCTCGGGACTTGTTGGGCATGTGAGATGTGACGTTATGGTAGCCAAGTGGCTGGATTATCAACCTGTAGACCCAGTTAATGCGCCCCCAGCAGGTGGAAAGTGGTAAATGTTTCCTGTTCAGCCAAAGTCCCTGTGTGGTGTTTGTAGCATAGCAGCCTCTCCACATTAATGAATCACGCATCATCCTAGATTGGGGGTGGGGGCACAGTGGCTCAGTGGTTAGCACTGCTGCCTCACAGCACCAGGGACCTGGGTTCAATTCTACCCTGTGTGGAGTTTGCACACTCTCCCCTTGCCTGTATAGGTTTCCTCTGGGTGCTCCAGTTTCCTCCCACAGTCAAAAGATGTGCAGGTTGGATTGGCCATGCTCAATTGCCCATAGTGTCCTGGGATGTAGACTAGCCATGGGAAATGCAAGGCTACAGGGATAGGGGAGGGGGTGTGTTCTGGGTGTTATGCTATTCGGAGGTTCAGGGTGGACTCAGTGGGCCATATGGCCTGCTTCCACTCCATAGGGATTCTATGATTGTCTGATAGTTCTGAGGGACTGTCAGAGAAAGGAAAGACTTCTCCATTATCACCTCTCCACAAAGGAACAAGAATGAGAAGAAAATGTACTGAATGCATTCAACAGGTCAGGCAGCATCTGTAGAGAGAGAAAAACAAGGAGTTAATGTTTCAGTTTGATGCTTCCATCAGAAAAGTTTAGAGAAATAAATGTTTTAAACAAGTATCAAGGCAGAGGAAGGGCGATCAAGAATTAGGAAAAAAAGGGAAGGTGTGTCAAAGCATGGAAAGCAGGAAAGGTTAAATATCAAGGGATCATGGTGTCAATGAGGATGATAAAGGAGCATATACAGGAACAATAGATAGGTGTAGATGGCAAGAGAGGAAGCAGTGCTGTCAACTGCTATCCATGAAGTTGAGAACGGTAGTTATGATCTGATCTGATCAGAGAGACCAGAGTGAGTTTGAAACAGAAAATTATAATGGCAAATATCCAATGCCTTTCCTGCTCTGTTTTATAACAATATAATTCGAGTCAGCACGAGATACTTAACAGTTGAGCAGATAGAGTGTCGTTCATTAATGTTTATGAGTGATTGGCCATTCAGGCACACAGTGACCTTGCGGCTTTTCATTCATCTTTCCAGCTCTCTGAAGACCCATTGAAAATTGTGCAGCTCCAAATGCTTTATTTTGCTTATCAAAGGCTTTGTCACAAACTAAATCTCAAACCTATCTCTTCCTGAATCCTTCAAAGATTGTCTAATCATGAGAACAGTTGAACCCTGAAGCAACATATTTTCAACAAAATTTTCTCATCCAACTGTTCCTAATCTCTTTGCAGACAAGCTTTGTCAATTATTTGATTTTCTATCCTATGGGTAAGAAATCCACCCCCCCCCCACCACCATGTTTAGCAAAGCTACACCTTAATCACTGATTACTCATGTTATTCTCATCCCCCAGCTCCTTGCACAGCATTTTTTGTGTACAAAAACAGAAGAGAGGCTATGATCTCCTGTAATTGCACTTCAAATCACCCTGTTCATATTTGGGTTACTTCAACGATTAAAAAAGATGTGATTACCCTTAATTTTTTAGGATGTCCAACATACAACTTTCCCCATTGCCTACAGTGTTCAGCCAAGTGATGACCCAATACGCATTTGATCCCTGCATGCTAAGCAGCAAGTATTGATATAGGAAGGAGAGTTTGAGGCTCAGGATGATGGTGCAGGAAAACTTGGAATGGCAGACTTTACATTTTCTATGTTTGTATGTGAAGCTGCAGTGGGAAGTGTTGGGGTTGGTTGAAGAACTGTCTAAGTTTGCAATGCTGAGAGGGAGATGATCGAAAATGGGTTTGGTGATTTGATGAAGTAATGGTCTTCTTTGTCTTTAAGGTAGAGTTAATTAGTTCCACTACATTTCCCATTACCCTGCCTTCCCCTAGAAG
This sequence comes from Ginglymostoma cirratum, assembly GCA_024137785.1. Classification (NCBI taxonomy): domain Eukaryota; kingdom Metazoa; phylum Chordata; class Chondrichthyes; order Orectolobiformes; family Ginglymostomatidae; genus Ginglymostoma; species Ginglymostoma cirratum. The sequence goes on along the minus strand of JAHRHZ010000023.1, from coordinate 41,764,193 downwards.
ATTGGGCCTAACTTACCCTAAGACTCGTTAGCCAAGAATTGTCAATTTTTTCTTGTTTCTCTCCTCTAGCCCATCATGTCCTTTCCTGCTCCTTTGACCCTGCCATGAATCTATTGACTACCCAAGGGCCCTTTCTATTGGCTGATGTGGTTAGCTGCATCCACAGTTTAAGCATTGTTCCTTGCACCTTCGGCTCTGCTGTCATCATCCCATTCCTCAACAAGAACTGCCCTTGAGCCATCTGACCATCCAGCTCCAACCTTCCTTGCCTCTCTAAAGACCTTGCAAATTGTTGCTAACTTTCGGCGTGGCTTTGTGTTTGAATTGCTTCAATCAGTGCCCTGTCACAGATTGGAACAGCCCTTACCAAAGGCACAATGATGACCTTTGTGACAATGGTAAACGACCCTTTCTTGTCCATCTTGACCCACCTACAACTGTTGACCACCCATCCTTCCCTTTACAGTGCAGATGATGGTCTTTTCTATTTATTTATTTCATTCTTTCGATGTGGATGTTTCTGTTACCCACCCCTAATTCCCCTTGAACTGAGTGAGCTGCTGGACTATTTGCTGAGAAAGCACTTCAGAGTCAACCGCATTGCGGTCGGAGTCACATGTAGTCCAGACCAAGTAAGGATGGTAAATTTCCTTCTGTAGTTTTTTTATGACTATCAACAGCAGGTACACTATTGCCACCAGACAATATTTTCATTCCAGTTTTTTTTATTGAATTGAATATTCCCCATCTACCTTGGCGGGATTTGAACCCATGACCCCAGAACATTAGCTCAGGGTTCTGGATTACCAGCCCAATGACATTGCCACTACACTGCCACTCTCCCTCACAGCACTGTATTCACCTGATTCGATTCTTATATATCCAATCCTTGTCAAAGAATCATTTGCAGTGCTTTCTATTCCAGTTCCACGCTGTGGGAACTGAGAATCTATTCTTGGCCTCCTCTCGTTTTTCATCTAGTTGCTTGCCTTAATGACATCATCCAAAAACACAATGTGTTATTAGGACATCCAAAGCATTTAGTGGATCATGAAGCATTTTGAGTGTGATGTACAAAAAGTGGCCAGTTTTAACACAAGCAGCACTGCGACTGTTACCATATAAGCGATTTTGGTGTGTTGTGTTGAAGGACGATTGTTGACCAGGACACTGCAAAGAGCTCCTGTACTCTACTCTTGAACAGCACAGTGAGATCTTTTATGTTAACCTGAGACAGCGTTTGGATCTTTGGTTTTGAAACCTCATCCATCATCTAATGGCATAATCAATAGTGCAGCATTCCCTCAGTACTGCACTGGGAATGTCAGTCTATGAAAAGGGACTAGAATCCACAATATTCTGTCTCAGTGGAGAAGGTGTGAACCATGGCTAATGTTGCTGTCAGCTTTAATACTAATAAATTAACTCTGAGGAGTTTCTGTTTGACGCTATCATAAAATCCTCAGGCCGGCTCCAATCCATCTCTTGAAAATATTGTGAATAAAGAAATCCAGCAATTTTGCCAAAGGTATCTGAGGATATTTTAAAATGTTGAATAGAGAATTACCACTGAATCATGTCTAGTTTCTTTTTAGAATGACAGTTTCCCTCAGCCTCAGAAATAAAACTTGGCAGGATTGTGAGTTGTGGGGAGAAGTTTCTATGTTAAGGTGGGAACTTTGGCTGGGGGAAACATCCATAATGAGACAAATTACTTTTTCATATTTCAGCTTTATATGATACTCTAGGCCTCTAGCTGGTGGGAAATTGACACTTCTTTTTCCAGTAAAGCATCATTTGACACTGAAATTATAAGTGTTTAATGTTTAATTTGGGAACCTCTGTTACTAATGGTAAGGTCGAGAGATACATGATAGACCAAACGTTGTAGAGTGAAGACGGGCTGGTAAAGCTGGAGATCACTGCTGATGCTGCAGAGGAATTATAAGGTGAACAAAAAGAATTCAATGTAATGTTTTCTTAGCCAGAGAGTTAATGTAGGCAGGAAAACAAGAAGCATTGTCACATTTGGTTCAGGACTAGGTGGGCGTGGTTTAGTTTTGGACAAGTTTTAGGGTTTATCATGAGCGCCAGTTCTGAGGAAGGGTCACCGGACCCGAAATGTTAACTCTGATTTTTGCTTCACAGATGCTGCCAGAGCTGCTGAGCTTTTCCAGCAACTTCTGTTCTTGTTCCTGATTTACAGCGTTCGCAGTTCTTTCGGTTCTGATCTAATTGTTGCTTGTTCACGAGGAGGTCTGACAGCCACGATGACAACACCTTGGCACCTCCAGTCCTATAACGTTCAATTTCCAGTTTGAAATTGGCCTCATTTTGGAGTCAATTAGTCCAGTTTCTAGGAGAGCACGAGGCTAGTGTCCTGAACGGTGAAGCCAGAGTCTATCCTTCCCTGAGCCTCAGGCCTTGTTTCAGTGCCAGATGGAAAATCCAACAAGATGGCACTCAAGTTCGGATCAGAACCATCATTTCCAAGTTTTTACTGCTTTTTACTGCCACAAGGAGAGAACATGAGTAAATCAGGTTGGCAACTCCCCAGGTTGCCAGAAACAATGACATACTTAGTTTCTAAGGTTTTGGAGTCGATCTGTAGCTCAGGTTATGGGTGTTGAGGTTCGTTGGCTCGCCGAGCTGGTTTGTTGTTTCGCAGGCGTTTCATTACCGTGCTTTGTAACATTGCTCCAATGAAGCGTCGGTGTGTTTTCCCACCTGGATTTTAATGAAACGTCTGAGAAACAACGAACCAGCTCGGCGAGACAACCAACCTCAATACTTAGTTTCTAGAACTTTTTGTTGTAAACAAACCAGAAGAAAAATGCTAGGCCCAGAAAAGATTGATAAATTTTTACAGCAACATGGCAAGAATCTTCCAGAAACCACTTTGACTATGAAGTAAGTGACCAAACACGAATTAGTTGTTGCTGCAAGTGGGTTAAAATTCAATGATTAATGGTTTTCACTTGAAACAACTTTGTTGTTTTCTGAGACTAAGCTAATTTCATTTTTTTTTGCCGTCCTAATTCAACTCTATTCAGTAACACCCAAAAAATGTTATCATAACAACAAATACATTTCATTCAGATGTACGTTCTTGTGAAGGAAGATGAATTCCTTCTGTTTGAGATGGCTGGCTTTTCAGATTAGCAGTTAACTCACTGCTGCCCAATGGCACTGACAAGAAGAATGCTGTCACAAAATAACTTTTGAAACAAGTTGCACTTTGAAGGTTTCTGTGCCCCTATATAGGATTCCTCTTCACGCACTGGGTTTGCAGACATGTGTAGGAAATCACCTGGAAAATTATTTCACAGTGAGGCTTGGCTTCTATAATTGTTTAATTCCATCTAAAATTAAATCAACCTGAATACCCCCAAAAAGATGCAAGTGATCATTAATGAGATTTGTAAATAACGTGATAAATGCTTAGGTTTTAATTAAAATCTTGCTAATTTGCAGCTCAATCAAGAAAATCAAACAGAAAAGTGTATTGAAGGCAGCTATTTTAATTAACGTCTAAAAATAGAAGAGTATGAAATAAAGTAACATCTACAATCCAGGGTAATTCAAAGTTGGAGCGTGTTCAAATATCTTGTGGGATTCTGCCATTAGTTAAGTAAGGCTAAAAATTGGATAATGCCTGTTAATGGGAATTGTGATGTACAATTAGACCATACTCAATTAAGATGATGTAGACAACACGCAAACTTTGTGCTGCCTGTTCATCTCCTTGCTTGCAGATACTAGCGCTAATTAAACTTAGCCGACATTTCTTAAAGTTAGCCTGCACATTTTAAAAGAATGGGATCTTGTGGCTGTAGCAGGTGCCAGAAGCAGCTGTGAAAGTCAACAAGAGGAAAAACAATCAGGGGAACCTGAATAGGATGCAAGTCAGTGGGCTCTCTAATTCAGCTTTTGAAGCTTTAGTCTACGAGCTGGGAAGGAGGAAGAAGGTCATCTATCCACAGAAGGGCTTCCAGATAAGTGCTGGGATGAAATGGGGACAGATAGAGTGTGTTGGAGGGCATGGAGTTAAATGACAGAACTTGACAATCCACTCATTTCAATCCAGAGATCTCTCCATTCTTCAGCATCCATTACAAAACTGAAATATCAATACTCAAGAGATAGTAGGAACTGCAGATGCTGGAGAATCTGAGATAACGAGGTGTAGAGCTGGATGAACACAGCAGGCCAAGCAGCATCAGAGGAACAGGAAGGCTGACGTTTTGGGCCTAGACCCTTCTTCAGAAAAGTCTAGGCCTGAACCGTCAGCCTTCCTGCTCCTCTGATGCTGCTTG
>JAHRHZ010000023.1:41736055-41759477 GCA_024137785.1 Ginglymostoma cirratum | reverse complement strand
TCCTCTGATGCTGCTTGGCCTGCTGTGTTCATCCAGCTCTACACCTATCAATACTCAATCTTCTTTCATTCAAACATTTTAATGAGTGTACATTATCCTATAGTAACTTATTATCAATGTAGCACTCAAAGATTTGATTTGATTTATTATAGTCACATGTAGTTAAGTACGGTGAAAAGCTTTGTTTTGCATGCAGTACAGGCAGATCATAGCAATCAAGGACATCCAGATCATAGATAACACAGTGTGGAGCTGGAGGAACACAGCAGACCAGGCAGCATTAGAGGAGCAGAAAAGTTGACGTTTTGGGTCAGGACCCTTCTTCAGATCATTGGGTATTGGCTATTACTTCTGAATTCAATTGCAGAATTTCTTCCAATATTTTCGCTAAGAGAAATGCCACACTGACCACCTTGGCAAGAGAAAGAGTTTCTATCGCTAAGAATTTTTAAAAATAATCTTCTGACCATTTTGGCTTTGCAAGGTAAAGGGCAACAATTACCAACTTTTCCCACAACAGTAGAAAATCCACCTCCAAGATTTGTCTAAGAATCATCACCAAAAGTTTCATATTTCTGCCATCCCTCATTGATGGAAATTTCAAAACACATTTTTAGTCTTTTCAATGATTTGTTTGCTGAACAAAATGAGTTAGTTATGAGGAGAGGGTGGATAAACTCGGATTGTTTTCACTGGAGGCTGAGGGGTGACCCGACAGAGGCCTAGAAAATTATGAAAGGCATAGAGGGTGAATAGTCAGAGGCTTTTTCCCAGGGCACAGGTTCAAAGTGAGAGTGGGAAAATCTGGGGGAGAATTGCAGAGGAAATTTTTCATACAGAAGATGGTTGGTGCCTGGAAGATACTGCCAGTGAATGTGGTGGAAGCAGGCACATTAGCAATATTAAAGATGTACCTTGATAGACACATGAACGGGAGGGGAACAGAGACATATAAAATGTGCATGGGCAATAAGTAGCACGTCTAAATAAGGATTAGAGTCGGTACAGCCTTGGTGGGCTGAAGGGCCTGTTCCTGAGCTGAATTGTATTGTATTGTATAAAGTTTTCCACTTTGGGATTTTTTCTGATTGTACTTAACTGTAATCCCTCAAAATTGATGTCTGGCCCTGTTAAAGTGCCCAGCCAATTTAGCTGTCCAAATAGACTTCATAATTTCTCCATTTCAGGGCTCAAAGGTGCTGTATCTTTTTGTGAGGCCTTATTTTGACTAATAGCAATAAGCCTAACATTTAGCAAAGGATTTGGTGGTGCAAAGTGATACTTAATCCATTCTACCTGATTTCCAATCCATTGTACTTACAAGCCTCAAAAACCGAATTTCCAATTTTGAATTCTGCTTCAATCCCAGTTATGACAATGTTTTCAAATTCACTGCTACCTTCAGTCTTTCTCAATGTGTCAAAATCTGACAATGCTTCATGAGTGTCAGTAAATAATTGTTTAGTTAAATTTTATCCATGTAAGTTAACATCCTGTCCAATCCTTCATCCATGTTCAAATCGTAGCCATGATATGGAGGTGCCAGTATTGGACCGGGGTGAACATGGTCAGAAGTCACATGACACCAGGTTATAGTCCAACAGGCTTAGTTGAAATCACAAGCTTTTGAAGTGCTGCTTCTTTGTCAGGTAAAGTTCACGTGATGAAGGAGCAACGCTCATAAAGCTTGTGATTTCAACTAAACCTGTTGGACTATAACCCGGTGTCATGTGACTTCTGACTATGTTCAAATCATCAAGCTCCAAATCCAAAGAAACTGTGTTTCCTATCTTGCTTGTGTATCGTAATGAAAATGCTAAGGCTATACCTTGCTTCCTATCTGGAAAAGAAATAACCCATTGTAACTTCACTTCCCACCGCCGTAAGGCTCACATTCAGCATAAAGAGGTTGGTAAACATACTTTGAAATTTTACATTTTTTAAATCAACCATTGTCTGCTCCCAATGTCATACGTTAGAAGATAAATGTTTTCGATTACAGTCAAAGACTTTTCTTTCAGTGAGTGCTATACAGTTAACCACACTGCATGAGACATTGCACCATACTGACTACTAGCTCCCCATACTTACCCAATACTCTTAACTAAAATCTCCATCATTCCATTAGCCCCAGGCATCTCTTCAGACTGTATTAGATGATAACACCAGGGAGGGGACAGTGCTCTGACTGACTACCCAGGACAATGTTGCGATATTCCCACTTTTTGTACCTTTAAATCCTCTAAATTGGCTTGAAATACACATTGCAAATGAACCATTCTTTCTATCCACCATCCCTCTGTCACGACAACACCCACTCTTCTCCTTTTATGCTTTCAGATTCCCAAGCCCTGCTGCCTGATTGTCCAGTCTCCCAGTGAACCGAGAAAAATGAGCTCATTTCTCTGAGGAAAGCAATGGCACTTTTTAATCTGATATTCACAGTCAGGATCTAAGCTGCTGCCACTGCACAAACATGCAAGGGTAGTACCGAGGTAGAACCTTCACGGGCTGTGTCACTGGTGGGGGGAATGCCAGCACTATGTGAATGCAGTTGACCCATCCATTTCAGAGGGCATATGTCCCACCTTGCATAATCATCTGTGCTTTATTCAGGCATAGATTGGATGGACAAAAGGCAGATTAGTTGTGTGGTGTTTTTATGTTAAAAATAATTGGCAAGTTTTTTAATTCGCAAATGGAGCTGGCTGGGGAGAATCAATCCTTAATGAAACTAAAAAAGGAAGTCAATTCGAACGTGTCTCATTAAACTGGATACTGCACAGGCTAACAACATTCCAGCAAAATTTCGTAAGACTTGTGCTCTAGAGTTAGCCACACACTTCTAGCCAAGCCAGTCCAGTACAGATACAACACTGGCACCTACCTGACCATGTGGAAAAATCGTATGTCTTGTACACTAAAACCAGGACAAAGCAAACTCAGCTGATTGCCACCCCATCAGCCTACTTTCGAACATCAGTAAAGTGATTCGATGGTGCTACACACCTCAGGAGCAGGAGGAACAGGGACACTACCACAGCAAGGTTGATTATTCAGCTTTAAAAAAAAATTAACCTATTTTTCCTAACCAACCTGTTCAAGCATGTTATTACGCACCTCAGGAACAGGTGGGTCTTGAACCTAGGCCTCTCTCTTCATGAGTAGGGACACTACCACAGTGCTACAGGAGGGCCTCTCAGCTAGCTACATTTTTAAACCTATTTTCTAACCAACCTGTTCAGAGATGTTACTACATACCTCTGGAGCAGGTGAGACTTTAAGCTGCACCTCTTGGTCCAGGGGTAGAGACACTACCTCATCCAACTAATAAGAGATGGCCAGCATCCTTATCACCTGGCTACCATTAGAAACCAGGATGAGTAACCCTCATAATGAGAGAGAAATGAAACATCTGAGAAACCTTTAACAAAGGATTCTTTAACATGTGAAAGAATAAGAGAGAGATGAAGGGAATATCCAGTAGGAGTATAAACCATCACAAATAAATTGACTGGAATATACTCTTGATCTAAGACTTAAAAAGGGTGGTGATGACAGTCGATGATCCCACCCCACCTCCTGCTGCAGTAGTCCTTTCCCTCCCATACTTCATCACCTCCTGCCCTTATGTATTATTCCCCCACTTCACTATTATTATCCCGTCTGCATCTCAGCACGCTGCCTCAATCCCAAAAATTAACTTTTATAGTGTCCCACCTCAGCAGTGGCCCCTAACAACCAGCCTTGACTTTCAGTGAACAGACCCCTCCCCTGCACTGACCATAGCCTCTCGATTCCACCCTGCACCCCCCACCCCCCCCGATTGTTTTGGACAGGCAGCTCACCTATTGAATGAGCGACTGATCTCTGTGCAACTCCTGACTGACTTACCACAAATCCCTGGACTGCTTGAACTGCACCTGCAGAGGCCCAATCCCAAGGTGATAGAGGTACGAACCCATCGACCCTGGGTATCCCAATTAGCCGACTGACTGTCTGTGCCTAAGCCCCTGGACTGATAAATAAGGGGAGCTGTGTCACCCCTCCTCACCCACGACCTGAACAGTTCAAAGTGTCCTGTCTAGAACTAAAACAAATTGTGGAACCTCACCAAGGATTGTTGTAAAAGGATGAGCCAGAGAATACACTTCTTTATGACAGTAGGTGTATTATCAAAAGTGCTGATTGGAATTGTGAGTCAGGTAAAACATTTTTGGAAATAATTTTAACATGTTGCCCGCATATCTCCTGAGATATTGTACACAATAAATCACGAAAGACGTTCCCAACAACATCTCATGCACATAGCTTTAACATACTCTGTGTTTGCTATATTCATATTTTAAAATCAAATGTGAATACATCACGACTTGCTGGAACTCAAAATCCAGTTTCAAACAGTTCGGTAGGAATTTGAAAAGGTGTATTTAAAGGATTATCTTTTTCTTAAAATTTCTGGAGTTTTACATGTGGTCTGATGTAAAAGTCCTGTTTAAAGCTTGTAAAGATTGAGCAAATTAGCATTTCAGTGAGGCAGGGTGATATCTGCTGGTCTTCTCATCAATGGCATCAGGTCCCTCACAACTACCCAACTCTCAATCCCTGTCAGTGGGCACCAGTGGGGCTGGGAACAATGGGTGGCAGTATGGCATCTGGCAGAATTTTGCCTTGCTTGCTGTTGTTCCCCTAACTCATTTGTTTGGTGTGGGGGGGGTGGGGGCAAAACCCAGCCCAATGGTTTCTCAGAGCAGACCTCAACAGTGATGTCATTTGTAAGTTGGTTAGCGCAGTTGGCTGGACAGCTGGTTAGTTGATGCCGGTAGTGTGGGTTCAATTCCTATACTGGCTGAGGTTACCATGCAGGACTCTCCTTCTCAACCTCTTCCCTTGTCCTGATGCATGGCAACCCTTAGGTTAAACTGCCACCAGTCGTCTCTCCCCAAGGAGATGGTCTCTATGGCTACTGTATCTTTACCATACATATGCCCTAGCAGTCGATCATCAAATGCTGTCCAATTACCAAATTTTAGCCCAAATGACTTCAAGCTTTACTTGTGAAGCCAGGTTTCTCATGGAGTGTTAGGAACATTTAAACAAAGTGATAGTAGCAGAAAGAGCAATGCCCATAAATCAGTCAGTTAATTGTGGTTATTGATGTTTTAAAATTAGCATTTGAGCAACTCTCGCCATCAGCAAAGTTTAATAATAAAAATCCATGCAAGTCAAAAACACCCCACATTTATCCAACAGATCCTGGACCAACACATGATCCATCCGTCATCTCGGTCCGAATGGGAACCAGATCAGATTAAAGCTTCCAAATTTATTTGAGTATTATTAATCTAATAACATTCAAATTGTCTTGTGTGCAAGCGTCTGGCCAGAGACACAGCTGGGAACTATTATCTGGTGCTAATTTTGATGATTACAAATGGATTATTTGAGAAATATAGAAGTATGAAATGTGCTGTCTTGTCCAAACTATAGTTAGGTTCAATAATTTAAGGATGAAGACAGAACGTTGCTAGCATCCAACTTTCAACCTAATCTCATTTGGCAACACAACATACACGCAAACTTACCCCTGGCCAATCACAGCCTGCAGGTTGTAGACATTTTCTTCGTTTTAATCATTGAGAATGCCCAAGATCATTCTGTTCTTCACAGAAAATTTCTGGCCAGAGAGAAATTGAGGCAAAGCCAACTCTTTCAATTCCATGTTCCCTCTGTTTGTTTTTCTGGTTCACAGGAACTGTGGAATTATCTCTAACATAATCACCTTATTCATGCATGTTCATATATGGCTGTATTACATTATAACACCAACTTCTGCTTTGTTGTCACTCATATTACTTTGCTATATAGAGTGCAAAACACAGAAACAGACAGCTTAGTCCAAATAGTTCATGCTGTGCATAAACCTTTGCGGTTGCTATACCTTTCAGCATTGACCTGCAGTGTTCAGAAACTGATGGTCGATCTCCAGGACACTGAGGGGTTGCAGCCCAAGGATAATGCACAGGGAGAGCCAAAAATATGGGGTTTTGTTTTGTTCTTTTCCTTGAACATTGTTCTTTAACCGTTGTATTGAAACTAGGCAAATAAAAAGCCTGTTTGACTGACCATTGAGCATTGTCCAATTAAATTATAAGATTATAATTATAGGACGTTTAAACTGATAGGATATAGAAGTAGACGCATGCCATTTGGCCCGTTGGGTTTGCTCCATTCAATGAGATCATAGCTGATCTGACAAACTTCAACTCCATGTTCCTGTTTTATCCTTACAATCCTTCATTTCCTTACTGATTAAAAATCTGGTTATCTAAGCCTTGAATATATTTGTCAACCCAGCCTCAACAGCCCTCTGTTGTAAAGACTTCTATAGATTCACTACCCTCTGAGAGAAGAAATTCACCCTCATCTCTATTTTAAATGTGTGACCCCTTATTGAGATTATCCTCTTTGATGCTAGACTCTCCCACAAGGGGAAGCTACCTTTCCCCATCTACTCTGTCAAGTCCCCTAAAAAGTTTGTACACTTCAGGAAGGTCTCCTCTCGTTCTTATGAAAGCCAATGATTACAGCCCCACCTACTCAGCCTCTCCTTATAAGGAGATCCCTCCATATCCAAAATCAACCGAGTGAATGACTTTGGGACTGCCTCCAATGCCAGTTGTATCATGAATCATTTTGCTTTCTGATTGGTGTAGAAAGTCAAGCTTAGATATTTTGCTTGACTGTAGCATTGAGGTGAGTCTTGTGATGAAACCTCAGGGAAAAGTTTTAATTACAGTAGTAAGCTGTTCCTCTCACCCCTATTCTTCTAACCCTACCAGCACATCCTTCCTATTCCTATTGTGTTATCTAGCTTGGTCTTAACTTTGGCCATGTTCTTCATTTCAACCACCTCACACTGTAGCAACTTCCACTTCTAATGAAGAAGGAAGTCCTGAATTCTGTCTCAGATATATTAGTGCCTACTTTCTATTTGTAGCCCTGAGTTTTATTCTCCCAACCCTCGACAGTCTACATGTGCTGTCATACGTCTATTAACTGGATCAATGGGCAAAACTATTGTTGAATCAGTGAAAAAAAAGTTTGCAAAAAAACCAGCTGCACAGTCAATGGAATTTAGATTTTTGGTCATTAACTCTGGGCTGAATTTTACAGGAGTGGAGTGTTCTGGTTTACCATCTTTTGCCCAACATCCCCAGAAGATTAAGTCAACTTTGAATGGACCAATGCTAAACCAGCCTGCCCCTCAGGTACCATCCACTCTGGGTGGCCTCAGGGTGGGGCTTCCGTCCCTCAGTGAAAGTCCAGTCCTTGAGACTGGCTGTCCAACCTGATTGGCCTGCAGCTCTATCAATCCCATCAGCTGCTGGCACTGCAAGGAGACACATCAGGATCAAGGGTGGATCCCAGAACTAGTTTATGTCCCAGATGATTTGGGCAGGAAAGCTATCGGGGATCGTAATGAGTGGGACGCAATGGGATTGGGTTTTGACAACATTGAAGGGTGACATCTTGAGGAAGGTGCACTTGATGCACACATAGCAATCCACCCCACAAAGGACATATTCCCATCCTTTCCTACATTCTAAACAGTTGGGTTAAAAACCATGCACTTAACTCGCCCCTGTTATTCTAGGGCAACCGTATTATGGCAATTTTCAAGTTAATCGACTTGTTAACAACCAGATTGCCATTAGTTACTTTACACAAATGATGGACAAGCTGCTGGTTCTGGTGCACAGCCGCATAACATGTTATGGGAACTGGGTTGGGGGTAGGTGGGTATGTGGTGGGCTAACCACCCAATAAATGCCCATGCCCTCCTGTCTGGCAGGAGGGAGAAACAGATGTAAGATCCAGCACTGTAGCATTAACATCAGAACACACTGACATCAGCTGCTATTGTGTGGGACAGTCCAAAAAATCAATTTTGTGACTCTCCCATTACTTTCTATTGTCTCACTTTTCATTGAAGCTCTAAACTTTATTTCCAAATTTCATCAAGTAAAAATGTGCAGTATTTTGGCCCAGTTGTTAAACGATGTTGGATATTTATCCTCAATATGGTTCTCCAAATGTGAATCCTTCCAGACAATCAGTAAGTTCATGGTAACTTCAGGGGTATGTGAGCTATATTTACCAAAGAAAATCTTTGTTCAAATTATGTTTGTCACATCAAAGTAAAACAATCTGTTAACATCATCCATTCAAAGCATATAACACTGATTGCAGGTATAAAGTTGCTGTTTTGTTGAATAATGTTTCACTGATACTGATTTCTTCACTGACTTTAAATTAAATTGTTATTCTGTACATAAAGTCAGTTGAAGAGCAAATGATGAACTTGGATATTAAAGTCTGTGTTGTTCATTGGATTTAGGACTCTGGAGCAACCTTGCAATGATGTCACAGAGCCACACTGCTAAATAACATAGTGTGCAGGGATAAAAGGTACTGCAGATGCTGGAGAATCCGAGATAACAAGCTTGGGGCTGGATGAACACAGCAGGTCAAGCAGCATCATAGGAGCAGGAGTTAGTTTGTGCTGGTTGGTTGTGGGTTGGCATTTAGCTATGTAAAAGATTGAGAGGATTAATGGAGAAATGAGAACAGAGAAGCACATGTAACGAATAGTCTTACCTAATACAAGGACAAGTCAGACTCTGTTATATCTATGTATTTAACATTGAGATGCAATAAGTGATATCACTTGGAAAATAAAGCCTTTCTTGATATTGCCTTCTCCTTGACCAGTCTGTCTCAAGCCCAAACTCAACTTACATGACGAAAGAACGTACACAAATAAAATGATAGTAAGAGGCATAGAGCTAAGATGTGGCAGTCTAGATTAAAGGGAAATTGGCCCACAGGCATAGTAATTGTTTAAAGTTTCTGGGCAGGAGAGGGCTTTTGGATCATTTAGTCCACCCATTCACAATATCACCTTGATGCACGTCAAACCCTAAATCTCATTTGTTGGCCAGAAGTTGTCTGGTTCCTTCCTTAAGCCATTAAATTTGTTTCATATGGTTAACATTCTTTCGATGTATAATATTTTAACTTTTTTCAGTTGCGTTTAATTGATGACAATAACTCGCTATGTTTAAATTCCATAGAAGATTGTTTGGATTATATTTGTCCAAATCTTGGATAAATATATCACGTTTCAGTCATTTTCTAAAAAACAAAAGCCCCATGTAGACAATCTTTCCTCATGTATCATTCTTAAATCTGAGATCAATGCTGCTTACTAAAACCCTGAAGTGTCTCTTCTGTTCTGATGCCTATCCTTCTGTTTAGCACAGCACATTAATTTTCCTCAGCTGGATTGCGTAACCTCACATTTGTCTGCATTAAATTGCATCTTCCCCTACTCTGCTCACTGATCGAGCTTGTCAAAAATCCTTTTAACTTTGCATGCCTTGATATTTGTCATTAGCCACTGTTCCTGACTTGGACACTTTGGGCACTCTTTCTTCTTATAATTCATTAATAAAAATTATCAACAAGAGCATCTCCATTCCTAATTCTTGTACCAATCCTATTTTAGCTAGCTGCCAGTCAGATTCCTGCCCAGGTATTATTTCTCACTCCTGCCAGCCATTTAATCTCTTCTCTAATACATTCCCATCTATCCTGTGTGGTCAGACATTGTGTAACAACTTGTGATGTGACAGTCTGCCAGATGCTTTCCTGAAATCTCAGTACAATAGATGCACAGCCTCTTTCTTCCCTATTTAGTTCACCAGCTATCTGCTAAAAGAATTCCACTAATTCAGTTAAGCATCCTCTCACAATACTTGGCTTATTCTCTTCAAAATGTTCACTCATTTCATCCCACAAAACACTTTCTCAACTGTGATCATCTGATGGTTGATTTCTTGCCTCTAATTGAAAAATTTGTTGCTATTCTCCAATCCTTTGGTGTTGTTCTGGAGTACAAGGAATTCTGAAAAAGTCTTCAAGCAGCCTTCAACGAATTAAAAACAAAGTTGCTGGAAAAGCTCAGCAGGTCAGGCAGCATCTGTGAAGAAAATATCAGAGTTAATCTTTCGGGTCCGGTGACCCTTCCTCAGAACTAGCCTTCAATGGATTCCTGAGCATTATTTTACAGTAGAATCATTGGTCTGTCTAAACATTGTGAAGCTTGGGGTGGCACGGTGGCTCAGTGGTTAGCACTGCTGCCTCACAGCACTTGGAAGCCATGTTTGATTCCAGCCTTGGACGACTGACTGTGTGAAGTTTGCACGTTCTCTCCATGTCTGCAAGTGTTTCCTCTGGGTTCTGCAGTTTCCTCACACAGTTCAAAGATGTGCAGGTTAGGGTGGATTGGCTAAGTTGTCCCATTATGTCCAGGGATGTGCAGACTCAGTGGATTAGCCATGGGAGAAGCAAGGTTACAGGGATGGGGTGGGATGCCCTTTAGAGGGGCAGTGTGGACTCAATGGACCGAATGGCCTGCTTCCACACTATAAGGATTCTAAGTCACGCATGCTCGCTGTAAGCTGGTTATATAATGACAGACTGGTGAGTGTATCTATCAACCTCTGTAATGGAAGTTTGTTACTCCCCAATTCTTGTTCTTAACCTTTAAAACACACCACATTTTAAAAGCAGGAATTTGTGATAGCTAGATGGTTCTGAAGTTGGCAAATGATTTCTTGGTTCGCCAATGCACAATGAAGCAGCTACATCTTTTTCAGATTATGGATGAACTTTATATGAGTTTTTGAGATAGATCAAATAGTATCTTGGCACCCATCAAGTTCAAAATTGAATATAAATAGCTCAAAAAAAATGCCACAGCAATGAATCAAGACAACAGAATGAAAATAATATATGTACAATATTTCCCCAATCAAACATATTCAACTCAAGATCCCCTTTATATAACCTGACACACACTAGTTGTCCTCTTTGGGCTCTCGGTGCTACGTTCTCTGGTATTTCTCAGTCTACCAGTAGATACTTGGGGAGTAGTTCTGTTATGAGTATTGTCAGACATCTCCTCGGGTCTCAATGAGAAACACACTTGAACCTAACATGGAAGAAAATAACGGGGGCGCTCCTTAAAAAGGCAATGTTCCTGTTCCTGAATATTAACAATCAAACATTAACACTGAGGGTTGATTCCTAAAGAGGGTCAGAACAAAATGGGCTCTGGTAAGATGTGTGTTAAAATCACACAAGATGTCTACTGCAGCCTAACTTTTATGCATCTGCAGCGTGGTGAGACCCATTTCTTGCTGGGCAGTGGCAAGTTCCCAGTTAAGGGGATTACAGCTTGGCACATGCCTTATTAAGGGCACAACTTGCCACTTTAATATTCTGCTTCCTAACTTACCAATCGTGTTAAACAAACTAGACCTCGAGGAATCTCGACATAGCCATCAGGGTAGGTACCTGGCAACTTCAGCTTGCCACTTGCCTCATAGGACCTCTACATTGAACAGCTGGCACCAGGGTTTCACAGCATGCTCCTTAAGCACCAGACATTGGCATCTGACAAGTGCCAGCACCTAAGAACCCTCATGGCACTTCTCTACTGCACTTACAGGGCAGCTTCTGCACTTCAATGCTGCACCTTGCGAGAGCATGGTGTGCTCAAGGACATATACACAGCTCATGGACTGGACCAGGCTGCCGGTCTGGGCTCTCCACTCACTGTCGTAGCTCACACTCACTCTGAGCCAACCTAGACGCTCACAGAATCCCTGCCTAGCATTGCCTTGCCTTTTTGTGCTGGTGAGACACCAGTCTCACAATGCTGCTGTATTGCTGAGCCAGGAAGCCAAGAAGCATTTAGTGATTGTCAGCACTCCTCAGTCAGGTGAGGGGAGATAGCCTTTCCTCAGGGGCTTCTGACACTGTAAGTCAGGGGCAGCCACTGGTACCAGCCCAGGGACCTGGGCACAGTCAGTTAGCCGCTCCGGGTAGTCAGAGTCAGGACCATTTAAGGCCTGAACATTGGGCAACATGTGGTGCATCTTGACTCCCACTGCCCTATTGTGAGCTAGTTTCCTCCTGGAATGAGAGACAGGTGGGTCTTAAGGGAGATGAAAGTGGGTGGCACAGCTATTCCTATTAGTGCAGGTGGCGAGATGTCCCCTGAGAGTGTATGCAGCGCAGAGGGCATGGCAGGGTTGGTGCTGTCAGGAGTTGGTGGTGGGTGTGAGTGGTTGAGAGGTGAAGATGTTGTAGGTAATAGTGAGTGTGGAAGAGCCACCTTGGAGGAGGTGGGTCCAGTAGCTTAGTGAGTATGTGTTAACAGAGAGAAGATGGCAGCACTTACACTGGCAGAGAGGAGAAAGTTGTTGGCCTTCTTCCTACGGTACTGGGCATTCCTCCAGATGGCTCACTCCTGCTATTGACCTGAAAGGTGGCCCAAGCAGATGCCCATGCTGTGGTCACAGTGTTGACCTAGGGGCACATATACAACTATTTCTAGTTGACAGTAGGAGTTTGAGTGTATCTGTAAAGGATACATCAACTCCATCCCCTCCCTGTCCTTTTATCCCAATCATCTATTCTAAATATTTAATGTCTGCAATGTTCAAATCTCAGTCCTGATTTTGCTGTAGAACCTTGTTTCAATTATCCTTACCACGTTTTGTTTCTTCCACCATATTGCCTTCAGTTTTCTTGTCATTTTTATAGATACTGTACAATATACATTGCTGGACTCACAGTTTAATACTTCTTTTTGCCAGCAGTTCCTTTTACTTTACTTTCAACTACTTGTTTACACTCCAGTTCTATAATTCTATTTACTTACTGGCCACGCGCTCACTGAAGCATTTTAAGCAGTTCAGGCTCTGACACAGTGTATGTCATAGATATTTTCTCTGTAATGATTATGAAGCCATTGAAATAATCATCGCACATTTTGTGGCGACTCAGTCTGAATGCTGATATTTACATGTAATTTATCTCTCTCTCTCTATACAGTGCAGTAACCTGTCCTGACCAGGGTTTGCCAATTGGAAGTATTCCTGGAGATTTCATTACATGACAACCAACTCCTAATCATACCAAGCTGTTGAACCCTGTCTTTTGTCTATTTCAAACACCTTTTATAACTAATAAACAAAAATATAGTTTTTTATTGTAATGGTCTGATGATTATCTTCCTAATTTGCTCACATCAGTATCCAGGAGATTAATCTTTCATCCTGGAGAGATTCTAGGAAAATCTTGGACAGTTAGCAGTCCTGATCCTGACCTGTTTACCAAGTGAATCGATGATCTTCTGCAGGGAGCAGAATCTTTCTTTCATGATGCCCAGACTCTGTGTGAAGCCATCAGAAACATTGCTTTCCAACATTTCTTCTGCTAATTCTGCTGCTGCTGTGATCATGATAGCCGAATGGAACAGGAACGGGAGCTAAATTTCCACAGGGACCCCCTAATCTCCTGTTAGAACATCCAGAAGAATGATGGGAAGCATAGGAAACACCTGGATAACTGACATGGGCGACTGGGAGAGCTACCAAGGAAATTATTGATGGAGGTTTCACTATAAGCATTAACACAGTACACAATAAGTAAAGGCTACCTGCCCCATAAAGACAGGCCCTGGTGTGAGTCGACTCCAGTCTGGGCAGGGATGGAGTAGAATGGATGTTTTTATCTCTGGAGTTTACAAGGACGAAAGATGCTTTGATTGCAATGTTCAAATTTCCTAAGGGGCTTGACAGCTTGTCTAAAACTAGGGAGCATGGTCTCAGGGGTCAGCATTAAGGACTGAGATGAGACAATAATTTCTTCACCCAATGGTTCTGAA
This sequence comes from Ginglymostoma cirratum, assembly GCA_024137785.1. Taxonomy (NCBI): domain Eukaryota; kingdom Metazoa; phylum Chordata; class Chondrichthyes; order Orectolobiformes; family Ginglymostomatidae; genus Ginglymostoma; species Ginglymostoma cirratum. The sequence goes on along the minus strand of JAHRHZ010000023.1, from coordinate 41,745,673 downwards.
TCTTTGAATCTTCTGGCCCCATGGGACTGTAGAGTGTGTTCAGATCGTAGACTTTAAGGAGGTAAAGGTCTGTGGGCAGGTTGAGAAACTAGACTGAATGTAGAAGATAAGTCATGATCCTATTGAAAAGTGGAGCAGTCTCGAGGGGCAGCGTGCTTTTCTCCTTCCCCTAGTTCTTATGTTCTTCTGTTCCCATTTAACTGCAATTACTGTCTAAATACTAATGTATTTTGTAATGCTGTTTAATTTACTGCCGTCAGTGAGATGAAGCATCCAACTGGATCTAATCACCCGATTAAACGGTTTAGCTTCAGGAAATGATAATAGATTCTATGATAATAGAGTGGAGCGTATTCCATCATATACCTGACTTGTGCCAGGTAGATGGTGGACAGGCTTTTGGGGAGTCAGGAGATGAGTTACTCACTGCAGTATTCCTAGCTTCTGAACTGCTCCTGTAACTGTAATACTTATATCGCAGGGTGAATTCAGATTCTGATCAATGGTAACCATTAAGATGTTGATAGTGGGGTGATTTGTTGCTGGTTACATCATTGAATGTCAGAGTTGATGACCAGTTTGTCTCTTATTGGAGATGGCCAATGCCTGGTATTTGTGTGGCACAAGTGTTGCTTGCTGCCTGGATGTTGTCCAGGTCTTGCTGCCAATTGCCATCGCCTACTTCAGTATCTGAGGAGTTGCAAATGGTGCTGAACATCATACTGTCATCGGCGAACGTCCCCATTTCCGACCTTAAAATGGAGGGAAGGTCATTGATGAAGCAGCTGAAGATGTTTGGGCCTAGGATACTCCCTGAGGAAGTCCTGCAGAATTGTCCTGGAAGTGAGATGATCTCCAACAACCATGGCCATCTTCCTGCGTGCCAGGTATGACTCCAACCAGCAGAGATATTTCCTCTGATTCCCACTGAATCCATTTGAAAGGGTGTTGTTGTAGGTGGGTTGTCCTCAGATGGTCAGGTGGTGATGGAGAGCCTTGAGCCATTTGTTTAGAGGTTGCCAATCCCTTGTCAGCCAATAGCCAGCCCCTGGTTTATTGTGGTGTACAAAATGCTGAGGAATGACAGACTATCCCAAGATCATAGTTGCTGCCAGGATCTTGGACATCACTGACATTTTGGCATACATGAACTGCACATTGTTGATGACACTAAAATTGTGTCACAACACCTCATTGGCACATGGGCTGTCTGTCGTATTTATTTTTTCATCCTGCCCTATTGGGAAAATGGTAGCCTGGCAAAATCATGCCATGTTTCCTCTTGGCTTTCTCTTGTCAGTGAGAAGATAAATGAAGACCCTGCTCCTGGTTTAGATGCAGCAATGGAGGGCAAAAAGTTCATGAAGTTGATGTCTGGAAATTTGAGGAAGTCAATCACCTTGTTGGACACTAGGAGCACCATTATCACCATGGTGCTGTTGAAGGAAGAGGCTCAGTCCAGTGACCAACTCCTTGCTGGACTCTAGGCACCTAAAAAATATTTTGCTTGACTGAGGGGTAGGTCAGAGAATTTTTTTATTCACTTATGGAACGTGGCCATCGCTGGCTGGTCGCTATTTATTGCCCATCCCCAGCTGCCCTGAGAAGGTGGTGCTGAGCTGCCTTCTTGAACCGCTGCAATTAATTTTGCTGTAGTTGGTCTCACAATGCCCTTAGGGAGGAAATTCCAGAATTTTGACCCAGTGACACTGAAGGGATAAATTTCCAAGTCAGAATGATGAGTGGTTTGGGGGGGAGCTTGCTGTCGAAGGACATTTGGTGAATTCCTGCAAGTGCATCTTGTAGCCAGGTACACACTGCTGCTACTGGCAGTTGGAGCTGGACTCATCCAGACAAAGTGGGTAGTATTCCATCACACTCTCTCTGACAATCCTAGGTTCATAAGGCCTTCCGTTCAGAATCCTTCACCTTCGTTGCTATGGCAGGCTTTCTGGGACAGGGCAAGACACCTGTCTGGTCAGGATGCAGCTGTACTCATTTCAAAATCCAATGCATCAGCAAATCCCCTCCAGGAATCCATCGATTGACTTGGCAAGAAAAAACATGTAAGGCCAAAAGCACCTCATCTGCAAATTCCACTTGGCCTGGCCCATCAATCAATGCTATTGAGGGGCAAAGATGTTGGGGTGAGTTGGAGTGTAGTACAGTTATTCATGGAGATGAACATTTGTTCAACAAGATTAGGTAAGCTTGCTATTTGGATCTGCACAATCTGAACTGCAGAAAGTGTGTCAAATGGGGTGTGGCTCACCACTGCTCTGCCTTTTCCCAGTGTGTGCACAACACACCCATTCTTTAGTCCTTACTTAGGGCGTGTTATTAAGGCTGCACCAGGACTGGCTATTTTGATATTCTCCGACATTTACAGTGCTCTGGCACTGAAATTTACAGCCTTATCTTTCTTCTGTAGGAGAAAACTGACAGTAATGGAAGACCCATCGATTTTCTCTGTTCATATTTGCAAGAAGAGCTAGGAAATGGGGAAGCAGGAGGTATATCTCCAAGGTAGAATTTGAGCCTCTAATGAATTTTCTTTTCCTTTTGTTAGATTATAAGGAATTGTCAGGAGATTGCACTGTCGTTGCCATACTGTAGTTGCCAATGCAAAGGCTCAGTCCAGGCAAGTTGGACAGAAAGGGCTCCCACAAGGTACAGAAGTTTTTTTTTCACAAAACAGATACAAAGGACAAAATAGTTTGCACAAGTGATACTTCACCCACAACCTTTCAGTCTGATTCCTTCCATCAGTGTGGTACACACATCTACAGGATGTGAGATAGTGACTCATTAAGACTTGTTGGACAGTATGTTCCAAACCCACAACCTCTGCCACCTAGAAACTGGTGAAGGCAGCAGAATCTCCTGCGAGTGCCCCTCCAAGCCACTCACCAGCCAGAAATATATCATCGTTCCTTTAGTGTCACTGGTTCAAAGTCCTGGAACTCCTTCCCTAATGGCACAATGGGTGCCTACTCCCCAGGGATTGCAGTAGCTTAAGAAGGCAGCTCACCACCACCTACTCAAGAACAATTAGGCATGAACAATAGACTTTGAAAGAATAATAAAACAGCAATTTTCTGACTCATCCCAAACTCATAAAATCCCTTACACCTATCTTTGTCTTTCTCTGCCGTCGATATCCATTCAATATTTTTGAATGGCTGTTTGTTCTAATGCAATTATGAGAAAAACAGATAACAAGGTGTGGAGCTGAATGAACACAGCAGGCCAAGCAGCATGGCAGGAGCAGGAAAGCTTGACGTTTCGGGCCTAGACCCTTCATCAGAAATGGGGGAGGGGTAGAGGGTTCTGAAATAAATAGGGAGAAAGGGGGAGGCGGATAGAAGATGGATAGAGGAGAGGATAGGTGGAGAGGAGGCAGACAAGTCAAAGCGGCGGGGATGGAGCCAGTAAAGGTGAGTGCAGGTGGTTTGGTAGGGAGGAGATAGGTCAGTCCAGGGAGGACGGACAGGTCAAGGGGGTGGGATGAGGTTAGTAGATAGGAGATGGGGGTGGGGCTTGAGGTGGGAGGAGGGGATAGGTGAGAGGAAGGACAGGTTAGGGAGGCGGGGACGAGCTGGGCTGGTTTTGGGATGCGGTTGGAGGAGGGGAGATTTTGAAGCTTGTGAAATCCATATTGATACCATTGGGCTGCTGGGTTCCCAGGCTGAATATGATTTGCTGTTCCTGCAGCCTTCGGGTGGCATCATTGTGGCACTGCAGGACGCCCAGGATGGACATGTCGTCTGAGGAATGGGAGGGGGAGTTGAAATGGTTCGCGACTGGGAGGTGCAATTGTTTATTGCAAACCAAGCACAGGTGTTCTGCAAAGTCCCCAAGCCTCCGCTTGGTTTCCCCGATGTAGAGGAGGCCACAATGGGTACAGATGTGGCTGAGGCGAAGGAATTGGGAATAGGGGATGGCATTTTTGCAGGAAGGTGGGTGGGAGGAGGTGTATTCTAGGTAGCTGTGGGAGTCGGTGGACTTGAAATGGATATCGTTTTCTAGGTGGTTACCCGAGATGGAGACAGAGAGGTCCAGGAAGGAGAGAGAGGTGTTGGAGATGGTCCAGGTGAACTTCAGGTTGGGGTGGAAGGTGTTGGTGAAGTGGATGAACTGTTCGAGCTCCTCGTGGGAGCACGAGGCGGCGCCGATACAGTCATCAATTTAACGGAGGAAGAGATGGGGTTTAGGGCCAGTATAGGTACGGAAGAGGGATTGTTCCACGTAACCTACAAAGAGGCAGGCATAGCTTGGGCCCATGCGGGTACCCCTGGCCACCCCCTTTGTCTGTAGGAAGTGGGAGGAATTGAAAGAGAAGTTGTTGAGGGTGAGGACGAGTTCGGCTAAGTGGATGAGGGTGTCAGTGGAGGGGGATTGGTCAGTTCTGCGGGACAGGAAGAAGCGGAGGGCCTTTAGGCCATCTGCATGGGGAATGCAGGTGTATAGGGACTGGACGTCCATAGTAAAAATGAGGTGTTGGGGACCAGGGAATTGGAAGTTCTGGAGGAGGTGGAGGGCGTGGGTGGTGTCACGGACGTAGGTAGGGAGTTCCTGGACCAAGGGGGTGAAAATAGAGTCTAGGTAGGTGAAGATGAGTTCTTCCCCCCACCTATCCCCTCCTCCCACCTCAAGCCCCACCCCCATCTCCTATCTACTAACCTCATCCCACCCCCTTGACCTGTCCGTCCTCCCTGGACTGACCTATCTCCTCCCTACCCCACCACCTGCACTCACCTTTACTGGCTCCATCCCCGCCTCTTTGACTTGTCTGCCTCCTCTCCACCTATCCTCTCCTCTATCCATCTTCTATCCGCCTCCCCCTCTCTCCCTATTTATTTCAGAACCCTCTCCCCCTCCTCTATTTCTGATGAAGGGTCTAGGCCCGAAACGTCAGCTTTCCTGCTCCTCTGATGCTGCTTGGCCTACTGTGTTCATCCAGCTCCACCCCTTGTTATCTCGGATTCTCCAGCATCTGCAGTACCTATTATCTATGAGAAAAACAGTTGCTGGCGAATTGCATTTCAATGTAACTGCAGAGGGCGTCCTATGCCACATGGTCAGTGGACAAGAAAATCAGGTATGACTCATTGCCAATGCAAATCCTACCCCAGTCCCAGAACACTGGCTGCAAAGCAATAGATCGAAGCAGTGTACAGAATACAAGAACTCAAAAGTTATTTTGAGCCTGTATAAAACATTGCCTTGACTGGAACATTTTTATTCAGCTCTGGATCACACTTTAGGAAGCACATGAAGGTACTAGCAAGCTTAGAGTCATAGAGACGTACAGCACAGAAACAGATCCCTTGGTCCAACACATCCATGCCGACCAGATATCCTAAATTAATCTAGTCCCACTTGCCAGCATTTGGCCCATATCTCTCTAAACCCTTTCCATTCATATAGCCATCCAGATACCTTTTAAATGTTGTAATTGTACCAACCTCCACCACTTCCACAGGCAGCTCATTCCATACATGTACCACCCTCTCCATGCCCCTTTTAAATCTTTCCCCTCTCACCTTAAACCTACGCCCTCTGGTTTTGGACTCCCCCACCCCAGGGAAAAGACCTTGCCTATTTACCCTATGCATGTCCCTCGTGATTTTCTAAACCTCTATAATGTCACACCTCAGCCTCTGACGCTCCAGGGAAACTAGCCCCAGCCTATTCATTGTAGAAAAGATTTATGGGAATGGTTCTGGGGTGAGGAACTTCAATTACATGAATAAATTGGAGAAATCGGGCTTGTTCTCCTTAGGTAAGGAAAGGTTCAGAAGCAGTGTTTAAAAATTTTTAAGAGTAAAAGAAAGAAATTGGTCCACTTGGTCGATGAGGCAAGTGATGGTGTAGTTCATGCTAGCAGTCCAGAGATAGAGGTGGTGAACTGGGACCAGGGTTCAAGTCCCACCATAGTTGACCTTGAATTTTAATAACCCGGAATTAATGATGACCCTGAAACAATTGCCATTAAATCTGGTCCACCAATTGTCCTTCAGGGAAGGAAATCTATCATCCTTACTTGGTCTGACTTATGTGTGACTCCCCACCGTCTGCAATGCGGAATATCTTCTGTAATGTCCTATCAAATCCATTTAATTGTATCAAATTCCTAAAATTCTCAAAAAAAGTAATGAAGCCAGACGGAACCTGGTTTTGATCTCGACACCTTAATTGACAATAGTAAACTTAGAATCATAGATCATAGAATCCCTACAGTGTGGAAACAGGCCATTCAGCCCAACAAGTCCACACCATCTCTCTGAAGAACAGCCCATCCAGACCCATTCCCCTACTCCTGCATTTTCCTTGTCTAACCCAACTGACCTACACATCCCTGGGCACTATAGCGTAGCCAATCCAACTAGCCTGCACATCTTTGGACTGTTGGGGGAAACCGGAACAAACCCATGGAGACACAGGGAGAATGTACAAATTCCACACAGACAGTCACCTGAGGCTGGAATCAAACAAGGGTCTCTGGCGCTGTGAGGCAACAGTGCTAACCACTGAGCCACTGTGCCACTTTAAAGCCTTGTCAATCCTCCTAACTAACATCTGGGGGCTACTGCTAAAGTTGGGAGAGCTGTCTCACAGACTAGTCAAGCAACACCTGATACGGTCACAGTCACAAAATCATACCTTACAGACACCATCACCAACCCTGGATATATCCTGTCCCATTGGCAAGAGAGACCCATCAGAGGTGGCACGCAGTGGTGTACAGTTGGGATGGAGTTGCCCTATGATTCCTCAGCACTGACTCCAGATCCCATGAAGTTTTATGACATAAAGTAAAACATGGACACGGAAACCTCTTGCTGATTATCACATACTGTCCTCCCTCGCTGATGAATCAGTGCTCCTCCATGTTCAACACCATTTGGAGGAAGAACAGAGGGGGTCAACAGCACAGAATGTTTTCCGGGTGGGGGATTTCAATGACAATCACCAAGATTAGCTTGGCAACATCACTACAGATCAATGTGGTCAGGTCCTAAAGGACACGGTTGCTAAACTGGGTCTGTGGCAGATGATGAGGGAACTAACAAGACGAAAAACCGCATCTAACCTCATTTTCACCAATATGTTAGCTGTCGATACATCTGTCCATGACAATGTCAGTACGAGTGACCATCACAGTCCTTCTCCTGATGAAGCCTTCACGTGATTATTTGACTGAATTTTATGATTATTATCCTGCAACTCCATTTATTTGATTGGAATTTAAGATTACACGTATGATACATGTTACTCTCCAATGGAAAGCTAACCAGGAGAGAACTTGTATTTGCTTCACAATCGCGAGTTTTAATTCTTTATGATATCTTGATGGCCTCAATCATCTTTAAACGTGGAAGGACTCAAACTAGTTAAAGTCAAGAGGAGATGACTGGTCCAGGAATAGCCAGTCATGGAACAACAGGTCAAAGAACAAACTGGGAAACTTCTAATCCTATTGGCTCTGCCCTTTACTCAAAATTGTGCCTTTTTTTCTCCCTTTTCAGTGTCTATCCAATTCCTTTGCAGTGTCTATCCGATTCCTTTGCAGTGTCTATCCGATTCCTTTTCAGTGTCTATCCGATTCCTTTTCAGCGTCTATCCAATTCCTTTTCAGCGTCTATCCGATTCCTTTTCAGCGTCTATCCAATTCCTTTTCAGCGTCTATCCGATTCCTTTTCAGCGTCTATCCGATTCCTTTTCAGCGTCTATCCCATTCCTTTTCAGCGTCTATCCGATTCCTTTTCAGCGTCTATCCAATTCCTTTTCAGCGTCTATCCAATTCCTTTTCAGAACTGGTTATTAAATCTCCTTCCACCTCACTTTTCAGTAGTACATTCCTGATCACAATAACTTGCTGTGCTGAGATAAAACAATTTTCTTTCCCCTTTGGGATTTCCATCACTGATTTTATGGCATTGTACTGTTTGCTCACATGTTCATTCCTACTGAAGTGTTCAGGTATATTTTAAGTTTCTCGCTCACCATGACAGTATTTGAGAACATAATATAATGATGATTGGGCGTTAATTGCAAATGGGAATGCAATTCCAAGCTGGTGTTTGGCCATTTGTGCAGAGCACACATCCAAATCCAATAAGGGGTCTAGACATATTTGGAAAGCATTGCTTGTTTGTACAGTATTTTGCACAAATATTTTGTAATTGTACGAAAGAATGTTTATACCCTCCCCCTTTAATGCATTACACACGGGTTCCTACAAACAGCTCATATTCTCTCTGTGCAAAGTTATGTGTTGTTAGACCCAGAATGTAATTCATTCTGCAAAAATGTGGTTACCAGCTATAATTGGTGCAAATCACTGGGTGTGTTTATGTTTTCCATCCCTGTAGTGCGTGCAAGCGATATGACCAATGTTTACTTCCTACTGTTAGCTATTGTGTGTGTTGTCACACATCGTGTTCTCTTGAAGGCTGATGTGCAGCGATTCACATGCATTGAAACATATGCACACACACACACACACGCACATGCACACACACACATATGCATACACACACATACACACACACATATACCCACACGCATACACACACACACATGCACACACACACGTACACACATACATATACACACATGCATACACACATATACATACACACACATACACAAGTACACACACACATACATACAAACACATACATATACCCATACGCATACACACACATGTATACATACATACACACACATACATATACACACGCGCATACACCCACACATATACACACATTCACACACACATGTACACACACGCACACATACATATACACACACATACATACACACGCACACACACATACGTACACACACATATACATACACACACATATACACACACACATGCACAAACACACACACATACATACACACGCTCACATTCACACACACGCATACAGACACACATATACATACACACACATACATACACACACATACACACACACATACATATACATACGCACACGCATACAGACACACATATACAGACACACACATACACACACAGACATATATACACATATACATACACACACACTCACATACACACACGCATACACACACATATACACATACACATATACATACACACACATACATACACACACACGCATACATACACACACATACACACACATTTACATACACACATACACACATACACTCACACATTACACATACACATACACACACAATCATGCACAGCATGATTGTAAGATTACTCACTTGAGCACATAAATGCACGTGCAAACAAGCGCACAATCTTATGCACACACCATAGAAGAACCATTGACTATGCCCAATCTGTTTGTCGTACTGAGTGTGCCCAGCTTGTTTGTAATACTGACTGTACCCACTCTGCTTGTTGCACTGATGGTGCTCAGCCTGATGATGTATTGACTGTGCCAAGCCTGTTTCTTGTACTGACTGTACCCAGCCTGTCTGTTACTGACTCTACCCAGCCAGTTTGTCATGTTGACTGACCCCAGCCTGTTTGTAACTGACTGTACCCAGCCTGTTTGTTTCTGTCTGTGCCCAGCCTGTTTGTTACTGACTGTACCCAGCCTGTTTGTT
>JAHRHZ010000023.1:41623432-41725171 GCA_024137785.1 Ginglymostoma cirratum | reverse complement strand
TGGGGCTGGATGAACACAGCGGGCCAAGCAGCATCATAGGAGCAGGAAAACTTGACGTTTCGGGCCCGAAACGTCAAGTTTTCCTGCTCCTATGATGCTGCTTGGCCTGCTGTGTTCATCCAGCCCCACGCCTTGTTAACTCTAGAGTGACTACTGGTTATATAACGTTGACTAAATGTGTGCACCCTGACAAAATGGTAGGATATGGCAAAAAGACTGCAGCATTTAGACAATGTAAGTCCTTCCAGAAACTCCACATATGGATTCACAGAGCCGTGCAACACAGAAACAAACCCTTCAGTCCAACAAGTCCATGCCCACCAAGTTTCCCAATCTAAACGAGACCCATTTGCTTGCATTTGGCCCCATATCCCTCTTAAACCTTTCCTATTCATGTATCTGATCAAATGTCTCTTAACTATTGTAACTGTACCTGCATCTACCACTTCTGGCAGTTCATTCCACACCTGAACCACCCTCCGTGTGAAAAAGCTGTCCTTTAGGTCCCTTTTAAATCTTTCTCCTCTCACCTTAAAAATATGCCCCCTAGTTTTGAACTCCACACCCTAGGGAAACGACCCTCGCTTATGCCCCTCATGATTTTATAAATCTCTATAAGGGCACCCCAACCTACATTTATAGAGAACAGAATAAAGATATTGTTGAGTGAGACATCCAAACCAAACTGCTAACCCTTCATTCAATAATGCTTAGAAATGCTCACTGACAGTCACTAAACACTGAGTTTTATAAAAGCCCTCTTCCATTCACAACGTTAGGGTAATGTTGGTTGGCTGTGACTTTTCTCTAAAGAGTTGATGAACTCAGTACTCAACATAGCACTGCTGTCAGTATAAACAAATTCAATCCCTATGCTGCATCAAAGCCAGTTTTCAATAGTGTTTTGCCCAGTCAAAAAGTGGAAACAAATATTTGTGCTGGATGTCCACTGACTCACCAGTCTCTCACTGCCCTGACCCTCTCTCAGCACCACCAAACCCAACAGCAGCTAGTGTGCAGGGATGCTGCCTCAGATTGGAGGGGCATGGGGAAAGTGACTGATGGTGAACTGGCCAGAACACTGGAGGATCTGTGAGACTGGAAAAATTGTCACAGAACTTGATAATCCATTGTGTAGTCATCAAGGTAGACAGTTTAGAGGAAACACATATTTGACATCCTTCCCACTAATCAGAACTTTAGTAACCAACTACGAGTGAGGTCAATGTCTTGTGATTCTTGCTTTGCACTGATGTGGCTGTTAATAATTAGGGTATTAGTTTGGGGACATACTGTTACTGGGGACATTGTTTGCCTGGGGACCTCAAATTGAGACTGCCTCTCAAAAATATGGATGTTTAATCACTTAGTCCAGATAATAAACAGACTTGCTGGTTTCTGCACTTTTATCTCTTCTCTTGAGTGAAAATTTCTCTATCACTTTAAGATTGCAATCTTGGCTTTTTTTTCTCTCGTATGCAAGTTACATTATCACATCTATAGGCAGGAGTGTGAATTAACATTATGACACTCTCATAGCTAGCTGCTAATGAGCTTTAATAAACTTGCTAAACAGCTTAAGAATCCCTCTGGTTGCCTTGATGATTCTTGCAAGTAATAGTAATAGCTTGTAAAATAAAACAAAGAACTGCAGATGTTGGAAATCTGAAGAAAAATCAGAAATCACTGCAGAAACTCAGCAGGTCTGGCAGCATCTTTAGAAAGAAAGCAGAACTCATGTTTCAAATCCAGTGACCTGTTTTCTGTTTGTAGTTAAAGCCACATCAGGTTTTAGTTGATCTTACTTTGTTTTAAATTCAATGGACCGTTCTTTTTCAGTATGTCCAAAAACATTTATCATGATGAAGACGGGCCATTGGCCATAGGGACTTGATCTATTATCTACAAGCCTTCCTTATCTAAAATGCTTGTCTTTGTTGAAAATAGTGGACTTAGGAATTTGTCTTGTTACCTGAGCTCAGAGAATAAATGTTTTTTTTTTGTTTAACTTCATATTAAGTTATTATATTATTTAAATTAAAATGGGAAATGCATTTTGGTTGAGTCATGATTAAGTTGTCATGCTCACATGTACTTAATAAAGTCAATAAAACTTTGAGTACCCTATTAGACCAAATTCCACCTTTCTAATGCTCTTCTGGTCACTTTCCAATCTTCCACCCTCCATAACAGACAGCTTGTTCCAAAGCTCTGCTCCCAAGATCCTGAATCAAGGACAGATAGTGGGACTGGATGCTGGAGTGTATTGACAATTGCATTAAGCGTTTTGTTCACTTGAGGCTACCTTACACAAATATATCAGCAAAGAAAGTCTTTAATAAAGGGATTATAAAGGATCTATGTTCAAGTGCTTTCACTGTTCCAATTTTAAACATATTTGGTGAATATATAACCATTGCTGTCCTAAGAACATCAGAAGTATTGATGAAGGTCAACAATTATAGGGCTGATGGGTGATTGAGACTCAGTGTGTGTCAAGGTACAGGCTCCATCATTTTGTCTGAACCCAAGTTTATGGAAGGTGTAATTTGAGAGGTTAGCCACAGAGGATTTACAGTCATAAAGGCATGGATGAGGGCTCACCTGCAGATGAGCTACAGCAACATTATATCTGGGTGATTTTACAGAGGTGGAAACAAACAACTCAGATGATGGAGAAGATAAAACTCAGATAAATAAAGAAAGGCGGAGAATGCTGGAAATGCACTGCAGGGTTTGTTGACATAGGTAGAAATAAAATGAGTTAACATTTGTAGTTTTATATTGCATTATCAGGACTAGTCAACACTGGAAACAGTACAAGACTGAATGTTGTTTTTCTTACTTATGTACTTATTCAAAATCATCTACATGGGAATATTGTTCTGGCAGCACATTGATCCATGACTAATTGACAGGATGTAGGCTTTCCCACACAGGAGAGAAAGAAAACAGACCATGCTAAAGAACTTGTTCATGAATTATAAAAATATCAGAGATGGGAAAAGGGTTGTTGGACATGGCAGGGTGGTGGGAGATCACACGATTAAACCTTCAGGAATGTGTCTAGCCAGAGTTGGGAACCCTGTATAGGAAAGGGACATGTTGGGACTGGAAGAGAGGAGGATCTAAACTGATAAAGTAGCGGTGAAATGGTGGGCCTAATTCTTTGCTCTATAGGATAAAAGCAACACAAAAGTAGATATAGCTCAGAAAATCGTGTTGTAAACAGAGAGAACATACGAGTTAGCATTCCACAGAAAAAGATGTTATTACTTGATGCAATCTCACAACAATGTCTGCAATATTAATTGTCTCAGATGTCATTCAATCTAATCCACTGTGCACTTTCAACATTTTCACTTCTATTTCGGATCGAGGGCATTCAAGGAAAAAAATTATGTTCAAGTTTAGATTTATGCTGGTTAATGAATTATAAAGCTGCTTTCACTTCTTTCGACATTAATGTCAATTTTAGATCACTTTCATCTTTCTAACAGCAATTAACTGGGGATTTGTGGTTGCTTGGGATGATGCTGAAGCCAGTATTAAAGAGATTGTGATAATCGCATTTTGCAAATGCTCTGTTCAACTGTTCGCCTGTTAATAAAGTGTATATTTTATCCTTTGGAATCAAACCATTAATAAATATCACTGGATATGTGTATGCCACTAAAATAATGTTGGATTAGAAAGCTTCAGCAGGAGAACGCTAATGAAATGTCACAAGTATTCGCTCTACTCATGCAGTCAATCACAATGGCAATTGTCAAATAGCTATAGATTATTTTGTCAAATCAAACCAATAACATTCAGCAAAGTTTCAGAATTACCGACTTAACATAAATGAAGAAACTCAATACCGTTCAGGGTGAAGAAACCTGACTGTGTTACTTAAACAGTCACTCTCTTTATCACTGACACTCTCTGACTACATTATGTACCATCTAAAGATGCCTGTAACTTACTAGGGCTCCTTCAACAGCAGTCTGAAACCCAGAATCATGGACTCACAGAATTGTTACGATGCAGAGGGAGGCCATTTGGACCATTATTGTCTGCAATAGTTAACTGAGCATTTTAAATTGGGGCCAATCACCCACTTCTTCCCCATAGCTCTGCATTTTTTTATCCTTTATTCATTAACGGGATGAGGGCATTGCTGGCCAGGCAGCATTTATTGCCCATCCCTAATTTCCCTGAGGGCAGATCAGAGTCAAACACATTGCTGTGAGTCTGGAGTCACATGTTTCCCTCCCCAAAGGACATTAGTGAACCAGATGGGTTTTCCCCCGACAATCGGCAATGGTCAACATTAGATTCTTCATTCCAGATATTTTATTGAATTTAAATTCCACCATCTACGATGGCAGGATTCAAACCTGAACCCCCAGAACGTTATCTGTGTCTCTGGATTAACAGTCCAGCGATAATACCACTAGGCCTTGGCTCCTCATTGTTATTATTTAAATAATCACCTGCATCCTCTTGAATACCAGAATTGAACTTTTACAGACACTGCATTCTAGACTATAACTACTCACTGTGTGATAAAGTTTCCTGTCAGTCAATTTTGTATCCACATTGTCACTTTCCATGAACTACAACTTTCCTCACAAGTCCGTCATGTGGCACTGCATTACCTCTTCAAAAAATTCCAGCAAATCATTTAGAAACAATTTTCTCATAACAAATCCATGTTGTCTGTTCCAAATCAAACCACATTCTTCTATGTGACTGTTCAGTTTTCCTACCACTACAGTTACATTGACTGGTCTATAATTTCTGGACTCACCTTTACACCCTCTTTTGAAAATGTGCATAATATTTGAGTTCTCCAATCCTCTGGCACCACCCAATTCCAAGACGATTGTGAGATAGTTCCCAATGTCTCGCAAATTTCCACCCATAATTCCTTCAATATCTTTGAATGCAGCTCAATCTGCTCCCAGCATCTTATTAATTTTAATATGGACAGCTTATCCAAAGCCTCCTCTTTATTAAATTTAAAACTTTCTGGTGACCGAATCTGACCTCATGGCTGAGGCATCATCTCCCTTGTCAATAGCGAAAAATGCAAAATATTCACTTAGCACTTCAGGCATGTCTCTTGCCTCTAATGGTATTCCTAGAAGATTCTGTAACTTCCTTTTTTATTAGCTGCTAGTCTGCTACATTGACTATGTACTCTGATACAAATATCTCAGACCTGTGCGATAATATAACAGTTGTAGAGACGAAGGAGGTTACAGAGATAGCAGGGAGGGCGAGGGCATGGGGGAATGTGAAACAAACAGAATGCTTGATAAGGTATGTTTACTGGAACATGCATTTAGTTATTCCAAAATTCCAATCTTTCCAACATTTTCTATGAATCCAAAGGAAGCAAATTTTTGAACACCTTGGGTTCAAACAGGGAAAGCCTATCTTTATGCCACACAAAATGGAGAGAAAAAGAGAAAGTGATGACTGAAATTAAATAGGGGCCATAACAGGGAGAGGCAAATGCCTAGTGATATTATTACCGGATGTTACTATAGGCACCCAGGTAAAGTTCTGGGGACCCACCATGGCAGATGGTGGAATTTGAATTCAATAGCAATCTGGAGTTAAGAGTCTAACAATGACCATCAAATCATTATTGATTGTTGGGAAACCCTATCCGGTTCATTAATGTCCTTTGGGGAAAGAAATTACCATCCTTACCTGATCTGGCCTAGATGTGACTCCAGACCTAGTCCAATGTGGTTGACTCTTAACTGGCCTCTGGGAAATTAGGGATGGGCAATAAATGCTGCCTAGTCAGCAATGCCCTCATCCCAAGAATGAAAAGGAAATGACTAAGAAAGAATCTTGCTTTAAAGGATTGGTTCAAGAAATGACCAAGATCTCAATAAGGAATCCATTGGTGACAGCTCCAAGTAGGCCATGATGTGGAGGTGCCGGTGTTGGACTGGCGTGAACAAAGTCAGAAATCACATGACACTAGGTTACAGTCCAACAGATATATTTGAAAACGCAAGTTTTCAGAGTGTAGTCCATTCGTCACCTGAAACCTACACTCCGAAAGCTTGTAATATCATACAAACCCTTTGGACTATAACCTGGTGCCGTGTGACTTCTGACTAGCTTCGAGTGTCATTACTGTTTGCAAGTATATTGATCTGCCACTGACAGCTTGGATGATGATTTGAATTCTGCCAACATTTTGGAGAAAGAACCCATTGAAGAAATAATTTACCTTATAAAAATCAAAATAATAGCTCAAAAATTCAGCTTCAACTTCCCAATCCATGTATGGTTATTAATGGGACTGTGGTAGGAGGAGTTCATTTCATTTCAGCAATAAATTTGGAATTAGCAATATTTTGTTAATTACCATTTCATTTCCATGGGGATGTGTGGGGAAGCTTATTTCAACTCTCCCTCCAAATGGTTCAAACTCATTGGGAGACTTAAACACTAAACTATCCTCTTTAGCCAAAGGTGAGGTCCCAGAGGACTGGAGAATAGCCAATGTTGTCCCACTGTTTAAGAAGGGTACCAGGGATAATCCTGGAAGTTACAGGCCTGTGAGTCTCACGTTGGTGATAGGGAACTTATTGGAAAAGATTCTCAAGGGCAAGATCTACACACATTTAGAAACAAATAGACTTATTAGTGATGGACAGCATGGTTTTGTGCAGGGGATGTTGTGCCTCACTAACTTAATTGAGTGTTTTGAGGAGGCGATGAAGATAATTGATGAGGGAAAAGTGGTTGATGTCATCTACATGGACTTTAATAAAGCCTTTGACAAGGTCCCTTATGGCAGACAGGTACACAGGTGAAGTCACATGGTATCGGGGTGAGCTGGCAAGATGGATACAGAACTGGTTTAGTCATAGGAGTGGAAGGATGCTTTTCAGAATGGAGGGCTGTGGCTAGTGGTGTTCTACAGGGATCACTGCCGCTGTTTGTGATCCACATGAATGATTTGGAGGTTAACGTAGCTGGTCTAATTAGCAAGTTTGCAGATGGTACAAGGACTGGTGGAGTTGCAGATAGTGAGGAAGATTTTCAAAGGATACAGCAGGATGTAGATCAGTTGGAGATGTGCAGAAAAATGGCAGATGGAGTTTAATCCAAACAAATGTGAGGTGATGCATTTTGGAAGTTCAAGTACAGGTGGAAATTATACAGTGAATGGCAGAACCCTTAGGAGTATTGATATGCAGACAGATCTGGGTGTGTAGGTCCACAGATCACTAAAGATGGCAGCGCAGGTTGATAAGGTAGTAAAAAAAGTTTTATGGCATGCTTGCCTTTATTGGAAGGGGCATTGAGTATAAGGATAAACAAGTTATGCTGCAACTTTATAGAAACTTAGTTAGGCCACACTTGGAATATTGCGCACAGTTCTGGTCAGCAGACTACCATAAGGATGTGGATACTTTGGAGAGAGTACAGAAACAGTTTACCAGGATGTTGCCTGGTGTGGGGGATTCTAGCTATGAAGAAAGGCTGAGTAGACTGAGATTGTTCACACTGGAATGCAGGAGGTTGCGAGGCGACCTGATAGGAGTTTATAAAATTATGAATGACATGGATGGAGTGGAAAGTATGAGGCTTTTTCCCAGGGTGGAGGGGTCAATTACTAGGGGGCACAGGTTCAAGGTGTGAGGGGGTAAGTCTAAAAGAGATGTGAGAGGCATGTTTTTCACACAAAGGGTGGTGAGTACCTGAAACGCACTGCCAGAGGAGGTGGTGGAAACAAACACAATAGCAGCATTTGAGAAGCACCTGGACGAATAAATGAATAGGAAGGGAATGTTGGGGGGTACAGATCCTGTAAGTGAAGGCAGTTTTAGTATGGAAGGGCAAAATGTGTTGGTGAAGGCTTGGAGGGTCGAAGAGACTGTTCCTGAGCTGTATGGTTCTTTGTTCCTTGTTGCATGTGGCCATCTGGGTCCTAGTATCTCCCATCGTATCTGTTTGGAGGCAAAGGTAGTCACTTAAAGACAGTAGAGTCTTTCTTTGAATATTCAGATCAATGCCAACCTGAACACCAACCTGAGTGAGGAAGGGTTTTCAGAATGCCAATCGAGTCCAATGAGAAGAGGATTGGAAACAAAAGAAGCCATACAAGGTTTTTCTGATGAAGGGTTTAGGCCCGAAACGTCAAGTTTTCCTGCTCCTATGATGCTGCTTGACCTGCTGTGTTCATCCAGCCCCATGCTTGTTATCTTGGTTTACTCACAACTGTGTGGCCAAACTGCATCACAACTCCATTTACAAGTTTGCTGATGACACCACCATTGTCGGTCTGATCTCAAACAATGATGAGACAGAATGCTGGAAAGGGATTGAGTGCTTGGTGCCATGGTGTAAAAACAACAATCTCTCCATCAACATCAGCAAAATGAAAGACCTGGCCATTGACTTCAGGAAGCAGAGTTGAGGGCACACCCCTGTCTGCATCAATGGTATTGATGTGGAAATGTTCCCGGGAGTGATGATCACCAACAATTGGTCCTGGTCCGCCCATGTCAATGCAACAGTCAAGAAAGAACAACAATGTCTCTACTTCCTCAGGAGGCTAGGGAAATTTGGCATGTCCACAAAGACTCTTACCAATTTTTATAGGTGCACCAATGAAAGCATCCTATCTGGAAGCATCACAGCATTATATGACCACTGCTCTTCCCAAGTCCACAAGACAGCCCAGTCCAATAATCAAACCAACCTTCTATCCATTGACTCCATCTATACTTCCTGCTGTCTCAGGAAAGCGATCAGCATAATCAAAGACCCCTCCCATCCCAGTTATACACTCTTACAGCTTCTTCCATTAGACAGAAGATATAAAGTTTGAATACAGTATGAACAGGTGCAAGAAGAGGTTCTTCCCTGCCATCAGACTTTTGAAAGACAACTCAAATATTAATGTTGATCTCTCTCCCTGCACCTTCTCTGTGGCTGTGACACTGTATCCTTCACTGTGTTCTGTGACATGGTGCACTCTGTATGGTACAATCTGCCTGTACAGCGTGCAAAAAAACACTTTTCGCAGTATCTTGGTACATGTGACAGCAATAAATCAAACTCCAAATCATACTTTTTACATAGAACTGCCTTATAGCGCTGAAACAGACTGCTCAGTCTGGTCTCTGACAGTATGTTCTACATGATCCTCCTCCATCTCACTGGATCAGTGTAATCCTCTGTCCCTTTCTCCTTCATGTATTCATCTAGCTGCTCCTTAAATACATCTAGATATTTTCTAATCACACTGTTCAGAGATATTATTATACACTTCTGGAGCGGTGGGATTTGAATCCAAGTCTCCTGCACCACAAGAGCCCTTCCTTAAGTTCATCTGTGCTACTCACTTCAACTATTTCATGTGAGAGTGGGTTCCATCATGTAACCACTCTCAGGATAAAGAAATTTGTCACAAATTCCTCATTTGATTTTTGAGCAACTACCTCACATTTGCCATTCCATGTTTTAACCAGTCCATAAGTGAATCTCTCTACTCTGCTTCCATCCTGTCAAAGTCCTTTGTTAATTTAAAGATCTAAGTTTTCCTCTCAGAGTTTCCTCTTCAAGGGAGAATTCCCTCGTAAGTTGAAGTATTCTTGCTACGGCTGTTGGAGCTTAGTTGGTCAACCCTTTTGTCTCTGAGTCAGCGGTTAAATGTTCAAGTCTCACATCATAAAGTCAAACATGGTAGGCTGACACTGCAATGAAGAGTGTGTTTTATTTAGCTTTGTGCTAACACTAGAGAGCATAATTCAATTCTTCTCCTTACAATCTCTTAGCTGTGAGCATCTATTGTTAAAATCTGAGCTCACCGGCACGGGTCCCAATTTATTATAATCTTGGGTAGGATACCCCCCAGATGTATGCTACTGGGTGATGCAAACTTCTTCTGCGGTTTGGGATGGTCCACAAGAGTTGGTTTTCAGCTAAGAGCGTTAGCCAGTCTGTCATTATCAATTCTTTTTAGGTCTCTCTGTTTAAAGTTTCCCTGACAGTTTACAAGTGTGACATTTCTTTATGTTCATCCAATGCTTTACTAGCCAGCCACTAACCTTATATCCACAGTCATCTTTTGGTTTTACAGCTTCTTTTAGAAAATGCATGTTGTAATTCAAAGATCAATATGTCCATACGTAATCCAGGGTTCTGATCGGTTGTCGGCACTTGTAGCTTGCAGCCTATTCTAGACTAAGGCTCTTTAATTCCTTTAGTTCTTTAATTGTAATCAGAAAGGGACCACTTGGCCCATCGTACCCGCACTGGTTCTATTACCTAGTGCCAATCTCCTGCCTTTTCACCATATCCTTGCACATCATTTCTATGCAATAATTACCCAATGACTTCTTGAATGCCTCAGTTAAACTGGTTTCCACCACATTTCCAGGCAGTGCATGCCAGACAAACTAACTGCTGTGTGAAAACATTTACTCTCACTTCACCCAATGCGCAATAGGTCATATGGTGTATACTGATAGTACTGTAACCCTCTTCATTTACATCTCTTCATTACAGTTATTTAGGATAGTGCCCAAGAACCTAATCTTTCCACACTTTTTCAGCCTGGTCTCACCCCAACCTCTGCTGGTATCGAAGTAACATCATTAGTTACTAATTAGTTAGGTCATCATTTGCTAATTCACATTAGTGTGTTACTGAGGGAGTGCAGCTCTGCTAGAGGGGCTCTCTTTTGGATGAACCATCAAAATGAGGCCACATCTGTCCTTGCAAGTATCTATAAAAATCCTAGGGCAATATTTTGAAGAGCTGAGAGTTATCTTTGACTCCCTGGCTAATATTTAACAGTCAAACAACTTTACTAAATTGCAGGTTATCTAGTCATTGCCATGTTGCTGTTAATCAGAGCTTGCTGTGTACAAATTGGCTGTGAAATGGTTCAGGAAAGACTGAGTATGTGAAAGGCACTATATAAATGCAAATCTTTTCTTTTTCTTGTGACAACGATAATCTCTCAGCTATGGTATCCCATGCCTCTATATCCTTTGTGTAGTATGAAAACCAGAACTGTGTACAGGACTTTACAGGTAACCAAGATTTTACATTTCCTTTGTGGGGTCAAGAGGTGTAAGTATGGAGTGCGGGGGTAGAAAATGAGAAGTGGGGAGTGGGTCAGGAGGAGTCATAGAATCATAGAGATGTAAAGCACAGAAATAGACCCTTTGATCCAACACGTCCATGCTAACCAAATATCCTAAATTAATCTAGTCCCATTTGCCAGCATTTGGCCCATTTCCCTCTAAACTCTTCCTATGCATATACCCATCCAGATGCTTCTTAAATGTCACAATTGTATCAGCTTTGGCCACTTCCTCTGGCAGCTCATTCCATACATGCACCACCCTCTGTTGCCCCTTAGGTCCCTTTTAAATCTTTCCCCTCTCACCTTAAACCTATGCCCTCTAGTTTTGGACTCCCCTACCCTGGGGAAAAGACCTTGGCTATTCACCCTATCTATGCCCCTCAAGATTTCATGAACATCTGTAAGGTCAGCCCTCAGTCCCCGATGCTCCAGGCATATTAGCCCCAGCCCATTCAGCCTCTCCCTATAGCTCAAACACTCCAAAGCTGGCAACATCCTTGTAAATCTCTTCTGAACCCTTTCAAGTTTCACAACATCCTTCCTCGTTCAGGGAGACCAGAATTGAATGTAGTATTCCAAAAGTGGCCTAACCAATGTCCTGCACAGCCGCAACATGGCCTCCCAACAGCTATACTCAACGCACTGACCAAAAAAAGGCAAGCATATCTAACACTTTCTTCACTTCTATATCTTTCAGAGCTTTTACTGACGTGTACGTGCCACCTTACATTCATTTAACATATTTCCAGGGGAATTCCATTCAGTTAATGGAGAGAAGGCACTTAAAAGGACACGTTCAGAAATGTGACTTGCTGCAGCTATATTCGATGGTCTATCCTATACCACATCAGCATTAAACAGTGAGGAGTTGCATAAAGATTTACAGCATAGAAACAGTAAATCCAATCTCACAAATCTAACAAAGGCATTTGTATCCCACAGGATCGTCCCCCCACCTTACCTCACCTGACCCATCATTGTAACATCAGGACACTTCTAGATTCATTTTCAGAGGGCAGAAGTTGTAAAAAAAATCAAAAGGATTTAAAAACACATTTTAGTTGAAAAATTCCACAAGTTGCAGGCTTTGTTTTTTGCTTGCTCAAATGGAAATCTGATGTGGCTGTCACATTTCAATACTGATAGCAACAAAGTGATGATTTTATTGTCAAAAGGCTAAACTGTGGGATTATTACAGCATTCTCCCTGGAACTGTTACAGTTCATCATTCTGCCTCTCTACCCGGGCTTGTCTTGCATGTTTGTCTGACAGGGCGAGACATTGTTTCCAAGAATGCGCACTGCAGAAGATACCCTGCCAAGTAGTTAAAATACAGCCGTGATCAAACATGGCATCTTGACATTCTTTGGGCATTTGTATTTTCATATTGCCCTGGATATGTGCTTAGTCTTGCTTCATGTTATTATGACTCCGAGAGGAATCTTTATAGTTGAGGACCAAAAAAAAATCAATGTTTTCCTGGATTAGAGACCTTGTGAAGATCATCAATCCAAAAGACTGACTCTGTTTCTAACTCCACAGATGCTGCATGATCTGGTGGGTATTTCCAATATTTTCTGATTTTATTAATTAAGCACAGGAGATTATTTCATCTTGACCTCTTGTGGCCTTCAGCCACCTAGATTCGATATGCTGGAATTGTCTTCCCACAGCCCTCCAACTCAATAAATCCCTCACCTCTCTCTTAAAATGTATCTCATTCACCAACTGTTTGATTGCCCCTCCTACTGAATCCTTCTTTCATTCAGCAATTTATTTTTAGTTATACTTCTATTAAGTGCTTTGAGAAATTTCTCCATGGTAAAGATACTACAAGAGTGGCCACGGCTTTTGTCTGCCATTCCTTCAAGCTTTTCTAAAGCTCTTTCCTGTAGGTTTCAGGACTTTTTTGGGTTCTGCTGTGCTTTGTTCAAGGCTAGACAGTTCACTGTTAATATCTATGGTGGGCAGTCTACTTGCAAGAGTTAATGTCAGAATCTGAGCAACTGTTTTAACACCAAGAGTTGGAAAGTGTATCTTTAAATAACATGTTCTGGGAAATGTCTGTACATGT
Source organism: Ginglymostoma cirratum (assembly GCA_024137785.1). Taxonomy (NCBI): domain Eukaryota; kingdom Metazoa; phylum Chordata; class Chondrichthyes; order Orectolobiformes; family Ginglymostomatidae; genus Ginglymostoma; species Ginglymostoma cirratum. The sequence goes on along the minus strand of JAHRHZ010000023.1, from coordinate 41,711,975 downwards.
AATTATGACAGTTGTCTTGGAACTGATAAATATTGCTTAAAAAAAAGCAGCTCGGTGGCTTAGTAGTTAGCACTGCAGCTTCACTGTGCCAGGGTCCCATGTTCAATTGGGCAACTGTGTGGAATTTCCACATTCTCTCTGTGTCCATGTGGGTGTGCTCTAGTTTCCTCCCACAGTCCAAAGATGTGCAGGCTAGGTGGATTGGCCATGTTAACTTGCTCATAGTGCCCAGGGATGAGTAGATTTGGTGGGGGATTGGTCTGGGTGGGATGCTCTGAGTGTCAGCATGGACTTGTTGGGCTGAAGGGCCTGTTTCCACACCGTAGGGATTTGATGAGGATGAAAAATAGAGAGGAGCAAAGAGGACTTGTGTAGTGTAGTGGTGGCCTGGGTTCAAGTCATCCCTGCTCCAAAGGTATATCTAAACAGGTTGATTAAAAATTTATATAGAATGGGACAAGACCGACTTGCAGTATTAACGTAGACAATAAAAACAGAAAGCCCAGCAGATAGTGTAAATCAGAAATTGCTTGAAAATCTCAGCAGGCCTGGCAGCACCTGGAGGGAAATCAGAGTTACTATCTTGGGTTGAGTAACCCTTCCTGAGAACACAAACTGGTTGGATAAAGCCTTGTTACCATGCTGTAAATTTAATGTGGCTTCACATAGTTCAAAAGGACAGAGACACCATGATTGCTTTTGTGCAAAGAGATCTGTTAGATTCTTTTTAAAAACTTGACAATATGAGATATTCTTAGGTCCAGATGATAAGAACAGAACTTGAAAATGAAACCATTGCATCTGTTCCCAAAGTGATGATTATAAATATTTCTGATTGACCATTTTAATCCTTTGAAATTGTGTTTTGTAATATGACTCAGTATTTTAATTCTTTCAGTAAAAATCATCAAGGAAGATGAATTACAGTCAGCTCAAATATCTGGGTTCCAGAATCTTATCAATCCCCTTGTTGTTAACTTTCCAAATCATCTTGGACCTGACTCCTTTTGGCTGTTAATCTTGTAATCCATCAGAATGATTCCCTGATAACAAGCATGGGGCTGGATGAACACAGCAGGTCAAGCAGCATCATAGGAGCAGGAAAACTTGACGTTTCGGGCCTAAACCCTTCTATTGTGTTTGGGGGTGATTGCTGATAGCCTGGACTCAGGCATCTCTATCTCCTTCTCAGCTTTCCTACCATTTTCTCCTTCCTTAACCATTATTTTCCATGCCCCCTTGTCCTTTCACCAATCAAACAGAATGGAGAAGGGGTGGGGACTGAAGAAACGATGGACAGAGAGGAAAAGGTGATGGAATAGAAAGGGAGAGATTCAGATCAGGGATAGACAGACCAGAAAAGCAGAGGGGAAAGGAGTGACAGTGTAATGAGATTTTCTAATATATTCCTGAGTGAATTGATGAAAAACTATTCAGGATTGATTTCCTTGATAATTCAACAAGTTAACTCATTTACAATGATCAGAACCAAGTGAGAGATCTTTTCAGCTCACCTACCTTGAGGCTTCTTCTCTCTTCAAGAGACAGAGTCTCAACCCTGGATATATTGGAAAAATAGCAAAACTCCAGGAGAATGTTGGTCAGCAATAATTGACATTTGAGCTCCACCTCTCCCAAATCAGTTTGTCAAGTGATCAAAGCCCTCACCCCTTATCTCTCGAAAACATTAGGTTTGCCTTCTCTCCACAAAGTCATCTGACTGTTTGCAAACAGTAAGTGAATCTGAACGCTTTTCAACTTTTTGACTTTTCATTCCAAGAGGTCACGCATTAAACCGTCTTAAACACAGAAGTTGTCCAAATCATTGCATCTTCTCCTGCTTCCTTTACAATAGTTAGTTTTACGGTCTATGTATTCCCAAACAATAGATAACATAAAAGCATAACTTTTCAAGAATTTCTAATGATGAACTGCTATGCAACAAATCCAAGTGCTAAAGCAATTAATTTCCTCACAGCTTGTCCTGTTCGGAGCCACTGGCATGGAATGAAGACACCAATGTTAGGTTTCATGGATAACACACATTAAACAACAGCACTGAAAAGGTGAATACACTTTGCAAAGTTTTGCTATTGAAAATACTGATGTTTCTCTGATTTGGAGAGGCCACAACAGGATCTTTTAAACAGAGAAGGGACTGCCAAGACTGGAGATTTCCTGACTTGTGTCAGTAATGGAGATCTAGTCTTCAGTTTCCCTTTCTTTGTTCCCAGACGTCCCCTGGCTGTGTCCCTTTAGGAATCCATGATTCATTGCCTGGCTCTAACTGGTTTTACATGACCTGAGATTCCTGATGAAAAATCATAATTTCTCTTCTAGGCCTCCTTTCCACAACTATTTGTATTCTTCATAACTTTCCACATTGCTATTTTTATTAGCCATAGCTCAAACTCTTATTTTTTATTAACCATACCTCAATCATCTCTTGCCCCTTTTGTCACTGGCTTTTAAAATGGTTCCCAATAATTTGCCATTATTTCCAGTTTTCTTTACTCTTTTTTCCACTTTTCTCTCCTTCGACTGAGTACTATTTCTCTTTAACTGAGTACAATGTACATTATCAGTACATAACCATTTTGTCAATCACCCCCGTGCCTTTCATTTCAGTTCTGAACATACTTGGCTATAGGTGAGAAAAAATATTCCAGTCAGGAATAATTCTGAATATTTCTCCAGCCACTTGAGCAGTTTATTTATATATTTCTGAATTTTCTCTTCTATTATATACAATATACAATTTATTTATGTATAATCTTTTCTTCTATTGTATTCAGTCCATACTATTTTTGTAATTTCCCACCTGTTATGACACTCACCTTATTGATAGAGTTCGATTCTTTAATATCAACAGTAAGAATTCTCTGATTCTGTTCCCATTTCTTAGTCATCCTATCAAAATGTAATTAAACTCTAAACTCTCAAGGCATTGCGATGGTGCCAGGACCATAAGGTCTGAATTTCAATCATACTACTTGGCCCAAAGTCATCTTCATTATTTGTTCTGACCCTGAGACAATAATCACAAAGAATGGTTTCAAAATTACAAAGCATTTCAATCAGCTCGGCTCAAAAGCCATTCAAGGCAAGACTTATAACCAAGGAATGGGGTTTTCAATATTGGTTGGTTGTTCTGGGAGAGAGTCATAGCATATATCAAAGTAATTTTTCTTCCCTTCTCTATTGGAAATCTCAACACTTGCTGGTTATCTACTCCATTGATATAGTTCCACATTCTTGTTCCAAATATCTAGTTTCCTCTGCTTGATAACAGTTAGAAGTGAATCTGATTGATGCCATGTAAGGAAATGTTCCCTGTCACCCTTTCAGGCTTCTTGCTATGGTTTGCAGATTAGCTTATTTTCTCATTTCCCAGTTTTGTAAATTTTTATTTCATTCCTAGGATGTAGGTGTCATTAGCAAGGTCAGTATTTGTTACAGGTCCCTGGTCTTCATTGAGAAGCCTGTAATATGCCTTCTTTTGAAACTGCTGCAGGCCGTGTGCACAAGTTGCCACAAGGTTGTGAGGTATGGGCTAATCACCCTTAATTCCGTTGACCGATTTAATAGCTGGGACTTCTGTTTGAAAGAAAACTGCTTTAAAAAGACTAGGACACAGTGCTGTAAAATGGCTGCCCAAGTCACCTGACCAGCAAGTTCACCATGGTCCAGGGGGAATTAACAAAATAGATGCTTAAAAAGAACTGCTAAGGAGGTGATTTGCATGAAGTTAGATGAATCTGATTATGACAGCAGATGTCCACACACAAGGCTCCAGGTCATGTTCTTCTTGAGGTGCTTCTTCCTATTTCCATCAAATCAGTTCCCTGCTTCTGGTCATTTTAGTCCTTATGGATTAAACTCACTGGCTCAATATGGAAAGCCCTGAGGGTGCATTGGATAATTGTGCTGAGGAGTTGATGAAATTGTGCACGATTTTGTCGTTGTTAATGCCCACATCCCTCTGATCTAGACAAGTAACTACGAGAACCAAATACAAAGGGCATCCGTAGCCTTACCTTTCAGACTGTTTTCACCATTTTCTAATATTGTCAGACTCCTACTTAAGCTGAACTTATGTGCAACTTAAGTTGAATTCTCTGTCCTTCTGCCAATCCTCTGATGTCTTTTCATTATCTGCGCTGCTGTAGCAATAATCTGGAAGAGTTGTTAAGGATTATGATTCTGGATACTCCGACTGGTAAGATAAAGGCAAACTGTTCCAGAAATTATTATATCACAGATTGTTAAACCGCCTGTTTAGCAATGTTATGATTCTGGATGGTGGTCATGTAGATTGGAGAGTGAAGCTTGGCTTGACAGGTTGTATTTCATTTTGAAATGTGGTTGCTGTATTGGTTATTCACAAGAGTATGTCAATATACATGGTGCAGGCTTGTGCACATCAGCTTGTATGGCCACTTAGTCAAACATTCCCTTTGCTAATGTGACCCCGTACTCACCACTTTAATCACCCTCTCATTGTTTCATTTGTAACTTCTTACACTGCTACATCCAGGCTGAATGTAAGTCTCTGGAACCACATTTCCTCTTTTTCCTGTCCACTCTTCTATTCTCTAGTCTGGACTTCAACTACAACAGCTTCAGAGCTTAAAGACAAAAACAGAAGTTGCAGGAAAAGCTCAGCAGGTCTGGCAGCATCTGTGAAGAAAAAATCAGAGTTAACGTTTTGAGTCCGGTGATCCTTCTTCAGAAATGATTTCTGAGGAAGGGTAACTGGACCCCAAACGTTAACTCTGATGTTTTTCTCCACAGATGCTGCCAGACCTGCTGAGCTTTTCCTGCAACTTCTGTTTTTGTTCCTGATTTACAGCATCCACGGTTCTTTCGGTTTTTATCAGAGCTTAGAGATGCTTCCATTCTCTTCACAGGGGGTGGGGGTGGAGGAGTGGACGAGGTTGGGTCTGGGAGATAGGGGCCAGGAAACATGTCAAAGAAGAGATATTTGCCACAATGCAGTGCTCATGGGTTGGGGGAGGTGGGTGTGGTATTGATTTACACTTTGCCACCTTGGTACTGGTGAAACCACTAAGTTTTTATACTGGTAGTATTGTCCATTTTCATTTCAGACCACCTGCATTTCTGGGCATTTTAGTTTTTCAACTTAACATGGTGGGGAAGGAGGAATGGAAGGACTTCAAGCTGTTTGCCCTTTAACACTTGGATTCACTCCCCAAACACATTGTCTCTTTTGCTCTCTGTCCCAGATGCTCGGTAGGACTAATCCCTTTGACCAAGCTTTTATATGCTCTCCAGATATCTCCTACTGTAGCTTAGCTTTGATTAGCTCAATTGGCAGGACAGCTGGTTTGTAATGTAGAGGGATACCATGGTATGGGTTCAATTCCTGCATCAGCTGAGGTTATCATGAATGACTCAACCTCTCCCCTCACCTGAGCTGTGGACACTGTTGGGTCAAACCACTTTCTAATCAGAGACCAGCCCTCTGATACAATAGGGCCCTACCCTTATATGTGACAATGTTGACTGCTAATGGAGTACCAGGTATAGTGTTGGTCTCCCTACTTAAGGAAGGATATAAATAAGTCGAAGTAAGTAGGTTCAGAGAAGGCTTACTGGACTAATTCCTGGAGTTGTACTGTGAGGAAAGGTTGAACAGACTAGGCTCGTAGCCACTGGAGGTTAAAAAGGTAAGGGAGGGCTTGGGTGAAACCTATAAGATCTGCTGGATGTTCCCTCTTGTGGGACAATCTAGAAGGAGTGGTCACTAAGGGGTTATCTATTTAAGACAAATAAGGAGAATTTTTTTCCCAGAGGGTCATGGATCTTTGGGACTCACTTCCTTAAAAGGTGGCAGAAAGAGAGTCTCCAAATATTTTTAAGGCAGAGGTGGGTGGATTCTTGATAAACAAGGGGGTGATTATTGGGGATCGGTGTGAATGTTGGGTGATCAGATCACTCATGACATTACTAAATGGTAGAGCAGACTCAAATGGACTGTGTGGCTCCCTTCTGCTCTTCATTCATATGCTCTTGTGGGCAGCTGGTTTCTGATGCAGAGTAATGCTAGTGGAACAGGTTCAATTCCTGCACTGGCTGAAGTTACCAAGGGCTCTCAGCGTCTCCCCTCACCTGAGGCAAAATGACCCTCAGGTTAAACCATTGCCAGTTCTCTGTCTAATGGGTGAACATTATGGCCCAGTAAGTATACAATACCTTTGCATAAGTCTTCCCTGTTAATATTCCTGCGCATCGCTTAGTAATACTGCAATAAGTTAAACACACTATTGGAATGCAAACCTTTGATATCATTTTATATCATAGGACAACATCCTATTCAGGAGTTTGTGAGTCAGAAAATCCTCTTAACGATCACCCTCTCCCTATTTTCTTCCTATGTCCCAAATTAACCAAAATGCTTTATTATCTTTCAACATGTAGTTGATGTGAAGGTCAAGCTCCCTTCACAGATACTTTTTTATCTGCTGTGGATATCTAGAGTATCCTGTTTTTTATTTCAACATTCAAGTTCTGACTTTCTCCTTGAGGCTATGATGTTTCTGAAATTAAATGAAATTGGCATGTCGGAACAAGTACAGTGATATAATATTTAAGTATGAGTTCACTCCAGCCCTTTTAGCAGTCTCCATGGGAAATAAATGTTTAGCACATTCTAGCAAAGGTTATGTAAAACACACTGAATGCAACGTCAACAAATTGACAGAAGATTTCACAACCTTAAAGTGAAGATTGCACAATCCAGAAGTTTTATGAAGCATGTAACAATCTTTCATTAACTCCCCAAATACCAAACTAAAAATTGCGCACAAAAGAATAGGTGAGGGCAATTTACCTTGTAGCTGAATGGGTTAATAACCATCCAGTATGGGAAGGAATGGTATAAAGACCTGCCTTTATATAGCACCTTACACAGCAGCAGTACACAATAGCAATACGCTTTACAGTCAATGAAGTACCGTTGAATTGTCATTATTGTTGGAATATTGGGAAAGAATGGACCACAGCATATATGTGATTAATTAATATCATCGAGAACAACAGATTCTCTGGGCTGTATCTCAGTGGTAGTCAACATTTGCTCCCTGCTTTCAACAATCAAATTAACCAAATCTACAAGCCTTCTATTCGATGCATATATAAGATTTTTGCAGCAAATAGTGTCCCAAATTTATTAAGACAACGGCTCTCAAACCCAGAGTTCCGAACTCCAGCAGTTTGAGGAATGCCGTACTAATATTGAATCACAGCGGAATGACTGGCTCCCAGTTCTGCAACTGAAAAAAAAAAGGTGAGAACAAACAAGTTGTGTGCCCAGGCTGCTGAGTTGTGTGGTTTCTTCTGGCACCAACGTCTTTGGGCAATTCTGTAAAACTCTGCCCTACAGTTCACCTAGCGATAGGGAATGACCCTGCAACAATTTTTTTCTAGAGTAATTTTAGAATCAATGTGGTATCAGTTCCGTGACCCCAAGTAAAGTAATGATGCAAAACATTTGTAATTCTAAAACAAAAATTAGCTAATTTCCATATTCAAAACACCAAGATTAATATGCAAAGTTGACCACATCCAACTGAGAAACAATGATCTCTATTCAATCTTCTTTAATCCAAACTAACAATGCAGACATGACATTGCCTTTCTTCATTTGTTACTATTCGGTAATAACCTACAAAATGGAATTGCATGTATAAACAAAAGCAAAAAATTGCAAGGCTATATCAACACTATCTCTTGCAAGTTCCCGTCCAAGTCACTCACCATCCTGATTGGAAATACATCACCATTCCTTTAATGTCACTGAGTCAATATACTGAGACCCCCTTCCTACAACACTGTGGGTGTCCTTACAACCCATGGACTGCAGTGATTCAAGAAGTCAGCTCACCACCACCTTCTCCAGGGCAACGAATGATGGGCAATAAGTGCTGGCCCAGTCTGTGAGGCTTACATCCCGTGAACAAAGTAGTGCAATGAATAAGCACGTGGGAATAACTTGATAACTCTTACAGGGAACCCGCACTGGCGAAACAGGACAAATGCTATCCTTCTGTGTTGTATTTAAGGTACAATAGTTTCGCAAAATTTTTCACACCAGCACTGTGTTGATGTTAAAAGTTTCTGAGCAGATGCTGGAGCTATCAATATGGAAGAGATGAGGAGGTTTTTTCTCATTAGCCTGTGGAAGATTCTTCCTCAGAAAACAGTGGGGGCTTAAGTCATTGAATTTATTCGAGGATAGATTTTGGCTAGACAAGGCAAGTGGGGTGATGGGAAGAGGGGAGAATGAGCTGATGGTGAAATAGAAATGAGACCCCAGCCAGATCAACCATGATCTTATTAAATAGCAGAGCAGATCTAAATGACCTGCTCTTTGTTCCTATGTTCCTATTCGAGTGTGTCTCACATTTCTTGACAACAATTCCCTTGAGAAGTTTGTACTACGTTTCAAAATACTTGTTTTCAGAAAGCTTCACTGTGCTGCCTTCTTGAGAAGGGAGGGATGTAAATGCCCAAAAACGTTAGACAGAAAGAGACAGAGAGAAAGAGAGAGAGCTGAAGGGTCAGTATGGGAAGCTCTGAGCATAGTTGTAATGAATCAATTGTGAGAACAAAGGACTATTTTTGCATTTGAGTAATGTGTGTTTATAAAGGCAATACACCACAGCCGTACATGGTACACTGAATTAAGGGAAGACAACAACATGGTCCCTTACCTCAACTCACCTGGGAAGGTAAAAAATGTCTTGTACCATTGTTTTCTGTACAGTTTATTGGTGCATATTGGTCCTTGCTGACTGATATTCCTCCTGGCTTGCTCATCTTAGATCTGCGCATTCAAGAGAATATCCCTTCTTTATCTGATGATCTTGGAGAATTCTGAGATCCCCACCCCACCTCCTTAATTTTCTTACATTCCTCCGCTAAATACAGACACTTTCATGTTCCTGAAATTGTCTTTCCCAACGCCAGTTCTCCTGCCCACCAGTAGGTAGGGTCTGAATGACGGAGCGTTGTCTACGGCAGGTACTCTCAGTGAGGCTGAGCTGGGCATTCTTGCAGAATTAGTGCTCTGAAGGTCAAGGACATGATCTTTGATCTGAAGTCATGCAGTGAGAGCATCTCGGCTGATAAGTGAGACTGAAGAGCTAAATCTTTCCAAGAATTTTAATTAATTGATGTGTTGCACAATATATATCACCAATAAACTATTTTTGATGGATCCTAGAGAATGTCATCTATACCAACAGAACATGATAATCAGGATGATTTGCAGCAACTTGTTCCCACATCAGTACTCGTACATACTTTATGCTGCGAATTGCTCGCAGTCCAGATTTTGATGTTACTTTTGGTGTAATTGATACAGATAGGTTCAATTATAGCATTTGTTTCAGGAGACTGTGAATGGTTTTTGGTGTAAATCCATACTCTGAGGAAGGGACCCTTTGCCTACAGTACTGTTTAGCTTCCAGTTTCTAAAATATCACTGTGACATTGTTGTCGCTGACAAGGCCAGAATTTACTTGCTTCTGAAACAACAGTGTTGAGCCTTCGTCTTGAACTGCTGCATTCTGTGAACGAAGCTGAACTGAATGTTTCCCTACAATGTGTCTAAGTCAGGATGGTGTATGTCTTCGAAGGAACTGAGACATGGTGGAGCTCCTGTGCATCAGCTTCCATTGTCCCTCTTAGTAGAGACAGACTCAGGTTTGAGAGGTTCTGTGAAGCAATATTCATTTCTTCAGAGCAGCAGTAGTGTACTTCATTGTATGCGACTTGCCTTTTAATCTATTTTAGATGGTCATTCATGTTTAAAAAAGAAAAACCTGACCCTGTCCCTGTTCCTGGCACTTGAAAGAAAATATTACTTTTCTCGACATGTAGTGCTGCCAGAAATGAGCATTTCATGAGGGCAATGTTTTACTTGAAAATAGATCATTGAGGGGAGGCTTGTAATAATTTAACCAGAAGCACTCTTGGATTGTTTACAGCTTCGACTGAAGATGAATATTGATAGTTGAGTTACATTGAATGGACCCCAAAATCAGAAGCAGGGATCCAAATGCCTGTTTACCATCTGCCCATTCAAAGTGATGCAAGTATGAATGGCTACAAGCCTCAGCACGGGACCTGAGCTCATGCAAGGAATTACTTAAAACTAGCCACAATGTCAGCTGTCATGACAACAGGCAGTGCTGGAAGGAAGCACAATAGAAATCTTTTGAGAAAATCTCAGACTTTCTGATATCGCCTGGTATTTTAGCTCACTCGATCCGTCATTTTTGCTAATGCACCTTCTACAGGAATAGGAGATGTACTCTTTCAGGCACTGATTGACGGAAAGTGTAGACCTGCTCGCTGTGCATCCCAGTCACAGACAGAGACAGGAGAGGGATATACACTGGCAGTGAGAGGAAGTTAGCTTCGGTTTGGGTTTGTAAAGAATTTGGTCTCCGCTTCAAAATGGACACAAAACACATGCCCTTAGAGGCATGTTTAAGTTCTAAGGAGTTAGCAAAAATGCCTGCAGATGCACAATGATTTGGGCTGAGGGTGCAATGATAGAATATGTTCCGGAAAAGCAGCAATGTACCATGAACGTTTTGATTCATATCCCAGTGGCAAGATCAGAATAAGATTGTTGTGCTTGTTGAAAAGGTTAAAACCTTTGCATTGACTACAACTACAGGTCTACCAGCAACAGCGCAATGACTGAATGAAGTTCGAGATGTACAGAAATCTGAACAAGAATGTGCCCAGGTAAGAGAGTCATGCATCAGAGGAAGGCCATTCTACACAATCCTATTCTAAAAGCTGAGGCTACCTGAGTGCAATTGATGGTTTACTCATTGAGATGAGGGGTGGTCAAAGCAAGAGACGACATTTAACAGCAAGTGTTCCAATAGCATTTGGGCGTCCCAAATGTTGCGCCAGAGTAGGGTATTCAGGGTAGCCAGGTCTCTCAGAGCTACTGAAAGTGATGATATCAGGCTGCGTTCATCATCAGGAGGTATAAGAACGGTTAATGTCATCTTCCTTTCCATCATGACCATGGGAATGTCCTGGGGTTAGCCTGTCCAAACACAGATGTAAGATCCTCTTGGTCTTGGCAGAAAAGTTCCAAAGAAGTGTCATACCAGACTCTAAATATTAACTCTGCTTCTCTCTCTTGTGCAGATGCTGCCAGACCTGTTGAGTTTGTCCAGCACTTTCGGCTTGTATTTCAGATCTCCAGCTATTTACTGTTATATTGGATGATGGGCTAAATCTTTGATTATTTAACATGCTCATCATATACAGTGTACGTCATCACACAAACTGATGCAACATCATATGATTTGGTCCCTTGTAGAACCTTGTGGGAGGTCACAGAGTACAGAGCAGGAAGCTGTGTTCCAATAAAGCTCCTGTTTCCTCTGCCTCGCCAGTCTCATTAATAGTTTGTATTCATTGATGCCAAGAATATTGTAAGTAGAAGACATAGAGGAACTAACTGAAATGACACAACAGACCAGAGGATAAAGGTTCTTGGTTGCCTTGCAGGAGGTCTTCCTGAAGAAGGAGGACAGGAGGAGAGAGAGATTCTCTTCCCTCACTGGGCAAGGAGACCCTGCAGGGAGACACTGAGAAGAATGTAGGAGCAAGTTGAGCTGGATTCAGTGCTGCGAGAAGCTCAATGACCTCACTAGAGCAGACAAGGATGGTGAATGCATGCTGTATGTATGTTTGAAAATACCCAGGAACTGCTTTTTGATCAGTCAGTAGTATCCAAGGCTTAAGCAGAGAATGACTGAGCAGAACAGCACAACACCACTCAATCCGGTACCTGCAGCCAACACCTTAGAAATGTTCGCTCTGTAAACCTTGATGGGCAGCAGGCAAGGTAGAAACTGTATACAGTGAGTCACTGGGGACAAGTGGGCTCAGGTCAGGCCAGGGTGAAGGCATTATGTAGATTCTTGCTCCCTACAGACAATTAGAACAGACCAGGTGGTAGCTTGAATGGGATGGTGTATAGGGAAAGACTGATGGATAGATACACAGAGATACATAGTGTGTAGGCAGAACTGCCAAGACCCTATTGTCACCTTCAAGGAAGTAGTCTGGTTCAAACCTGATACAGAGCTTTGCACAGAACCTGGAGACCCCATGTGTACTCCAGTTAAGCAACAGCATCCCTTTACAACCAAGGGTATTTATGATTTTCTCCGAAGGGTCAAGGAAAATATTTTGCAAATTATTAGGCATCCACTCCGTAAGGACCATATCAAACAAAAATGAGTAAACGTGGTTTAGAGTTATTTTAATGATGAAGTGAAAGGCCAAGATATGACACAATTGATTCCTCAGCCACCTTTATTCACTGTTTATAATGAGATCATGCTGTTTTTTTACATACACATCTATGTTTTCACTACAAACACTTTGCAAGAGAAAGCAGCCCAATCCCCTCCCCATGACTCTAAAGAGAGGAAAGAAGATCTTTCATAAATATCGATCAAGCTTTAATAATAAACACTACATTGCAGGGGGAAAGGCAGTGACAGGATTTAGGCCGGAGTAGGCCTCAGGCCCTGGCTGGACATTGCTTGAAATTTTACTGATGGACCATATAAACACATAGAATGCAAACTAAGAATTTCCATGGAGCTCATCCCAAAGTAAGGTTCCCACATCTCTTCGGTAAGGATATAGCTACAAAGCAGTAGCACATCTGAGGGAATTCACTACATTTCCAGTGACAATCCAAAGCTGTTATCTGAATTTGTACCTGGTGGGAGACTCATCTGGAAAATGTAAAAGCTAGCCCAGGGTGGGTTGTTACGAACATCATCCTCCTTGTATGTATATCCCTGTCTGGATTCTTGATGCCAGAAATTCTGATATTTTCCATTTAACATGCCAGACAGCAGAGACAGGCTGAATCTCAGTGTATCAAATGTACTGCAATATGATTCCCATCACAGCAATGTAAATGGAAAGCAAAAGATTACTGTTCTTGACTGAAGCTAAACTACTCAGTACATAACCTGAAATAAAGAAAAACATTATAAATAATTACATTGTACAATTGTTTTCAAGATTTCCTTTTCGTGTAAAATATCATCTTTACAAAATATTACTTCACGCTAAATAAGAAGGGGCTCATTTTTCAAAGTGAATTTATTTTACATTCAATATTGTTAATTATCTCTAGTTGTGCAAAATAATATGTTGTTGATATTCGTTTATGCACATTTTAATGTAATTATTTATAAATGAAAGTTTTTGTGACTATGACATTATGCACCACCTTGGTAGTTCTGAGTGTTGATGGGAGTAAATATCTGTATCCTTAGGGACAGCACAGTTGTCAAATAAAATACTTCCATCCTGCTCCCATGATGGCAGCAATCAATCAGAGATTGTATCTACTGTTCTCCTCAGTTTGGAGAATGGCTTATGTAAAATACCACTTACGTTCTGCTATAAAGATGTGAAATGTTAATTTGCTGTTTCATCAGCTGCTCATAATATTTTTTTTAAAAGAAGACACCGTTATGATAAATAAATAAAGGGCACTTTTTGAAGCATCTGTTAATTCACATTCTACCCCAGGGAGACACAAAGTCAATTGAGACACAAAACCCCCAGAAATGTGTTAATCTTTCAGAATTCACACTTTCTTGAACTGCTGTTGGCCAAGAAAGAGAGTAGCTCATTTTGCCACTGCTTTGTGGAATGTGCATGCTGGATTTGAACTTACAGAAGAAAGAGTGAGTCTCCGAAAGCTTGTGTTTCCAAACAAACTTGTTGGACCATAACCTGGTGTCATGTGATTTCTGACGTTACAGGAGAAAACTATTGATTCTGGGTGCAGTAAGGCAATCACTTCGGTCCCTCTCTCTCATCAACATTACATCTACGTTCTGAACTTTACTTTCCTGAGAGAAGTTTCTACAGCAGACAGAGACTTTCTGCTAATAGCTGTTGAATTTTATATACCTGTGATTGAGAAGGTCAACACAGTCTACTCGACTGGCAACTTACCACCACCTTCAAAATTTGCTCCCTCCACCACTGATGCACAGTGCCAAGATGCATCAACAGACTGAGGTTCCTTTGGCTCAACTTCCAAACCTGTCATCTTTATTACCAAGAAGGACAAGGGCAGCAGATGCTTGGGAGTACCACCAGCTGCAAGTTCCCCTCCAAGATACACACCTTCCTGACTTCGAATGATATTGCCTGTCATTCATTGTCATTGGGTCAAGTCACAGGGAGCTTCCTCCCTGATAGCATTGTGTTTGCCCCTACATCCCATGGACAGCAGAAACGCAAAGTAGGGGAAATTGGAGTTGGGCTGTGAATACTGACACAGCCAGTGATGTCCACGTCTCATGAATGGATAAAACAAAATCGAAACATCTCAACCCAATCGATGAACCTTCATTGATTTTATTTGTTATCATTTCTCACTTAGCCATGTTTCACAGTTGATGCTGTATAAAGTTGCATTTCCATTTTTCATGGGGACTGAGTGTGTTTCTGCACTGTTGGGATGTAGTGTGTGTTTATGCATTTTTAATGCATTTAATATATTTTCTGGAATGGGTTTTAATAATGAAACTAACTCTTTACATGTTTAACGCAAGAATTTCTGGCTGATTACATTATTACAGTCAATTACATGCAGAATCGGCAATCCAGCATTCTTTCTAAAATATTCCAAAACTTGTTGTGGTCAATCAAGGAGTGGAAGCAGAGGAAAACCTGTCTATCTGTCTATCCCTCCTCACCTGGTATGACCATATCCCGAAAGGGGAAGATTCCCAGTCCTGCTGAAGATTCTCCTCTTCGAAGTCCAATTCCCAGACTCATAACCTCTGCTGCTGTGTGTGAGTGAACCCAACGCCTCACTATTTCTTGGTGTTCATTTTCTTTCAGGGAATTAAGGTTTCTTCCAAGAAGACCACGTAGTCTCTGAGCAGAGAGTTTCTGAAAGAGATCAAGTAGCAGTCATGTAAGATGATTGGTGTCCCATGTGCTGTCTTTTATACCATCCCTCTCTAAGCTGAGACCAGCCACATCTGAAGCCACAGTGTATAGTGTGCTCATAAATAGATTTACCCAAACACCTCTTTTCTTAAACAAAAACATTTTTAAAAATGCCTGCACTATCATTTGCAATTGCAAGTTATCCAAAATCCATGATCTATAAAGAAAATTATCTCTCATGAACAAAAGCTGTTTGCTCTGATGAAGATTCTTGCAGACTCAAAATGTTTGCTTTCTCTGTTTCCACAGATGCTGCCCAAGCCACTATGATTTCGAGCATTTTTGTTTTCAGATCAAAAACTGTTTGTTCATCCCTATTTGTACCTTTTGGCTTTCTCTGCTCGTGCATTGCATACATCATCTTTAAAACATTCAAGTCTTCTAATGGTGTAAGTGGAAATTATCATTGGTTGCTCATCTGATATCAGTTTATTCCTACGATAGTGTTCCTTCCCCAGAGAATGTCATTCCTGTGGCAGGCGTTTCAGCAGTAGTGTTGTTGTTGAACCATTAACTGATGGTAGATCTGTACTCTGTGCAGTTGGTACCATCAATCCTTTCTCATCAGCCGTCAGACGATGCAGCTTCTCTAGTTTGTGGTGATGTCAATTTAGCTGCTTGTTCTCATTTCACTGTATACAGTCAAGGTGACAACACCTCTGCACAGGTCTCAAATTGCCCAATGGGCTGAATTCTGTTGAGAGAATTGAATATTTTTACTCTGACCAGATCAACAATTCTGGCAATGATTCGGCAGCTTTATCTAAGTGAAATTTGGCTTTCTGCCATTTCACTTTAATTTTGTGACTCACTGCTGCTATTTCTCTTGCATTTTCTTTTAACGGAGGTAAGTAGTTTGTCTATGGCATGACATTAGTCACTGGACTGGACTACTTTCCATATTTTTGGTAGGTACATTTGTCCACATCCATTGACTGGCAGAGTGTTTACAACTGCTTCCACTCTTGAAATATCACTGACTGGTTTTCATGAATATTCTTCTGGAACAGAGAAAATACCAAAGGGCAGGTCTAATCATCCGTGCTACCCAAATGGCATCTAGAATGTTATTAGAAAAGTCCTGCTTTCATCCAGTTACGTGTGCCAGTATCCATCTTCTGTATGGAGGGTAATAAAAACTTATGCCTTGGCTTATTGGCAGTAAAATTTCTTCAATATTTGTCATAGGCTAATGTATTGATTTTTTAAATGTCAATGAAATTGAGGGCATATTTATTTAAGTGTTGTGGATTCTTGTAATAATCATTTTCAGTTCACGAAGAATGCGCTGGCAACAACCAAATTGCTTGAAATAGTGTGTGTACTTGGAATATAGGAACAGGGGTAGGCCATTCAGCCTCATGAATCGGTTCCACTATTCAATGAAATATTGGCTAGTTTCTATTCTAACTCGAGTCATCTCACTTGGCTTCATATCCCTTCATATCCAAGGCTAGAAACTATCTACTCATCTGATGTTTAAAGTTATTAATTGAGTCAGCATCCACTACTTTTTGAGGGAGAGAGTTCCAAACATCAAGAACTCATTTCATGGAGAAATATTTCATAATTTCTGTCCTGAATGACTAACTCTGATTTTAAGATTATGCTCCTCATCCTAATCTCCTCCACCTGTGGAAAACTTTCTCTGTATTATCCCTATAAATTGTCAATTAAAACCTCTGATCATTTCAGTCTATTATCCTTTTCATTTCTATATTGGAGATAAAGCAAGCCCACGTTAGTTCCTGATATTCTGATCCTTGAAGCTCTCATAACATCACTGATCTCATTCAATGCTCCTGATGTTGTCCTCTCCACAATGGCGAAACCAAACAAAGAATGGTGACTGCTTTGCAATATCATCTAGTCCCATGGGGAGACAATGGCCTAGTGGTATTATTGTTGGACTGTTAATCCAGACACCGAGGTAATGTTCTGAGGACTTTGGTTTGAATCCCAGCCACAGCAGATGGTGGAATTTGAATATCTGTAATTAAGAGCCTAATGATGATCATGTAATCGATTACCAGGAAAAACCCAAACTGGCCTTCAGGGAAGGAAACTGCCTTCCTTACCTGGTCTGGCCCACACGTGACTCCAGAACCACAGCAGTTGACTCTTAACTGGCCCTTGGGTAATTCAGGACGGGCAATGAATGCTGGCCCAGCCGATGACACCCTCATCCCGTGAATGAATGAACTAAGATCCGAGCTTCCTGTCATCTCTGATATAACAAAGTGTAGAGCTGGATGTACACAGCAGGCCAAGCAACATCAGAGGAGCAGGAAAGCTGACGTTTCTGGTCTGGACCCTTCTTCAGAAAATTCCTGTCATCTCTACCTTGCTCCTACTTTTCTGTCCTGGGGAAGCTCAACGTAAGCTCGAAAAACAACACTTCATCTGGGCATTCTCGACTGTAGGCTTAGATCATAAGTCCTGACCGCATTTTCATTTGTGTTTGTTCCCTGGCTTGATTTCTTCTTGTTTTCTTCCTATTCCCTTCACATTGAGGTCGAAGAGCAATAATCCTGCCATTCACCCCTCATCTAGGCATGTGTTTAGTTTATTTACTTGTCTCATTACTACTAATGAAATGTTTCTTCATTTAATGCCTCCTGCCCTCTACAAGTCACAGATCTTCCTCTACTGACACTCCTTCCCTTCATTTGCTTAAAACTTATTTCTTTTCTAACTTTTGCAGTCATAGAGTCATGGAGATATATAGCACGGAAACAGACCCTTCAGTCCAACTTGTCTATGCTGACCAGATATCCTATATAAATCTAGTCCCATTTACCAGCATTTGGCCCATATCCCTCCAAAACCTTCCTATTCATGTACCCATTCAGATGCATTTTAAATGTTGTAATTGTACCAGACTCTACCACTTCCTCTAGCAGCTCATTCAATGCACACACCACCTTCTGTGTGAAAAAGATGCCCCTTAGGTCCCTTTTAAATCTTTCCCCTCTCACCTTAAACCTATGCCCTCTAGTTTTGGACTCCCCTACCCCGGGTTAAAGACCTTGTCTATTTACCCTATCCATGTCCCTCGTGATTTTGTAAACCTCTATAAGGTCACCCCTCAGCCTCCGACGCTCCAGGGATAATAGCCCAGTCTATTCAGCTGCTCCCTATAGCTCAGATCCTCCAACCCTGGCAACATACTTCTAAATCTTTTCAGAACCTTTTGTAATTCTGGTGGAAGAATTACTATCTCTATTTCTCTCTGATCAGATCTGCCAGATCTACTGAATCGCTGCTAGAGATTGAAATGGAATTTTGAAACATGTTGCAGAGACTCTCTGGGCCAATTATTCAAGATGTCAGCTACACCATCCACATATGTTTTGGGAATTCTCCAAGGCTATCACCTGGATAAAAGGGAGCACTGTAATACTCCACCTATTAGCTTCGTTATGGCAGGCACCAGGAGATATTAAGGGAGCGATTGGCCTTCAGCACCTTGCTGCCTCTGGTGTGTACGGGGAATGGCAGTAGGTGAGGCCAAGGAAAGCAGGTGGTGGTGCTGCAGGATAGTAGGCAGAAGGGTAATCCCTCGCTAACTGGTAAAGAACAACCTTTCTCTATTGGGACCTCCTCCCCTAGGCCTTTTAGTGCCACATCTGAAACCCTGGGCACTGCCTCAGTTCCTTTACCAACTGACATGTGCCAGTGTGGTAGCCAGCACACTCCACCCATTCATTTGAACATGATGCATAGTGTGTACATACTATATATCACTGTATAGAAATTTGATTTAGGTGTGTGTACAAGTTGCTGTTTCAGCACGTGCGGGAAAGATCAGATTCCAATAATCAGCAATTCGGGCCAATATTCTGAGTAAAAAACTAGACTTTCAAGCAGCAAGTGTGGTTTATTAGCTCAACACCATTAACCATTCATTTTCATTCTCTCAGAAAAATATCCTCTTAGTGTATAAAGCACCCACTGCTCCCAGGAATCAATACTTAAAATAATTGTTCAATGTGTTTATTTCCACAGCCACAAAAAAACCCTTAAGATGAGGTGTTTAGCATTTATAAGTTTAATACTGGCTCTGGGGATGCAAAAGTGATTCACCCTGGATTGTTTAGGACCAGACGGTGATCTCAGTTGGAAAAGTAGGTGTTGCTGAGGCACATCAGAGACTACGAGAGCACTTCAACCTGTAAGTGCTCTCAGAAGCATGTATTTAAAGTTAAAGTTATTCAGGCAAAACAATTAGGACTCCTGAATCAGAGGAGCAACCACAGGTTCCTCAATCGGGCCATGAGTATGGTCCTTCCTGCCAGCAGTCCCTTCTCTAGGGTATGGGTCCTCCACATCCAATGACTTCTTCTACCATCAGCAGTGAGTCCATCAGCACGAAGATGGTGGGCTCTGCAAGAGGGAATAGGATGGGCACTCTGTTCATAATAAAATGCTGGTGCGTCACCAAATCGGATCTAATTCCATCTGTAATTGACTTAATTGGGACAGTCCAGCTTCATGGTTTGGGCAGCTGACTCCATCCTCTGTCCACTCAGGGACAGATAGAAAGCCTCAGGGAGCAGACCCAACACAGCTCCTCTCTCCTCCAACTCCACCATTACTGCAGCTGGAAAGATCAGCTCTAAATATTTGAAGAAAAATTTGTGTTTCAGCTCTCGGAAACTAGACTGAGGGTTTCATTATTTTGCTTCATTTAATAATCTATAAGAAAAGCGCTTCAAATAAAGATGCAGACGCAACAGTTCTGGACAAATCAAAATTTTTCATTGGCACCTACTTCTACTTCGTTTGGATTGAGTCCTTCAAATGTCTCATAGTCCATGTTGATCCTTCTAACAGCGAAACTCTGAAGATCAGCTGCTCTGGCACCACCTTCAGGAAAATCAATAGAGCATTAGTTCTGTGTGTGTGTGTGTGTGTGTGCGAGAGAGAGAGAGAGAGAGAATGTGTGTGAATGTGTGAGTGCATGTGTGGGTACATCTGTGAATGTGTGTTTGCATGTGTATCTGTGAAAGTGTGTGCGCATCTGAGTGTGTGTCCGTGTGTACTGCATGTGTCTCTGAAAGTGTATGTGTGTGTCTGTCTATGTATGAAAATGAGTAAGACTGTAATTATGAACCAGTCTAAAAATTGTTGGGAGGAAGAGCAGAAATATTCCATTTTTTCCAATGGAAAACAACTTCAACTTTAACAACATCATCAAAAATTAATCTAATCATAACACTAATCATTTCAGATTGCAATGTCACTCACCAATGTACGGTTTGATCAAACAATAATAGGTTTTCAGGTTACCAGTTTGATCCTGGAATGCAAGCTTAGCAATCCCAAAAATTATTTCTTTTTTTGTCTGAGAACATGTGGAAATATCAAGTGGCTTCGCTTTCCTGTGATAGAATGGTTAGGACATTATATTAAAAGCCTTTTTCAGAATGATGGTACTGTGTATGTTCACTAAAACAGTCACATTCCCCTATTGTTCTTAGTTCTAAATGAGGAGGTTTGTCCTTCTCATTGTATAGAGAACGTCCTTATTCAGTGTCTTGCCTTAGGTAACTATCAAAACTTAAATCTTTAAGGTGAAGCCTTAAACACACCATGTAGGTTTCCCTAGGGAGCACTGTGCTTTTGAAGAAACCAGAGAAACCGGGGCTTGAATGCAGATTGGAAGAAGGGAGCCTACGCAACAGTTAGCGAATAGGGACGTTGGAACTAGAGGTCACCATTTGAGAGGCAGGTTTATTAGCGTTTAGGACGGTATTTTTCAAAACATGGTCTCTTTTTTGAGACTTGAAAATTGTCATTGAGATTTGAGAGAATGGAGAACAGATTCAAGAACAGCTTCTTCCCCGCTGTTATCAGACTTTTGAACAAACCTCTCAAATGTCAATTCTGACTTCTTTCTCTGTACCTTCTCTGCAGCTGTAATGCTGTATTCTTCACCCTGTTCTGCTACCCTGATGAACTTTGTACGGTACGATCTGCCTCTATAGTGCGCAAAGCAACACTTTGTTCTTTACCTTGGTATCTCCGACAACGGTAAATCAAACTCAAACTCATACTTTTTTACATGTTACCTGTTATGGAAATATTTAATTTGACCCCCTGAACAAGGAGCCACATGCTCACACGAAATGCTCCTTTGCTGTTAGTAGTTGTCACAGTTGCTACTGTAGTGTTTCATCTGACACTCCCTGGAATTCTCAGGTTTGATGCTGTCCAGGCTTGAAGGCAAGTCATGTAAAAGTCAACATTTGATGTTGAGCATGCTTCCAGCTCATTATCGGATGATTTTGGGAATATTTACTGGACAGGCTTAACTTGCAAAGAAATGGTAGGTGAGGAACCAAAGCCCATAAAGACACCTCTCTCCACTAAAGAGTGGCAATTGGTTATGTACAACTGGAGGGCAACCACCCCACAAATGTGGGATAAAGTGAGGAGGTACAGCCCCATGAAATACCACATCCAGTAAGGGGTTTGAACCCATGCAACTGGCTTTATTCTGCACCAAATTCTAGTCATTGAACTAACTAAACTACAAAGAAATGCGCAAATATTTAACCTAATGAATACAGGCTTCAGCGCTATGCCTCGAGGATGGCATGTCAGTGTACCATTAGGAGATGCTCATTATACCATCATTGTTTCACAGCACGTGACCTCAGAGTATACCGATGCCAGTCTCCATCTTACTTGGAGGGAAAAACTACTTCAGACAGGTGCTAAAATGATTCATCTGAAGAATGTAACACTCACCTGAGTTCGGTGGGAGAAATGGTTTCTAGCTTCTCTTCACTGGCTGTACACAACATTGTGCCACCAATCGCATTTAATGCAGTTACATCTAATACCCCAAGCCCCTTCACATAGTGTGACCATAATGCATTAGTCTGAAACCAGGAAAATATTTCAAATTAGAGATTGGCACAGATTCAGAGCGATTTGCAAACGAAACAGGGACAATTGGAAGGGACTGCTTCTTATACAACAAGTATTTGGACTATGCTGCCTCATTATAGCGGTGATTATGGATTTAATAACAACCTTCAAAAGGGATTTGGATAAATATTCACAGGAGAAAGAATCTAAGGATAGGAAAATGAAGAAGGTGGAACGAGAGCAGCTTCAAAAAAAAAAGTCTGGTACTCATTGGGCTGAATTGTACTGTTCCAGGATACTAGAATTCTATTCCTGAGGAACAAAAGACATACAGATTTGCTGTGATCTAACTGAATGACCAAATTGGCTCAAGGGGCAATGACATATAAATTATTATACCACTTAAGCAAGAATCTGAAACGCTATTTGCAGCTCCTTACCATTGCAGCACTTCCACTGTTCTGTACTGCCTCTGCAAGTACGGAAGGATCAGTTATGTTCCACTGGCTAATCTCTTCAATGGTGTACACAGTAATGATTATTCCCAATTTCCTAATTTCTTCTTGAGGAAGTCCTCTGGGGTATATCTGTTTTGGAATATTTAGGCATAAACACATAACAAGGAACTTTTCAAACATAGAGAAACACAGCAGCTCTCATGAAGAGAGAAACATAGTTAACATTTTGAGTCCAATATGTTCTGAGATGGAAAACTGAATAATTGCTTGGCACCATGTAATAGCCCAGATGAGACTTTTTAATAACATATTTCATAGCATGTAGTTTTTGCAAGCTAAGCCAGTACTTTTGTCCATTTCTAGTGGCCCAGCAGCTACTGCAGTAAAGAGTCATCCATGTTGCATCGGGTTGGAAATCACATGTAGACATGCTAAGGGTGGCAGATTTTCTTCCTGAAAAGACATTAGTGAAGAGACATTACTGTCTTTATGGCAAGTGACAGTGGTCATGTTGTTGCCATCAGGTTAGCTTTTTAATTCCAGCAGCTGTGATGAGACCTGAATCAATGTCCTCAGAACATTAACCCATTATCCACCGATATTACCACAAAGCCAACACCTCCCCCATAACAACAACTTCAACTCATATTTATGTAGCACCTTGGATGTAATAAAATGCTTTAAGCTGCTTCACAGAAGCAAAGCCATAAAGCAACATTAGACGCGCAAGGCAATATTCGTGAAGATGGACAGAAGATTTGTGAAAGTAGGTATTTTTTAAGAGCTGTGTTAAAGGCGAATAGAGAAATGTAGAAGCAGAGTGAAATGGAAGTGAATTTCAAAGCCTCAAGTTTATGGAGGGTGGAATGTGAGGACCATAGACGTGCACTGGAATAGTCAAGTAATGAAGGTAAGGAGGTTTTCTTTTCACTCATGAGACGTGGGCGTTGCTGGCTGGCCAGCATTGATTGTCCGTACCTACTTTCCCTTGAGAAGGTAGTGATGAACTGCCTTCTTGAACCACTGTAGTCCACCTGCTGTAGGTAGACCCGCAATGGCCTTATGGAGGGAATTCCATGATTTTGACCCAGCAACCGTGAAGGAACGGTGATATATTTCCAAGTCAGGATGGTGAGTGGCTTGGAGGTGAACTTGCAAGTGATGGTGCTTCCAGTTATCTGCTGCCCTTGTTCTTCAAATTGAAGTGGTCATGGTTTTGGAAGGTGCTGTCTAAGGATCTTTGGTGAATTACTACAGTGCATCTTGTAGATAGCACACACTGCTACTGAGTGTCGGTGGTGGAGGGAGTGGATGTTTGTGGATGTGGTGCCAATCAAGCAGGCTGCTTTGTCCTGGATGGTGTCAAGCTTCTTGAGTGTTGTTGGAGCTGCACCCATCCAGGCAAATGGGGAATATTCCATCACATTCCTGACCTGTGCCTTGTAGATGGTGGGCAGGCTTTGGGAGTCAGGAGGTGATTTACTCACCGCGGTGTTCCTAGCCCCTGATCTTCTTTTGTAGCCATTGTGTTTGTGTGGTGAGTCCAGTTGAGTTTCTGGTCAATGATAGCCCCAAGGATGTTGATAATGGGGGATTCAGTGATGGTAACACTACTGCACATCAAGTGCTGGTGATTAGATTGACTCTTGTTGGAGACGGTCATAGCATGATATTTGTGTGCCATGAATGTTACTTGCCACGTGTGAGCCCAAACCTAGATATCATCCGGGTCTTGTTGCATTTAAACATGGACTGCTCCAGAATCTGAGGAATCGTGAATGCATCTGAACATTGTGCAGTCATCGGCGAACGCACCCACTTCTGACCTTATGATGGAGGGAAAATCATTAATGACGCAGATGAAGATGGTTGGGCCTAGCACACTACCCTGAGCAACTCCTGCAGAGATGCCCTGGAGCTGAGATGGCAGACCTCCAACAACCACAACCATTTTCCTATGTGCCAGGTACGACACCAACCAGGGGAATGTTTGCCCCCCAATATCCATTGATTCCAGTTTTGCTGGGGCTCTTTGATGCCACATTCAATCAAATGTGGCCTTGATGTCAAGGGCTGTCACTCTCACCTCACCTCTGGAATTCAGTTCTTTTGCCCATGTTTTAACCGCGGTGAGCATGTTGTGTCTGTAGGAGGTGCAGATCAGCAAATTCTATAACGAATGAGCAGTAGAATGCTTATCTAAGTAGGAAAGAAGATCAAGGCAGGGCTGGGAATTTCAGAATAAAAAGTGCACTATGTTTTGTGGTCCCAAGCGTCCTTCTCAGCAAGGTATAGCGCACCTGAAGGGATCAATTACCTTAACCTTTGACTGTCTGGAATTGTTGGAAGTCCGTTATCAGAATGCCTGCTTACAATGAATTTGACAGTGGCTTTTAGGTGGCATATCTGGACATTACTGTGAACTTTCTCATTTGTCATGATGATGGGTGGAAGATCTGCCCTCTCCCCCACCACTAACATGAACTTCAATCCTTGTATTCAGCCACACCTTCTGATGTTCCCTTCGATACTGATATGAAAGCAGTGCCTGGGACCTAAAGCTTTTAAGGTTTAATTGAAAGTCTACGTGCCATTAACTTAGTAGTAACTTCACACTGAAAAGAACAACAAAAAATGTGTTCGAAATCTGACTATTATTTACAATCAAGATTGACATGGTGTGAGTGTGCTATGGTGGTATGGATACACCTAGAAAGGCACAAGAGAATGGAGATATTCTGCTCCAGAGTTCTGATGTTTTTATTCTGTAAAATTGAGTAACTCCACCTTAGAGTCTTACCTCTCCCAGTTTTCTTTTAATAACAAAAAGTTGATCTTTGTTAAAGGCTAAGTTTCCCAGTTCAGTGAGGTTTGCAGCCAGGACACTATTGTTCAAACAGGCATCCAGATCGGTGGCAGCATAGATCGATGGCAGCAAAAAATGATCAGTTCTGTCTGGTGTTATGAAGACCAGGGCACAGTCTGTGGATGTAAAGGGAATGAAAGATGTGAGGAAGGTAATTGCAGCTTGGTTTCCCAATGAACGCAACTGCCTCCCTTATGTTATTCCTCCATTTAGTCGCGCACTTACAGCCACTAATGAGTAGGATGTCTAACGTCACCCACACCATTCGCACAATTACAGGAGCTAGGATTGATCAGGGAAACAGCAGATACGATCCTCACTGGATTTAATGAGCCCCCATTTTCTTTAAACCCATGCTTTAAATGCATTCCATTTGCTCTGTTTATCTTTCCATAAATTTGTTGAATATTTCTAAGCATTTTATGTTTTTATTTTAGTACTTAGAAATGTAATGCAGGAAAAGAAAACAACAGCTAAAAATATATATTAGTAATTCAAGCCAGGACATTGCAGAGTGTTTGTGAGAGTCTGAATTGCTGTAATTGGGATTTGCTGTAACTGTGAGATTCCTGTTCCTGAGTGAAGACACTCTGACACATAAAGGGAGGGAGAGTAGCACCTGGGCAGTTTGAATCAGACTTCAGTCACACTTTGTGGAGGGTTACAGAGTCAGAGTGAGCGTGGTGTGATCACTGGTGAACAGAGAGTAAGGGGAACCCAGGTTAGGTAGAGGTTCAGGAATTGCAGAAATCAGCCCTACCCACAACATACTTGCTTTCAGCGGAGGCAAGGGTAAAGATTATAGGAAGGATCGTCAGAATACAGGCTTTGAAGCCTTTGAAGGCTGTTCCAGTGGATAATATATGGTGGTTGTAGAGATTGCATAATGAATGGCTAGATAACACTTTTCATAAGTAGAACATACTTATTTGGTGTCAGATGAGAGACGCCTCAAACAAGAAGCAAGAGAGTAGAGGAACAATCAGAAATGAAGAGGAGTCATACCAGGCACGAAATGTTAACTCTGTTTCTGTCTCCACAAATGCTGCCAGACCTATTGAGTTTCTTTGGCATTCTCTGTTTTTGTTTCAGATTTCCAGCGTCAACAGTGTTTTGCTTTTAATCAAAAATAAAGTTTTAGCCTCTGCTATTAAACTAAAAAACATGTAGCAGTTAAAGCAGGAGAGAGAAAATGTTGGAGCAGAAAGCTTAGGATGTGTGGACTAAATAGATGATCTTTAGACAAAAACAAGGAGCGCAAGGAGCACACTGCTAATAGCTAATGCCAGCTCTGCTTGGAGACGGTAGCCAGTTATTGGAGCTCGGCTGTAAGACAATCAAGACTGTAAATTAATACACCAGTTTATAACTTTACAGCTCAGGAAAATGAGAAATAGCCTTAGTGGTTGAAGATGAAATCATATCAACATTGACAAGACCCAGGCTCCAGGCCCTCAGGTCTGTGTGGGTTCTGCAGACTCACAAATCCAAATCTTCATGAACGTCCATGCAACATTCAATGGCTCCTTTAAACAAGAATCCTTCCTCCAACAAAAAAGCCTGTGCGACTCTGCCTGACCTCCCTAAATGGTCAGGAACTCAGAGGCAGACTCTAATTAATTCGTTCTAGTGAAACTGGAAGGCACACAGCTCCCGCAATCAGATTGAGTTAACAACCTGACGGTGTATGAACATTTATTTAAGAGTACACAACCCGATTTGAGTTCATGGCAATGTCCTACTCTGCTGTCGTCTTGCCAATATGTATTTACTTTACCGTCCAGTTCAATATAAAGAAATATTTAACCAGTTTCTGGTTATATACCTGTTGCACATTGTGTTCTTCCTTTCACAAGCATTGGGGGGCATTTTTCCGACTGCTTATTCAAAGATTCATCATGGACATTTTCGGGAAAAGTCTGCAGAGTGAGAATATGGGTATAATTATTTAATTTGTACAGGGTGAATATATAATCAAATTTATTATCTGTTTAAATAGATATTTAGAATCCCTACAGTGTGAAGCAGGCCATTTGGCCAATCGAGTCCACACTGACCCTTTGAAGGGCAGACTAATCAGACCCACCTCTCAGCCCTATTCCTGTAACACTGCATTTCCCATGGCTAATCCACAACCTGCACATCCCCAGACACTGTGGGTAATTTAGCACTGCCAATCCACCTAACCGGCTCATCTTCAGACTGCAGGAGGAAACCTACGCAGATGTGGGAAGAATGTGCAAACTCCACACAGACAGCTACCAAGGGTAGAATTGAACCCATATTCCTGGTGCTGTGCTAACCACTGAGCCACCATCAGTCTATGGAGTTGAGGCCTATGCATTATTATTTTATTTTCCTGTTTTTCATTAGTTTTAGGATAGAGATGTTGCTTTTAAGAGTGTGTATGACCCATTACTAGTTTCCCTTGAGAAAGTGATTCTGAACCTCCTTTTAGAACTGCAGTAGTCCCAACATTGAAGACACTCCCACAGTGCTGTTAGGTAGAAACTTCCAGGATTTTGTCTAAGGGATGGAGTTGATATATGCCCAGATTGCGGTAGAAAGATGAGGTTTTCCCATATGCCTGCTCTCCTCGTCCTTCTAGGTGGTGGGGGTTGCTAGTTTTGAAGATGTTATTAAAGGACTTTTGATCAGTCAATGCAGTATGTTCCGCACACAATTGCAACTGGCAGGCGCAGTGTGCCAGTATTGAAAGAGCTGATGTTTAAGCTGGTAAGATTAACTGGACTGCTTTTTCCTGAAAAGGGGTGAGCTTGTTGTTACAATAGCAATCATATAAAGTAAAAACTATCCATTGCATTGTAAAATGATTGAATTTGACCAGCTCTGCAGGTATTGTGAATGCTAAGCAATAGATATCAATCTCTGATGCCAAGGTTTAAAGAAACAGCTGGTTGCAGAGGCAAATCAGGTGGTGAGGATAACACACTTGTAAGAGAGCTTTCATGATTGGGTTTCCTTACTGCAATTCCCCACACCCTGGTTGCCTGCTCCATGCTGGGGTCTGGTGTTGCTTTACATTCGACCAATACAATCAGGGTTTATTTGCCAGCCCAAAACTTAGTAACATTTCTTACGTCTATTGCTCTTACCTTTTAGAGAAACTAATGCCAAGATCGGAGAATGTTGTAATCACTCCAATTCATCAGTGAATTGGACATGTAATATTTTAAGTGCATCATACATTAAATCTTTCTTACCGGTTGAGTACTGGAAATGACCACAAGGAAACCTAGAGTAAAACATGAAGAACATGTGTTAAGTCTAATCTATCTAGTTTACAAGTGGTTTATGAAAAGAAACATATTGGTGTTTCCGTTTTTGAGAACTCTGAGACAATCAGGGACGAGCCAGTTTTTGGAATTGTGTCGGTGCCTCTTGAGGTTACGTGACATTGAATGGCAATGGATTACTTGTTCAACAATGAACTGCTTCTACATGGTTCACCCTGGCAATGGGAGTTGGACTATCCCATCCCCTGCTGAAAGAGAAGGTTTTCCAACACCAGGGTAAATAATGATGTATTTTTATGCTACTTTATTCAATAACCTGTCCAATATTAAACTTGCCTTTGTTTATTAGTTCAGATCTTATGGAAACCCCAACCCCAACATTTCAGGTTAATTGTCTACAACATTATTCTGGCTAAGACACATCCAAGCTTAACTAATTTTATTGATCTGTTTATAATTTCCCTCATAAATTTAGTGCAGAAAATTGCTGTTAAAGGACCTTTTTTCTTCAGAAGTGTTCCTATGTTTCCAAGGTATGTAACAGAGGATAAATGCCAGCCACAAAAGAAACTGCAATCTGGTTAATGGGATGGAATAATTTGGTTTGAAGGTTTATTCACCCTTAAGGAATCAGTGTCAAAAAAAAAACAGCCCTCTACACTCTGATGAAGGGTCTAGGCCCGAAACGTCAAGTTTTCCTGCTTCTATGGTGCTGCTTGACCTGCTGTGTTCGTCCAGCCCCATGCTTGTTATCTCAGCCCTCTACACTCCTCCTAGCCCAGAATATTGAAGCAGGATAAACCCATAAATAAAACAGATACTGGCTCAAATGGTACTGAGCTTCAAAGGCTGGATTGCCATTACTCCAAACTTAATGGTATTGAACACAAAAACAGAAGTTGCTGGAGAAACTCAGCAGTTTTAGCAACATCTATGGAGAGAAAGTAGAGTTAAGCATTTTGGGTCCAGTGACCTTTCTTCAGAACCATTGAGTTTCTCCAGCAATTTCTGTTTTTTTTTAAATTTTCAGCATCCACAGTTCTTTGTTTTATTTTAATGATATTAGAGTTAGAGTTCAGGAATGCACTGCCTGACAGGATTGACTCACCAAAGGCAATATTGACCAACACAGTCTTCGGGGAAGTGGTCAGATTGGTCTTCTGCACCATGGTTAGATAGTTAGATGTCCAACTAACATTCTGCAAAAGGAAGCAATAATCTTTGTCTTTATTAAGGGGAGAGTTGATCAGACTTTACCAATGTCTTATGATATTACATTACTGGAGATCCCTCTTTATCAGTGAAAGAACTGGAGTCAGTCATTCTGTCCTTTGAGCCTACTGTTCTGCTTCAAATAGATCATTGCTATGATCAAATAGATCAAAGACCATTGCTATGCATTAACTCCATTTAAAATTTAATAATCTTGTTTAACAAATGTCCACCAAATTCTTGCTAAAAGTATTTTTACTTACAAAAATACTGTGCCCCAAGCAAATGTTCATTATCTTTACCAAGCTTATAGCATCATTTTGTTCCTGTAAAGAGTCCCGTCTGCTGAAGATTACTCTGAAAGGGTAAGGTATGTTAAATGATTGAGCAAACAGGTTAAGATGCCTGTTTCACACTCCTACTATGCGTGTCAAGACAAGCAGAGCTCAGCACTAAGCACGAATCTTCAGTCAAGCCAAAAAAACATTCTGCCTATAACATAAATTAATAATTTGGCATAGGTCTTTCGGTGCAGAAATGATGCCAAGTTTTGATTATTTCAATTGGCCCCAAGCCTTATCATAGCTTTTGTGGGATGGCTTATGGAAAGGTTTACCAGTCTAATACCTGGATTGGGCAGGTAGTCTTATAGAGAAAGACTGGACAATCAGGAATTTTATCTGCTGGAGCTTAGCAGGGTAGGAGGTGACTTGATTGAAACATACCAGATCCTGAGGGGTCCTGACAGCCTGCAGGTGGAAAGGATGTTTCCCATTGTGGGAGAATCTTGAACGTGGGGTCAATGTTTAATCAATAATGGGTTATGCATTTGAAACTAAGATGAGAAGAATTTTTTTCTCAAAGAGGATCATGAATATTTGGAAATGGAAATGGCAGTGGATGAAAAGCACTTGAATATTTTTAAGGCAAATGTAGATACATCCTTGATAAGCAGGGAAAGATCACCAATGATAAGTGCGAATTTGAATAATTAGATCAGCCATGATCTTGTTGAATGATGAGGTAGACTTGAGAGGCAAGAGGCTTACTCCTGCTCCTAATTCATATGTATATATGTTCGTATGGGACAGTTTCAGATTTTATCTAGTCTTTGTGTCAAGGGAATGCACACTTTTTCAAGGAAATGCATATGTTGGCAGTGCAATCTACCCTTTTAATTTAATCCTTTGAGTTCTGGGATCAGTCCAGTGAATCAATATTGTTCTGTCCAAGGCCATTTTCTCCTTGAACAAAAATAAAGTTGCTGGAAAAGCTCAGCAGGTCTGGCAGCATCTGTGAAGAAGAAAACAGAGTTAATGTTTCAGGTCTGGTGACCCTTCCTCAGAATGCGAAGAGTCTGAGGAAGGGTCATCAGACCCAAAACGTTAATTCTGTTTTCTCCTTCACAGATGCTGCCAGACCTGCTGAGCTTTTTCAGCAAGTTTGTTTTTGTTCCTGATTTACAGCGTCTGCATTTCTTTCGGTTTTCATTTTCTCTTTGAGATGCCATGCCCAGAAATAAACAAAACACTGTACCTTCAGATTATAGTAGCAGCGATCTTGAGCTTTAGTAAAGAAGTAGTTAATTCAGATGCTGTAAATATTGAACTGTTGAATTAAGATTGAATTAATGTATTTGAGAAAAACATTTTTTGAAGTTTATTGCCTTCCTAACAATTTGCAAGAATTACCATTATTAAAAGAAAACGACATTAATACTGCATGAGAGGAGAATGCTGATTAGATGGCAAGCAGACTTTAATCTGTAGAGGTGCTGTTGTGGAGAATGCTCCAGTTAATGAATATAGACAGCTAACCACCAAGCTTAGTTTAAATTTTAAATCAGGCAGCTTGACTCTGATGACATTGCATTAAGAAATAAACTAGTGAATGGTTGTCATCTATTTTATTGAGTTTAAGCAGATGCAATACATGTACATTTTTTTTATTCACTCACTTGTGCAACATGGACGTTACCGGCTGGCCAGAATGTATTGCCCGGACTTTTTTTTGCAAAGAACAGGGCCCTGTGTTTTAAGATACATAGTTTTCAGTCAAATGTGCCCAACTCACAATCCTAAAATGGTCGTAAGTAAAATTCTTTGCACACTCAGAATTATCAAGTAAATGTTGTCCAGTTGTAGAAAAGTATCCAATGTTGGATGATATGGTTTGAGGTTTACAAGTGAGGGCTGATTGGGTGCATTCACTACCTTTCCTGTTTTGAACAGAAAATAGGGTATCCTATTTCGTGCAATATATCAGTCTTTAGGGCATACAGCCTACATACCTGGCACCCCACTGGCATTTAAATTCATACCACAATTCTCAATTGTGTTATAGGCAGATGGTCTTCTTGGCTCATGAGCATGCTGTTAGTGGCAAGCATCACTCATGTAGCTGCTGCACAGGGGCAGCATGAAACAGCTAGGTTCAAACCTGTGAGATACCTTACCCTTCCTGGGTGATTTGAAGTCGTCTGGAGAATCTTCGCAAACAAAAGTGACATGAGCTCAAGAAAGATAATAAACATTTAATTGTTCCTCACTATGGGTACAGTATTTTTGGATGTAAAACTATTTTTATTACCATTTTATACTATTTCACCACGGTTTTATGTTTCAGGTAAATACTCATTGTAGCCGTGTTTTCAGGTATACAGATTTAATGTTCTAATGCCATTCTATAATCCAGAAAATTCTAAAATACAGAAATGACTTGGTCCTATGTATTCTTGACTGGAGATGTTACAGTGTAATAAGATTCATTGGAAATTAGCAATAGAATGAATCATCAATAAAATAACAAGTTAAAGAATTTATACCAGTCCACAGTGAAATAGTTTATTTCAGCTAAAATTATTGATCACAGACAATTTAATGAAATGCAACTACTTAGAATTGTGTTACGTAGTGACTGTCACAGATAAAAGGTGAGCAAAAAGTTTTAAAAAGTAGATGTCAGAACAAATAGTTGTGTTCCATTGATGAGATTTGTAAGATTATTATACTTTTGGACTTTTGCTTCAAATATAAAGTAGATGAAGGGGGTCATGTGATCTGTTCTGCAGTCTGTCTGAGAGTAATTCTGGCTGGATTGATTGCTATAGATCAAAGGACAGTTTCGATACTTTACTAAGATGGCGGTGCAAGCTATTTACACATGGTGACAATGGCAACAAGTCTGAGAGTATCCCAAAGCCCAAAAAAGCTGCATAGATATCAGATTATAAACATTATGCAATGTTTAAAATGTCTCTTTACTTCTAAGATGCAAGGTGTTAGGATCTAATTTGGCAAAGTAGTATTTCTACCAAGGGATACAAGATTAAAATGTTTCATCACACCTTGAGGATGAGGGCAAAGGAAGCCATTTTTAAGATCAGGTTACAGGCTTCCCTACCACAGGATGGTAGTGGAGGTTCTTTGTGGTCAGCAGAGAGAAAGTCCTGTCTGAATTTAGAAGCTCCCACAGCTGGATACGCAAAGGAAACAGTTGCTAGTCAAAGAGGCGCATTCTGTAGCCACCTAAGAATTCTGCGAGCAAGTGAAGCATTTCTGCCAATCATTCAGAATGACGACACCTTCTCTATCAACAAGGTCATGCTTTGAGTAATAACGTCCAACCTCTTATTGATGAAGGAGGACAGTGGGAGAGAAGGAAAGAAAGGGAAGCAATTCCTACACTCTGGATCCTATTATCTCATGGGATGTCTGCCCCTTGTGGCCAAAAATCTGTGGGCAGAGGATTGGCCAGTTCAGTCACAAGAGATTCATGGCAGAACTCATGTCGCCTTCACATCAAGGGTCAGCTAATGAAGACGAGGGATGGTCAAGCATTTCTCTTGGAGTTTTCAGTAACTAAAAGAAATTGTAGAGTTTCTTAAAGGTCCTACAGGTATAATGATATAAACAGGACATGGGCACATTGCAATTCGTTAGTATTGCATCATTCTATGCAAAATTGTTTCCCTCCCTCCTAAAATCAAAATAATTATGTCCTTTAACAACTGTGTTCTGGCTGATTTATGAAATGAATTTTGATCACTATGATAGTTGCATTTTGGAATTAAACATTTCTCACCATCAATTACTCAGTGATCTCCAAGTCGTTAAAATAACAAACACAGTTGACAATCTATTCACATCTTAATTCCTGAGGCTCCTTAATTAAGTAGCATGACTGGACAAGTTTTGTACAATGTTATTGTGAAACAAGGGCATTCCACCTTACTATTGGAAATCAACATTTCACAAGCTGTACTTGTCTTCTTAAGTGAACCGTGAATGAACTGGGTGACATAAACAGAATAATGTTAAAGCAGAGACTTTTAATCAAGAAGCTGCAACTGAGTTAGATGATTTACCACCTTCATAAAAGGAAAGAAAGAAGCAAGTTGCATCCACGTTGTGCCAGCAGTACGAATCTATGTGTTTTCTTTGTTTGGGTTTTATGTTAGCAAAAATCTACCCAGCTTAAAAGATCAATACCAGAGTTTGGTTTGCATTTATATCAATGAAGTTGAGGATACAGCAAACTGTGGGGAACAATGCTAGAGGAAGTACACAGGTTAGCAGTACAAGGCAGAGAACACAAAGCATAACTTAGGCCAAAAAAATGTTGATGTGACATATCCTGCAAACCAGATTCTAAAAATGTATTAACAGAAAAGTATTGGGGTGCAGATACAGAGACAGTTCTGACGAAGGGTCACCTGACCCAAAACATTAACTCTTATTTCTCTTCACAGATGCTGCCAGACCAGCTGAGCTTTTCCAGCAATTTCTGCTTTAGTTGTGTGTGCGCAGAGACTTTTTAAGGTAGTTAGTAAAAACAGTAAAATCAGATTTGACTGAGGTTTTCAAAATCATGAACAGGCTGGATACAGTAGGATAAGGAGAAGCTGTTCCCATTTGTCAAAATAAAGAATGAGAGGGCTTACATTGAAAGTGACATGCAAACAAGGCAACGTGATGTAAGAAAAGCATTTTTCAGAATGAAAAGGGTAAGACTATAGTCAATTAGCATATGGAGTGCACAGCCTGGAAATGTGGTGAAGGCAGGTTCAATTAAGGCATTCACAAGGTTTTGGATGATTATTTGGATAGAAATAGCATGCGGGGATATGGGGAAAAGCTAATGACTAGTGCCAGGCAATAGAAGCAGTGGAGAATAGTGGGCTGAATGGCCTCCCTCAGTCATTCTGCAATTCAGTTGAGCTCCCAACGGGGTTCAATATGGGCATGAACTCACTTTGATTATGTCACTGAAGCTAAGTCAATCATACAGCATCAGCATGTCAATGTTCAGGCTAAAACATAACCCCAACTAATGTTTAAGTGGGTCAGCCGATCAGAAAATTTACCGCTAGGAGATAATTTTCATGATAAATATGTGAAAAGGAAAAATATCAATTTATACAGTAGCTGGCCAAGAGAATAGGACTAAAGTAGTACAAATCTAATGGGCCAAATGGTCTCCTTTGCTGAGATTGGTCTGACATCCATTAATCGCAAAACAGACACTCTGACATATCACTGACACATTCACAAAGAAGTTTTAATATCACCACTAAAGGCCTATAACACTTGTCACATCAAGAGACATGGAAATGGCTGCAGAGCTACAGAAAGTAGGGTTTGAAGAAATGGCAAGAGACTAACCAAAGACAGCTTTTAAAGAAAGTGGAGGGTGTAATTTCAGACGATGGAGCGCAGGCAGCTGAATACTATGATGCAGGGCAAGAAGCATGGAAATAGAGTCAGAGGACTGCTTTGGGCAGCAAGCTCTCAGAGAATGATGCTCTGACTGAGTTGGACAATACACAAGAGACATTGGAGGAAGAGGCCCATGTTAAAGACTGCAGGAGAAGAGCACAAGGAGGCGAAGTGCACAGTCACAGAAGATATCATTTAAATATATTGATAGAGTCAATATATTAACGTGAGAGGGATAGAAACCTGAAGAAAGAGATTCAAACATGAATTTGCAAGACAACATACCTTTGGAGAGGAAAGAGATGGCTGTGTTCAAGGACTTTAAGGGTTGAGCGTGGGAGAGGGAAATGACACCAGCAGTATTGAAAAGGTGATTAGGCTGGGGGCAATAATTGATGAGAGAATCACTTACAATATAGGATCAGAAAGAGGAGTTGGATGGTTGGCAATTGTTTGGAAATGGGATCATTCAAATGGGCAGACGGTAAGCCTCGTGGTCAAAGTGAGACATGTTGTGAGAGAAATTATGAGAAAAAAAATGTAAATTGAAGGTTAGGGGGCCTGGCTTGGGTAGAAAGGATGGTTGTAGTGGATCAAGGGTTACGGGGAGAAAGTGGAAGAATGGGGTTGAGAAATTTATCAGCCATGATTGAATGGCAGAGCAGACTCGATGGGCTGAATGGTCTAACTTCTGCTCCAAGTCTTATGGTCTTATGTAGGGGCAGCTTTGGTTCTTGAGAAAAAGGGGGATGGAGCTGAGGTAGACAAATGTAGTGTCAATCTCAGTGACATATTCATGGCTCCTCATGCTCATTGTTGGAGCAGCGGATGGTAGGGCAGAAAAGAGGAGTTTAAGAGTGTTGACAATGGAGGAAAGAAGCCAAAAGTTATCTTTGTTCTACAGAATGATCCTGGTGGGTAGTTTCTGACAGAAAAGGAGGAACCACTTTATAGGATCCAGTTGGTCCTACTGGTCTACAGCTAAACCTATATATACCCAGTGCACTGAAGTAACTCAGTAATAATTTTACTCCATACTAAAACCTGTTTGAATTCTTAGACAGTGCCTGGTTAGAGGATTGAGATGAGCTACCAAGGGGAATAGTCAGAATGAAAGATAATGTTGGAGACAAGAATGTAACAAGTAAAGATGAGGATTAATTGAACAGATCACCATCTGAAAAACTATCGTGGCAACTGAACAGCTGATGATTAGTGAATGGCAGCTTGGACAGAAAATTATAAATGAATTAGGGGAAAATGTTCCTTCAGTGCAGGGGGAGGGGGAGCGGATAGCGAAAGCAGAGGCACAGTGAAGGGTATGGTGTCTAACTTTAATTAGTTTCCCAAGCTATGTTTCTTGGATCCAAATTACTTTCTGTAAGCATTCTTTGTTCACAGCTTAGTGGATTCACATATTCTCTAGACTAGCATCATCATTCCACTATTACCCATCACCATCATTACACATTCTGCTGGCAACTCATTAGAGTTAAAAGGAATGGTGAGCCATAGATGTAATAAGACAAGGCGTTGTCTGAAGTCAACATATTGGATGTAGAGGTTTCATAGGAAATGATAGGGTCAAGGGTGTTGTTGTGTGTATGGCACAGTGTAGGGAAGGCAGCTGCTAGGTGAGAGGGGTCACCTTCCAGTTTCTTTCAGGTTCCACTAACAAAGATAGAAAGATGAAAGAGTTGCATTTATCAAGCACCTTTTACGATCTGAGAGTGTTCTAAATGTTTCACATCCACTCAGAGACTTTCGAAGGGTAGTCACTGTTATCATACAGGAAGCATTGCAACCAATGTGTGCAGAATAAGCTCCCAAAAGCAATGTTGATGGGCAATGGAATACTACTGACAAGCAGTACTCAGACAGTGGGATTTCTAACTCAAGGACCTAAATTCTTGGAAACATCCAATTGACAAGTTAAATGGCTAGTGGGCACATAGCTCCTGCAGTCTTTCCACAATAGGGACAACACAGAGTTCCCAGTGGTTTTCTAGAAAGAAGGTAAGACCCCTGCTACCAACATGAAATTCTACCTATAGATAAATACAAAGAAAGCATTTGTTTCTATAAAGTCTGTAACTTACACACCCCTTTTGACAAACAGCAAATTAACATAATTTTGTCTGGATCACAAAGTAATTTTTAAAAGGTTAACTTTAACTCACTCTTTCTTTCAACAGTACAAAGCTATCATTTGTATATCTTTTTGAAATCTGAAGTGAATTCTACTCACCGTTGCACTGCACAAAACTAGTTTAGAAACAATGTAATGCAGACAAGTAGCTTACTTTTTTAACTACTCAGGTGCCTGTGAAGCAAAATTGTGATCAAGTTTCTGGAAGTCCAGGCTTTACTAAGACACTTTACCTATAACATGGCTTCATAGAGAAATCCAAGTGTGGTACACGAATAGTCATGCGATGGTCTTATTTGAACAGACATGCAAAATTTGGAATAAGTTGGATTTGTTTTTGGCTTTCATAATTCAATAAAAATTTTACTTCATGCCAAAACCATTTTGAATTCTTAGTCAGGGAGTGCCTGGTTGAAGATACTGATTGAGAGAATTCTGAACAGATGTAACCATTTATCTACGGTTCAGTGAAAGCGATCTCTCCTCAGAATCCTGGCTGACACTCAGAATGCAGGAATGCTGCTCTCCCTCACATGCCATTCTTTTGAATGAGGCACTAAACAACAGATATCTCTTCTTAAGTTCATTCTTGGGATATGGTAGTTACTGGTGTTTATTGTCTGGTCCTTAATTGCCCACAAGAAAATGGTGATGAGTTGCATTATTAAATATTATTGGCCAATTTAGAGTGTAATTAAAATTCAACCAAACTGTGGCAGACCTGGAGTCACATGTAGCGCACACTGGGTAAGTTGTCAGCTTTCCTTGTCTAAAGGATTTTAGTGAACCAGATTTTTTTTTTTGACAACAGTCCAATAACTCCCTGTGACTGAATTCTATGTTTTTTTGGCTAAATCTGAGTTACTACACATTTTATGGAAGGTTTCTTGCTCCTAGTGAGATTTCTCTCCGTTCTGCTTTATTAACTATTACATCACTCTTATGGCACCCCTCACATCAGATACTAGCATTATCATAATTGACTATCTACATGTCCCTTAGTTAGCCTTAATTAACTTAACTAATTGCCCATTTCTGGTCAATGGGTATTCAGAATAGCTTTTATCTGTGAGAAGACATTGGGTTCACATCCAAATGCCTTCCCCTGCCAGTTTACAACCCTATCTGCCTCCAATTCCACCTTGAAAGGATGAATAAAATCTGGCCCCTAGTCTGGGCCTCTAAATTTAATGTTCAATTATGTGACCATCACACACCCACAGCTCTTACAAAGAAAGGAGGAGAGTTTCCTTCATCTTTTTTATAGAGGATGAGAGAACGGTCCGGAGATCGGGGGAAAGGTGCCTGCTCATGAGGACCCAGGCTACACAATGGGTTTAGATCAGCCAGTTGGTGCCAGCGATAGCTCAGTATAATTAGTTTCACCTGAAATATCAACTGACAATGATCCTTTCAGTTACTGAGAGATTGGGAACTTAGGAACTGACAACATTAGGAATATCCACTTCTGTTCTACACTGTTGGAAATGTGCTTAAGGGTAGTTAAGGGTACGTCCAAAAGGTAGTGGACACCAGGAGAACCCCAAAGGATATGTTGGCAATTCCAGTCTTCAAAGATCATTGAGGCTGTTTGACCAATCCTTTCCAATTTTGTTTTGTTACTCCAAAAACAGTTTTCTTGCAAGCCTCTTTGTCCTTAAGGGGTGTGTTTATTTATCCCACAGTACTATTACATCAGTCAGCTTCCAACTTAACAAGTTACAATACAATGAAGGGAGAGGCCCCTGTCTCTGCACTTCCCAGCCTGTGAAACTGTGCCATACAGGTGTGATTAATACTCTACATTAAAGTGCACAAAGCTGCAGTATTGTTGTTCAACCGGTCCCTAATTAGACTTCAGCTTTTGGCTCCGTTGACACTTGTGAACATTTATTAATGGGCAATGTAACAAACAGGGCGTATCTGCCCTTTTCAATGGGAAGCCAGTACAGATGGTGACAGAACAGCCTTTTATTCTTAGCAGGGGGAAAAGCAGATTCTAATGAGCAAAAGATGAAATTTTTTGAGTGAAAGTTTCCAAAGAAAAACCATCCACCATCTGAAACTGATCCATTTTCTTTTACTGGTCAAAATAATAGAATACCACCATTTATCGCTCCATAGATATTTTTAATTATTTAGACATGTTTATAAAACACATCAGAAGCAATGAACTCATGTCTCTTGGCTCAGAAGTAGGGAAATTATCATTGCAGCACAACAGCCCGTCTATATTTTACACAGTTCTCCTGATCAGTAGCCTCAGTTGGCATTAACAAAATACTATATTGTCATAACCACTAGACTAATAGATTTAACCAGGACAATTTCCTCTCCAACTGTAGTAAGCCCTAATTACATGAAGCGGCTAACCATTGGAAAGCACGCAGCAGTTGACACATATGCTGTATAATTTAGTGTATGTTTCTGGCAATCATCCTCCAATATCCCAGTCTCCAAAACTTCAACCCCCCCCACCCCCAGTCTCCTTTATCTACTCAGTAATGTGGAAAATTGGACTTGTCTACAAAACAACTTCTCTCCTACCATGGATAAAAAGCTGAATGCCGGAGGTAAATTGAGATGGACTTCTCTCAACATCAAGGAAGTGTGGTGTCAAGGAACCCTGGCAAAACAACAGTCTGTGCTAGTCAGGGAGAAATCTTGGAATTATTTTCCTATTCCTTTAAGGTCACTAGGTCAAAAACCTAATATTACTGTTTGTATCCCTTCACCACAAGGACTACAGCAATTTAGGAAGGTAGCTGACCACCACCTTCTCAAAGGACACTGGCCCTGATTGTTGGAGGCCAATTATCTCAGCCCAAGCATATGACTGCAGGAATTCCTCAGGGTGTTATCTTCGGCCTGTCCATCTTTGGCTAATAAATTAATGATCTTCCCTCCAAGGAATGGTCAAAAGTGATGTATGTACAATGTTCTATGTCATTCACGCTCTTCAGATACTGAAGTAGTCAATCCCTGCAAGGTTTTGAAATCATTCAGACTTGAACTGATAATTGGCACATAACATTCACACCATATAAGTTCCAGGAAATGGCCAACTCCAGCAAGACTGAATCTAAGCACCTTCTCTTGGCATTCAGTGACATTACGTTTACTGAATCCCCCATCATGAACATCCTTGACCAGAAAGCAACAGACCAGTCATATAAATATGCTGGCTCCAAGGGCAAATCAGAGACTGGGATTTCTGTGATGAGTAACTCTGCTCCAGTCTCCCCAAAAGCCTGTCCATCATCTACAAGTCACAAGTGAGGACAGTGATGGAATAATTCCCACTTGCCTGGATGGATGCAACTCCAACAACACTCGAGAAGCTTGACACTATCCAGGTCAAAGGAACCCACTGACTGGTACCCAATCCTCCATCTTAAATATTCACTCCCTCCATCACCAAAGAAAAGCAGTCTCTACAAGATGAAGCTCTACATCAACTCCTTCCAAAACCACAATTTCAACCACCTAGGAGAACAAGGGCAGATGATGTATAGGAACATCATCAGCTGTAAGTCTCCCTCAAAG
This sequence comes from Ginglymostoma cirratum, assembly GCA_024137785.1. NCBI lineage: Eukaryota > Metazoa > Chordata > Chondrichthyes > Orectolobiformes > Ginglymostomatidae > Ginglymostoma > Ginglymostoma cirratum. Next base: position 41,670,831 of record JAHRHZ010000023.1, on the reverse strand, counting down.
TCACACACCATGCTGACTTGGAATCATACCTTCACTGACACGGGTCATAGGTTTGTTATTTGCCCCTCTCTGATAGGTCTGAATGTGCACACGGACTGTTACCAGTTGAAGACTTTAGCTCACCACCACATTCTCAAGGTCAGTTAGGGACAGATAGTAAATACTGCCCTGGTGAGCGTAGCCCACATCCTTCGAACAAGCAAAAATAAATGACCTTACCCTCATAGAACCCACTGTTTTCTGTTGTCTGTGTGAGGAAATTTTGAGATCTGAGAGGGCAAGTGTGCATTGCAATGTGAATTGGCCTGAATGAGATGTATGCTTTTAATAAAGAAATTCCTAGTTTTGTAGTTACAGAGTATCAACAGAGCAGAGAAAGGAAGAGCTGTGACATTGTGTTAATGTTAAGTTAGCCTTGATTGGTGAGTTATTTGCTTTGATTGGCCTCTTCACTTGTTACTTATTTGTCTGCAGAATACTTAACAAACTCTTGTCATAATCCTTTATAATCTAATTTCAGAGTTCCTTTTTGTTTCCCTAATTGTTTTCCATACCTTTCCTGACATCTTTGTATTCCTAACTCTTCCTAATATCTTTCCTGAGTGGATCATCTTTTAGTGACTTTTTTTCCTTTATCTATCTACTATATCCCTTTCACTTTTGTTCCTTTCTTACTCACCCACATTTCATCATTGGTCAGTGCGTATTTTTATTTTGGCAGAATATGTTTCCTTGAAACTGTATTGATCATCATTCAAACTATTATGCAATGCTGTTTTATCTGTTGTTAACCGTTTGCTTCCAGTTTATTCTCTTTAGCTCCATTCCTGTTCCCTCAGAATGAAATTTTATTCCATGCTAGTGCCTTGCTCTTTGTCTTTTTTAGGGTTATTTCAATCATTAATTTAAAGCTTACTACATTGTGATCACAATTGTCTGCATGGTCTCTATACTTCTACTATCTACTCTGGTTCCCACAGTGATTGTTCTAATTAACTAGCACTTACTATAACGTGGAGTCCAACAGGAAAACAATCTTAACAGCAATAGAAAATATTGGTATAAATAACATTGATACAGAATTTTGTGAGATAGCACCAGAAATAAATACCCTGTTTGTAAAGCTCACCTTGTTTGACAATGTCCTTAAAGGAAAGGAACATTGATTACTTACTTAAGGGCCTCAGTTGCAGAGGGACAGGTAGACCACCTAATGGCTTTCCTACCAGGAACATAATGGGAGTGGAAATAGGAAAGTATTGGGATTCCCAGCTGTCACCAACCTGAACATGGAGAATAGAACTAAATGCTTCCCATTGGTTCTGCTGGAGTTTGCACCAGATCAAATAGACTGGACTAAAGTTGCTGGGTATATCCATACACCCTTTTTTGAACAAGGGCATAACACTTACACATCTCCAATTCATTGGCACACAACTATATCCGGAGGATTGGAAGATTATGGCCTGTACTGTGCAATTTCCACCCTTACTCCCTTCAGAATGCTTGGTTGCATCTCATATGATCCTGATGTAACATTAACCACCCAACAAGTCCTCTTTATCAATTTTAGACCTATCCAGTGTCCCAACTACCTCCTCCTGCACTGTGAGTTGAACAGCATATTCTTCCTTGGTTGTACTGACCCACTTAATACCTAAATAATGAGTGCCTTGACGGCATTACTCGGGAGCATTTGGAAATAAAATTAAGTATTCCTATTTTCATGGTCATATTTTGAAGAAAGAAAGTTCTCATCTCAACAATATCAAGTATTTCTAGATTTTATCTGGGTGGGTGACCAACTGATGCTTCTAAGTTATGGCACATATGAGACTTGAACCTAGGCCCTCTGGCCTTGGAGAGGGGACAGGGGTGAGGGAGGGTGGGGGGGGCACACTACTGGTGCATCACAAGGGGTCCATTATGTTTGTATTTATATTGTTATTAAAAATATAATTTTCTTACTCAACAGAGCAAAGTGAAATAGATCAATTGATGCTTCATGCAATAATTTTAATAAATACATTATGTAGAACATTGATAAGTCATTGAGCGGTGTAAACATTTTAATAATTGCACCGAATACTTTTTAGTATAGAAAATATACAAGCACGGTGGTTGCTTAATCTAATACCCTTTTTCACTCTTAGAGCTGATGACTGTTGAACACTTACCAACAGCCTTTCCCGTTGGCTGCTCTTTATCATGAAGGTCATCAGTTCTACGAGTGAGGGGGCTACAAACAAAGATGCTGTTCAAATGAGAAAAATCACAGCTCAGCAAGAGATTGAAGGCTGGAAAATTACTTCCCATTTGGCTAATGAGGTAAAGATCAGTGGCAGGAACTTTAAATGTGGTTTCTATTTCTCATCGCTAAAATAAACTTTCGCACCGTAACTGCTGTTGCACAGAGATGAGCTAAATTAGCTCAGGCATTCAGGTTAGAACTGCAGACTCCTTCAAAAGCAACAGCCTGCACTGATGGAGATTCTTGGCACTGTCACTTGACAGGGCAACTATACATACAACTGTCAAGTATTCAAGATTTATTCCTCTCTTAATAACCAGCACATGTTAGAAAACGACCTCAAATTACTAGTTTCAAGTAAATGCAATCAAATTGGAGTTTTATTCATTCCATGAAGATCCAATAAATACAAAAACTAAGAAAGATCAGAATGCAAGATTTGCTAAGCACTAAAAGCGTAACACTTTACCCATTGCTGGTGGATTGTCATTCTAATTGCGATCCAAATCAGTCCTTAAAATATTGTATTTCATACATAGTCAGAACGTTGTCGAGCTTAGCTTGGCTTAAGGCTAGTTAAAAATGGATCATTACAAGCAGATTTCACTTCAGTTATTCAGTTAGTTAAACCTTTATTGATATCGGTCAAGGAGCTCTGATCCTTTCCATTGAAACTATTGATGGCTGAAGCACAATTTATGGAGGGTATTGTGATGTGATTCCCATCATAGTGATGCAAATGGAGAGCAGGAGACTGCAGCTGTTGACTGAAGCAGAACCAGACACTAGAAAATGAAATGAAATGAAGAAAGCCATCAATATTCCCCTACAGGGATAGTAGGAACTGTAGATGCTGGAGAATCTGAAATAACAAGGGTTATAACAATGACTCAATGACCCTTCAAGGGTTTAGACCCGAAACATCAGCCTTCCTGCTCCTCTGATGCTGCTTGGCCTGCTGCGTTCATCCAGCTCTACCCCTTGTTATCTCAATATTCCCCTACAGTTACCTTTAACCTTTTGAGCCAGAGTTGGTTTTAATTTTTATTTACAGTTTCTTCCACAGAATAACTTCATTCCAAAGAGCACTTTTCAATATTTTTTAAGCTGTACAGCACAGAAACAGACCTTTCAGTCCAATTCGTCCATGCCGACCAGATAATCTACATTAATCTACTCCCATGTGCCAGCATTTGACCCATTTTCCTCTAAACCCTTCCCGTTCATATATCCACTCAGATGCCTTTTAAATGTTTGACTTGATTTGATTTTGATTTATTGTAGTCACATGTACCTAAGTACAGTGAAAAGCAATGTTTTGCGAGCAGTACAGGCAGATCATAACAAACTAGATCTACAGTTCATAGGGTGCTTAGACAGAGCAAGGCATGCAAGGTTACACCTGCACAGGAGGTGCACAAAGTAAGATCAACATTAGCAAGATCAAACAGACGTGGAATTTAGATTTAAAAGTGTGGAACTGTTATAAGAAATGTGAGAATAAGATCTGCTGTCCAGAGCTCGCAAAGAGTTGCCCAGTGTCAGCATCATCTTCATTATGATGTGTTATACTCGCATCCGCCTCCACCGCTTCATCTATTCTTCCAGTTGCACACATTAAGCTGTGTTTGTCACTGTACCGTATAATGAGTGCAGTTGGAAGTAACTGTGAATCTGTTGTTATGCCTCACTGGGGCAGCTGGATATACAGCCCAGCTATTCCCACAGTCATCACAAAAATTAAAAGGTTTCAAAAACTACATAGAATTCCCCAATTTACCTGTCTTTTAGACCCAGATTGACAAAAAGCATCGGCTTGTTTTCTGCACTTCACAATAATTACTATTTATTACAAATATAGAGATTCTAACTCTGGATAAACAATTGTGAACCATCGACATGTAGTTGAACTGGTTGAAACTCTAACCATTTATAAAACTGTCTCTTTATGCACCTGTATGAACAGACACAGTAAACACCATAAGTGTTCTGAATGGAGGGAAAGACTAGAAACTGTTCATTGGTCCCGGTCCATAGGGTTTGGCTGAGACGACCCTTTAGCTGATCATAGAAACACAGAAAATGGGAGCAGGAGTAGGCCATTCGTTCCTTCGAGACTGCTCCACCATTCAAAACAATCATGGCAGATTGTCCAACTTAATATCTTGTTCCCACTTTCGCACCACACCTTTTTGTCCTTTTAACCCAAAGAACTACATCTAACTCCTTGAAAACATTCAATGTTTTGGCTCAACCGCTTTCTGTGGCAGAGAATTCCACCGGCTTATCACACTCTGGTGAAGATGTTTTCTCCGATCCTCAGTCTGAAGTGGCCAACAGTATATCCTTAGAGTCCAGTCCCTGACTCTGGACTGCCCGATTGCCAGGAACATCCTTTCTGTGTTTACCCTGTCTGGTCCTGTTAAAATTTTAAGTTTTTAAGACGTCTCTCTCATTCTTCTCAACTCCAGTAAATATAATCCTGACAGATCTGTCTCTCTTCATACATCAGTCCTGCCAACCCACTCAGTCAACTCACTCACTTCAAAGCACACTGAAGCATCTCTGCATCTTCCTCACGGTTCACCCTCCCACCCAGCTTTGTGTTGTGTGCAAATCTGGAGATATTGTATTGAGTTCGCTCACCTAAATTATTTGTGTTATGAATAGCTGGGGCCCACTAATTACTGCCTGCCAATCACAAAAAGACCCATTCAAGTCAACTCTTTGTTTACTGCCTCTATCTTTGCCAGCACACTACAACCCAATCCCAGACACTTTAATTTTACACATGCTAATATTTTATATGGGACTTCATCTGAAGCATTTTGAAAGTCCAAATAAACCACATCCACTGGTTCCCCCTTATCATGAGCTGAATATTATAAGACCTTGAGGATTTAAATGACTGCTTCTTGATCTTCCTTCTCCAAACATTTTCACTTGTTTACAAGAAGCACCGAGTGATTTATAAAGCTCTCTGACTTATTGATTAAATGTTACAGCTTATGACAACTGGAAAGGGGACATAAACTGGCTATTTTAAAGATTGAGATGCTTTTTACTGCAGTGCAAATACAGCTCTGTCGCTTCCAGAGATCTGTTGCCCACTGGCCTGAAAATTCACAGCCATAACCTATTCAGCTGCCTGGGAGTCATTAACAAAGTTGTTGGCTGGCAGAAGACCTTTGTAATTGATAACTGGTCAACATTACACAGACCAATTAGCAATTTGTTGCCAAGTGAATTTCCATTTATATGCAGCCCTCTAACTCCAGCTCATCTGTAACTAGGCTTTTCCCACTCCTTGATGAAACAGTATGTTAGCAGCACTTACAATGGGTGTCTGGTAACTTGCTTTTAAAAGGTACATCAATCCTCCAGCAATCCTTGGCTTTTGAACCTCTCCTTTTCCCATTTCAGTCCATAATCAAAAATGCAGATAAATAAAAGATACCGTCTCTACACTGTATGGATTAAATACTTTATTAATTTTGATTCTGTCTGGTTGAACACATGTAGAAACCTCACAGTGATGCAGCTTTTTTTTTACTTTATTGCATGACAGCTCCAACCCAGCCTTGCTACAATGTTCATGTCAGGGTGCAGAACTAATGGAAAATGCTACTTACATTCCTGAAAAGCAAAGTTCCCAAGTCCAGCCGGTGATATTCCACCTCTGAGGCCAATTCCCAGACTCATCACCTCAGCCACTGAGTGTGTATTAACCCAACGCCGCACTATTTCATGATTTTCATTTTCTTTAAGGGAATTCAGGTTAATTCCAAGCAGATCTCGAATGTTCTGGGCAGTGAGTCTCTGAAAGATATGGAATAGCCACAATACAATGACAACATTGTCCTCACTCTTGGTTCCACATTCTTTCTGAAATGATTCAAGAACAATCAGGTACATAAGCAATGTGGCAACAGAATGTCTCACCTATTTCCTGTTAATAACACAAGTAAACACTTATCCCAAATGCTTCCAGAACCCTTCATCCACCAATCCAATCTAATAATACGTGTTAACATAGTTTCTTCTTCAACATTGAGTCTTTCCATTCTGCCAATGGATTTAATTCCACTTCAGAAAAGACTCCCTCCAATCAACTCAAGCTGTGGAGCTCTAACCGAGTGGAGTTATAAATTGTCTTTTTAATTTGAAACATCAGAGGTTTACACATGGAATCCCTAAGTGTGGAACATACCATTGGGCCTAACAAGTCCACACCTCCCCTCCAAAGAGCATCCCAACCAGACACATCCCCCTATCCTTTCCCTGTAACCCTGCATTTCCCATGTTGAATCCACCTAATTTACATATCCCTGGACACGATGGGCAATTTAGCATGGCCATTTTAGCATTTAAACCTGGTTGAAATGTGATGAACTTCATGGTCCCCTTTCCTTCACAGCTGAGATCATGACATTCAGATGTGGTCTCTAGTCTAGGCAAGGTCTCACAAATATAGCAGTTGTGCAGAAAGGAGGTGATCTGTGGTCATTAACATGGGCTGGAGTGAATGAATTCCTGTTTCTGGGCACTGTATCTAACATCTGGTTTCTGTGTGAGGTGTTAAAGAGCTGGATGTTGGTGCAGGCCTCCACTGATACTCACTTCCACTTCCACTGGATTGAGACTGCTGAATGTCTCAAAGTCCATGTTGATGTTGCCAGCGGCTAAACTCTGTAAATCAGACACTTGTGCACCACCTGTTAGAGAACAGAAAGAACTGTCAGCTCGCTATTTCTAAACAACAACTCTTCATAAAAATAGAGTCAAATGGAAGATTTAATTCTTTTGGTATTAATAACAAACTTTCTTGGTTAAAGATGGTAATGAACTGAAAATTAATTGATGTGTATATTTCTTCAAATAATCGTCAAAGCAGATTGTAATATAGCTTACCAATATATGGCTTGAGTTGGTTAAAATAGGCTTTGGGATCACCAGCAAGATCCTGGAACGCAACTTTAGCAATCCCAAAAATTATGTCTTTCTTTGCCTGGGTACATGTGGAAATATTCAGTGGTTTGGCTTTCCTGCAACAGAGTGGTAATGCTTTTTGTTAACATTGACACTTTTAGGACTTTGTTGGTCTGAGTTCTCTGATAGGATTGTCATTACACTTTGGTTCATTTTATCAGCAATTGTCCATTTAAGAAGTGATCCCGCGAATCAGAGGCTTTCTGGGTCACTGTTAAGGCAGTTTGACTGGGAGTTTGAATATTTTCCAGGCTCTACTGAAGATAGTGGCATCAAGTTGTCTACTTTTTCTTTTCAGTACTGTCTTTCAAATACATCTGTGCGGTAGGAGCTCAAGCATCTGCTGTTTAATTTATATTGTTTCACCCAGAGTGCACTCTCTGATTTGCTGCTTATCAGCTAGTGATAATTTCAAACCGTTTCCTTGTTTTCTCCTTCAAGTGCCTGCATTTGGATTTCATGCTAAAGTATTTTGCCAATTTACTGTGGGCAACATTGATTTATACAGGCAGGAGTGGGTAAAGCACCATATATTTATCTGTTGCATCAGCTTGAGAGAATCTGACACTCACTTCAGTTCACTGGGAAGGATGGTTCTGACATTCTCTTCACTCAGAGTACATAATATTGGACCACCAATTACATCCAATGCAGTGGCATTTAGTGGCCCAGATCTCTGCAGGTAATTTGAAATAATTGCTTTGGTCTAAAAAGAAAAGAAACAGTGAAAGTTAGGTTTATTAACTTTTGCTCCATGCATGGTACAAATTCACAATAGTTTCTAACTACTTATTCATTTTTCCACTGCTATGTATAATATGAGGGCATCTAACTTTTGACATAGGAATAATTATAACATTTCCTTGTTGGAAATCTGGGACAATAAAGGATCAATAACTGAATTCATGTTCCTTCAGATGTCAATTGAGTTGCTGTATGTTCAGAGAAATCTCTGCTGTAATTGTTACCACAACGGCTTTTGTCAGAATCAAATCCAAAGACCTAATAAAAATCTTCCCTGGCTGCCCCTTATTTAGCAAACCAGTGTGTATATTATTCTTTATTCATTCACTGGATGTGAACATCATTGGCCATGCCAGCATTTATTGCCCATCCCTAAGTGCCCAGAGGACAGTTAAGAGCACTGTGCAAGAGCTGTGGGTCTGGAGTCTAGATGGCAGTTTTCTTCATTAAAAGGACATTAGTGATTCTGACGGGGCTTTCCTGACAATCAGCAACATGGTCATCATTAGACTCCAAATTCCAGGTTTTGCTACTGAATTCAAATTCCATCATCTGCAATGGTAGGATTTGAACCCAGGTCCCCAGAACATGGGCTGGGTCTTGGGATTAAGAGGCTAGTGATAAAACCACAAGCCTATCACCTCCTTTTAATCAACTGTAATGGCCCAGAGTCTTTCCAGCAACATAAGACTCTGCAAGCCAGGAGCTGCCCCTCACAATGTGAAGGAATTCTCCTTTGCCTGCTTATCACAGACAGGGACCTGGAGTTGCAGTTGGATGGTGTGGTGGTGAAGTGTGAAGTCCCTTTTCCAAACAATTCTCACAGAAGGCCCAGCCACCAGATCCAACCAGTCCAGACACAGACCGCAGCCTGGGTCAGTGCTGTGTCAATTTGGAAGGGAAAACAAAAGAACAGAGTATTATTTAAATGGAGGAAAACTGCAACACTAAGGGACTTTGAGGTATAATGCATGAAACACAGAAAGCTAGCACACAGGCGCAGCAGGTAATCAGGAAGGATTATGGAATGTTGGCCCTTATTTCAAGAGGGTTGGAGTATAAGAGTAGAGAAGTCTGATTGCAACTGTACGATCTGTACGGTGAGATCACATGTGGAGCACAGAGAGCAGTTTTATTTAAGGAAAGATATAATTTCACTGGAGATAGTTCAGGGAAGATTTACTAGGATGATGGTATGGAGGGATTATCTTAAACAAGTTGGGATTCTATTCACTGGGGTTTAGAAGGATGAGAGTTGATCTCGTTGAAACATACTGCTTTCTTACGGGGCTTGACAGAGTAAATGCTGAGAGGGTTTCCCCTCCTGGGAGAGTCTAGGACCAGAGGGAACAGTCTAAGAACAAAGGGGTACCAATTTAAGATCGAGAGGAGGAGGAATGTCTCCTCTGAGGATTAGGAATTCCTTGCCGCAGAGAGCTGTGGGGACAAAGCCCTTATGTATATTTAAGGCTATGATAGATTCTTGATCAGCCTGGAAATCAAGGGTCATAGGGAAACTGGACATGAAGAATGTTGGATCAGCCACAATCCTATTGAATAACAGAGAAGGAATGGGGGGCCAAATGACATTCTCCTGATTCACAGGGATAAGTGCCACCCTACGTAACATACAAGCACACAACCGGAACAAGAGTAAGCCATTCATCCCCTCAATCCTGCTCTAACCTTTAATAAAATCACTGATCCGATTGGAACCTCAAATCCACATTCCCGGCTAACCATGATCACCACCTTGCTTACCAAGAATCTATCCATCACTCATCTTCCTCTTCTCTGCCTTCAGTAGGCGACCACTTAGTTTTAGTCAGTGACCATTAATTTTAGATTCTCCCACTAGAGGAAACATCATTCCCACATGCAGTCTGTCAAGCCCCCTCGGGATCTAATATTTTTACCAAATTGTGCCTTGCAGTCCTAATCTCTAGCAGATACAGGTCTACTCTTGAAAATTATCTCAAAAGACAGCCTGCCCAGTCCATATTTACAGCCTTCCTTATATAGGAGACCCAATACTGTACTCTGTATCCAGATGTGGTCTAACTAGTGGCCTGTAGAATAGAAACCATAACCTACTTACTCCCCTTGCAATAAACAGAAACATTCTATTAGCTTTCCTAATTACTTCCTGTACCTGCATACGAGCAGGCAGTGATTCATGCATTATCACAGACACATCCATCTGGAATCCCTCATCATTTAGATAATATGATTTTTTTTTCCTGCCAAAGTGCACAACTTCACACCATCTCCTCTCACTAACTTCAACACTGTCCACATATCTCACTAAGGCTCAATGATGACAACATTCACCATTGTATCATCATCTCCACTTCACAGTTCTCATTCACCTCATCCTCCCAAGCCCTTCCTGCTCTCTGCAGTTTCTGCTCACTCATTCATTCATTGGAGTCACCTTACCACCTCTTCTGCTCCCACATCAAAACTAACTCCTCTTGTATTCACTTCCATTGTACTCAATCCCTCTCTTTGTCTCACTGAAGGGTAGACCTGCCCAGCACCCTGTCTGATGTCTCAACACCACCCTGAATGATGCACTTGTAATTCCTTGATCTGGTTACACTTAACCTGCAGGACTGACCGTGGTCTGATTCTGGGACTGCCAGGACACAGATCCCTGGCCTCCAATAGAACTTGTGTCAATGAATGGATGAGGAAGATGGTAGCCATGGACTCAAGCAGTTACGTAGTGGCCACAACAAGCACCTGCTGAGATGTAGCCACCAGGCACCCGGTCTGATCAGGAATTTGCGTGTCTAGCTCCTTGGTTGGAGGAGAGGTGCTTTGGAAGTGAAGCATAAATAAGGTGAGTTAGGGTTTTAATGATATACAAACACTTTGAAATAAAGGTCATTGCTACTCAATGGCAAGGTTCTGAGGTCACTATTTAAGCCTAGACAGGAATATCAGGAAAAAAATTCCTTGACATCAAGAATCAATTATTTTTCATTCACAATGTATTTGCCATTTTTTTGTTACTGCTCACACTACACCAGGCAGGGGACAATCCTACTCAGTACATTTCCTTTCTCTCAGAAAATATTGAATGGAGAATGTTTTATCAAGTCTTCAGAAGCAAAGGTTTCCATTTTATCCCTATCTCTTGTCACGGCCCAAACAAAATTTGAATTCAGGGTTTAAAACATGCTCTTTAAGAAGGTCATACAATCAGAAGCTTGGTGCTAATCCATACCGTATTCAGGTTTGGGCTATTACTTAGAACAAGAGCAAGGGTATCCACACTCATTATGTTCCATGTGATAATTTCCTCAGGGCCATACACAGTAATAATGAAACCCAGCTGTCGTATCCGTTCTTCTGGCAGTCCGTTTACGTATATCTGTTCCAAAATATCAAAAAAAAATGTATATTCGATCAGATTAAAGCACGCAAGTTGTCAAAACTACCAGATGAATTTTACCAGATACTGACTCAGTGTCAAATTTGGTGAGCTTCACAGAAGGAATTTCCCCGTGAACCCTAGCAAGGCTTCTCACACAATTCTCCAAAACTCACCTAAGTATCTATGCACCAGGCCTCTATCCTATCTTCCTTCTCACCAAAGGCAGAAGTACTCACCATTGCCAGGATCTTGCAAAATTCCTGGTCCATCTGGCGGTGCTCCAGGTCAAGCACTGCCAGACAGGAGTTGTTCTGACTTGGTAAGACTGAGGATTACTCTCCTTAGGCTTTGAGACATTGCCATTTGATGGAAGTACGTGGTGTGTTTGTCACATGACTTGCTGACAGATGGTGCGTTCTGACATTGCTATAGAATGGTCCAATGCAGCAACATGACAGATCACTACTGGCAACCGAGACAAGCTGCCTGGCTTTGTGCTTGCACTTAAAAAAGGGAAAGCAAGGCAAGACAGGGATGCTGTGAGCATCCAAATAGGTGGAAAGCGATGGACACTAAGAGAGTGAGCAAAGAGTTTGAGATGCAGCCTGACTGAATCCTTGAAGTAGGCACCTGTTCTTGAGCACAATGCCCTGTCAAAAGCATTACATTAAAAGTGCTGTGTGGTCCAGAGTACAGCACCGACATAGAGATCGTATTATATGTGCATCAGCGATGTCTCATAAGGGTACAGTGTGGCTCGCATATGCCCGACATCAATGTTTGTGGCTTGGGGGTGTGGGGAGCATGTGCTCACTGCCCCACAGAGCATGCTCCAAGATGTTAGCCTGGTGTCCAAGATGGAGGGCTATGGGAACAAGCAGCAAGTCATTGCTCTGAATTTCATGTCAGGAATTGTTACTGTCCAGTTTCAATCCACCGGGGTGGAGAATGGGAAACTGAGTATCAATGAAGTGAGATAACAAGGTGTGGAGCTGGATGAACAACAGCAGGCCAAGCAGCATCTTAGGAGCAAGAAAGCTTGACGTTTCGGGCCGAGACCCTTCATCAGAAATTGGGGAGGGGGAGGCAGAAAGAAGATGGATAGAGGAGAGGATAGGTGGAGAGGAGGCAGACAAATCAAAGAGGCGGGGATGGAGCCAGTAAAGGTGAGTGTAGGTGGTGGGGGTAGGGAGGAGATAGGTCAGTCCAGGGAGGACAGACAGGTCAAGGGGGCGGGATGAGGTTAGTAAGTAGGAGATGGGGGTGGGGCTTGAGGTGGGAGGAGGGGATAGGTGAGAGGAAGAACAGATTAGGGAGGTGGGGACGAGCTGGGCTGGTTTTGGGATGCGGTTGGAGGAGGGGAGATTTTGAAGCTTGTGAAATCCACATTGATACAATTGGGCTGCTGGGTTCCCAGGCTGAATATGAGATGCTGTTCCTGCAGCTGTCGGGTGGCATCATTGTGGCATTGCAGGAGGCCCAGGATGGACATGTCGTCTGAGGAATAGGAGGGGGAGTTGAAATGGTTCGCGACTGGGAGGTGCAGTTGTTTGTTGCGAACTGAGCGCAGGTGTTCTGCAAAGCAGTTCCCAAGCCTCCGCTTGGGTTTCCCCGATGTACAGAAGGTCACTACGGGAACAGCGGATGCAGTATACCACATTGGCAGATGTGCAGATGAACATCTGCTTGATGTGGAAAGTCTTCTTGGGGCCTGGGATGGGGGTGAGGGAGGAGGTGTGGGGGCAGGTGTAGCACTTCCTGCGGTTGCAGGGAAAATGCCGGATGTGGTGGGGCTGGAGGGGAGTGTGGAGCAGACAAGGGAGTCATGGAGTGAGTGGTCCCTCCAGAAAGCAGACAAGGGTGGGGAGGGAAAAACGTCTTTGGTGGTGGGGTCAGATTGCGGATGGCGGAAGTGTCTGAGGATGATGTGTTGGATCCAGAGGTTGGTGGGATGGTACTTGAGGACGAGGGGGATTCTTTTTTGGTTGTTATTGCAGGGAGGGGGTGTGAGGGATGAGTTGCGGGAAATGCGGGAGACACGGTCGAGGGCGTTCTCGACCACTGCGGGGGGAAGTTGCGGTCCTTGAAGATTGAGGACATCTGAGATGTACGGGAGTGGAATGCCTCATCCTGGGAGCAGATGCGGCGGAGGCGAAGGAATTGGGAATAGGGGACGGCATTTTTGCAGGAAGGTTGGTGGGAGGAGGTGGGCTTGAAGTGGATATCAGTTTCTAGGTGCTTACCCGAGATGGAGACAGAGAGGTCCAGGAAGGTGAGAGAAGTGTTAGAGATGGTTCAGGTGAACTTCAGGTTGGGGTGGAAGGTGTTGGTGAAGTGGATGAACTGTTCGAGCTCTTCGTGGGAGCACGAGGCGGCGCTGATACAGTCATCAATGTAACGGAGGAAAAGGTGGGGTTTAGGGCCAGTGTAGGTACGGAGGAGGGATTGTTCCACGTAACCTACAAAGAGGCAGGCATAGCTTGGGCCCATGCGGGTACCCATGGTCACCCCCTTTGTCTGTAGGAAGTGGGAGGAATTGAAAGAGAAGTTGTTGAAGGTGAGGACGAGTTCGGCTAAGTGGATGAGGGTGTCAGTGGAGGGGGACTGGTCAGGTCTGCGGGACAGGAAGAAGCGGAGGTCCTTTAGACCATCTGCATGGGGAATGCAGGTGTATAGGGACTGGACGTCCATAGTAGAAATTAGGTGTTGGGGACTGGGGAATTGAAAGTTCTGGAGGAGGTGGACGGCTTGGGTGGTGTCATGGATGTAGGTAGGGAGTTCCTGGACCAAGGGGGAGAAAATGGAGTCGAGGTAGGTGGAGATAAAATCGGTGGGGCAGGAGCAGGCGGAGACAATGGGTCGACCAGGACATTCAGGTTTGTGGGTTTTGGGAAGGAGGTAGAAGCAGGCGGTGCGGGGTTGGGGAACGATGAGGTTGGAGGCTGTGGGTGGGAGGTCACCTAAGGTGATGAGGTTGTGGATGGTTTGGGAGATGATAGTTTGGTGCTTGGGGTTGGGGTCATGATCCAGGGAGCGGTAGGAGAAGGTGTCGGAGAGTTGGCGCCTGGCCTCAGTGATGTAGATGTCAGTGCGCCATACTACAACTGCGCCTCCCTTGTCCGCGGGTTTTATGGTGAGGTTGGGATTGGAGCGGAGGGACTGGAGGGCTGCACGTTCTGCGAGGGAGAGGTTGGAGTGGGTGAGGGGGTAGAGCGTTTGAGGCGATTGACGTCCCGACAGCAGATGGAGATGAAGAGGTCGAGGGAGGGTAGGAGGCCTTGGGGTGGCATCCAGGAGGAGGGCTTGTGTTGGAGGAGGGAGAAGGGGTCAGTAGAGGGACGGTTAGGTTCATGGTTGAAGAAGTAAGCGCGGAGGCGGAAGTGGCAAAAAACTGCTCAATGTCCAAATGTGACCAGTACTCATTGATATGTGGGTGGAGGGGGACAAAAGTGAGCCCTTTACTGAGGACTGACCATTCATCCTCAGTAAGGGGTAGGTCTGGGGGGATGGTGAAGACTCGGCAGGGCTCAGTGTTGCTGTCTGCTCTGGAGCTGCTGGCTGTGGAGGCAGTGGGCGGAGCAATGTCAGCGTCAGCTGTGGGCGGAGTTGTGTCAGTGGTGGTGGGTGGGGTTGCATCGGCGTTCACCTGCACATCTGCCAATGTGGTATACTGCATCCGCTGTACCCGTTGTGGCCTCCTCTACATTGGGGAAACCAAGCGGAGGCTTGGGGACCGCTTGGCAGAACACCTGCGCTCGGTTCGCAATAAACAATTGCACCTCCCAGTCACGAACCATTTCAACTCCCCCTCCCATTCCTCAGACGACATGTCCATCCTGGGCCTCCTGCAGTGCCATAACGATGTCACCCGAAGGCTGCAGGAACAGCAAATCATATTCAGCCTGGGAACCCAGCAGCCCAATTGTATCAATGTGGATTTCACAAGCTTCAAAATCTCCCCTCCCCCAACCTCATCCCAAAACCAGCCCAGTTTGTCCCCGCCTCCTAACCTGTTCTTCCTCTCACCTATCCCCTCCTCCCTCCACAAGCCGCACCCCCATCTCCTACCTACTAACCTCATCCCCGCCACCTTGACCTGTCCGTCCTCCCTGGACTGACCTATCTCCTCCCTATCTCCTCCCTACCTCCCCCCACCTACACTCACCTTTACTGGCTCCATCCCCGCCTCTTTGACTTGTCTGCCTCCTCTCCACCTATCCTCTCCTCTATCCATCTTGTATCCGCCTCACCCTCTCTCCCTATTTATTTCAGTACCTTCTTCCCCTCCCCCATTTCTGATGAAGGGTCTCGGCCCGAAACGTCAAGCTTTCCCACTCCGATGCTGCTCGGCCTGCTGTTGTTCATCCAGCTCCACACCTTGTTATCTCAGATTCTCCAGCATCTGCAGTTCCTATTATCTCTGCTATCAATGAAGTGAAATGAGTTCTTATGGGAAAGCAGCAGCACGCAAATTAATACATTGGCCTCTCACCATTCATTCTCACCTCACTGTTCAGAACATGGTTGGAGATGTGGAGAATCTAGTGTTTGCCGATCTTGTCATATTTTACCAACTGACTCACCAATGCTTACATCATTCTAGGGGTGGGAACATACACGCCTGTAGTTTCAACATTACCCCATGCTGTGTAATGGCTGGGTCATGAACATGGGTCAGAATTATGCAAGACTTTGGATATTTTTAATTTGTAATTTCAAAGGCTGTGAAGGTAAATTAAGTGGCTCTCTGTTGGGGAGGGAGGTACGGGGAAGTGTTTCACAAGGGAAGGATCCATTCTTATGTTAATTCCTGGCCAACATCTCTGATTCCACCTACTTTCTTTCAAGTCCTTTAACCAACACTACATCCCTGGCTTTGTCATGTCATTGGCACGCAGCAAAGCCAACCCATTTTTACCAATTCATGGTACCCATTAGCAGCTCTTCATTCTGCCTGGTTTACCATTACCATCCCTTTGGTCTGCCTAACTGTTACCTTCTCTCTATCTCTCTCTTTTTCTCTCTCGCTCCCTCTCTGTATCTCCCTAGGTTCCATCTCTGCCTATCCACTCAATCATTCCCCTACCAACCCCTATCTTGAGCATATATATCACCTTTTCAGAGCTCCTATCAGTTCTGAGGAGGGGTCACTGAACTCAAAATCTTAACTCTACTTTCTCTCGCCACAGATGCTACCAGACCTGCTGGGTTTCTCCAAAAATTTCTGTTTTTTGTTTCAGATTTTGGGAATCTGCATTTCTTTGTTTTCTTTGAATTATCCTGGTTGTAGCTAACAAAGTGGCTGCGTGAATAATCCCTAACCAGGACCTAAATGTATCCTGCCTGGAACTATCCTGCAGCCAACTGGAGAATCTCAGCCCGGATCTGTCAATAACAACTGTGAGATTTCTTTCTTTTGGCATTACTACAATAGAACCCAATGGTAGATTTTCCCATCTTGCACACAGGCAAGTGTGGTCTAGCAATTGGCCACTCTTTCTGTGACAATTTTAATGTTGACAATTCCATGTCTTCTCCATTCACTCTTTTCAAACCTTTTATTGGTTCTTTCTGGAATATCTCAAGGTCATCAAATCTGATGGGTTAAAGTCAATCCAATCCCTAACACTGCAATATGAGGTGCGCCAGTATTTTCAGACAGCTTGGAATCCATCAATCATTAGGCTTTACAAAATGAACTGTCAAAATGAGCAGCAATGAATGGTCCCTGGTGGTGGGTTGCTTAAGGTACTGTAAGCATTCAGCAGGAAAAAAACACATTTTTAAATGATACATTCTTACCTCTCCCAGTTTCCCTTTTAGAACACGAAGCTGCTCTCTGCTAAAAGCTATTTGTCCCAGTTGAGTGAGGTTTGCTATCAACACACTATTGTTCAAACAAGCTTCTAACTGGCTGGCTGAATAAGATGCCAGGCGCAATGAATTACTGGTCATTTCTCCTTTGATGAAGCCCATGGTACAATCTGTAAAAATAAACGTATTTACTGTGTTAGAACCATACAGATGTCAATTTGCGGCACAGTGGCTCAGTGGTTAGCATTGCTACCTCATACACCTGGGACCCAGGTTTGATTCCAGCCTTGGGCAACTGTCTGTGTGGAGTTTGCATACTCCCCCTGTGTCTGTGTGCATTTCCTCCCATAGTCCAAAGATGCACATGTTAGGTGGATTGGCCAGCCTAAATTGTCCATAGTGTCTCGGGTGGGAAATGCAGGGATAGGGTATGGGGTGGGATGATCTTTGGAGGGTCAGTGTGGATTTGATGGGCCAAATGGCCTGATTCTTTGAAAACATAGAACGGAACTGATGAGACATTCACAGTTGAATCTTAAGTTTTTCATGCACTAACTGCGAGTTGTATTATTTGGACGGTTTTTCGCCATGAGGCACATTGAGTTTTCTCACCATATTTTACTAAACGCGCCTCACTAACTATCGACTCCACTCCTATAGTAACCCTCAGATCTGATTCTGTTCTGTTTAACCATGCACTGCTCCCGGAAGAGCTCACCACTACTGGGATAGGCCAGAATTCACCAGTGCCCTCACCATCTTTAAAAGTCCACTGTCAGTTGGGAGCTGCCACATGCTGTTCCTGTCATTTACCTCGGAAATGGCAGATGGATGGGGTGAATTAGTGGGGACCTCCTCTTTTGGGCAGGTTCCTGAGGACTGGTTGTTGCTGGCACAGGATGCCCTCCACTCCCAGGACCAGCAGCAGAGTCAATGACACCAAACCATGCCAACCTAATCTCAGCCATCCAGCAGCATTGCAGGGGGAAGGTCAATGACTTCTGCACTCTGCCAGCGTAAGTGTGACCATCTTCTCTCTGATGCCACATACTCATCTCTGCTACAGTAGCCACCTCCTGCCAACTTTCATGCTCTGCTATTGCCTATTGCACTGCTCACTCACTCACTTGAGACATCTGCACCACTGTTGAGCCCTTTATTACCTGCCTCTCCTGTTCCAGAAGGAAACATGAGCAGGGATGTCTTACAGCACAAGTACAGAGCAGTGAGACCACTCTTGGAGTATTACTTGCAGTTTTGATCTCCTTATCGGAGGAAGGATGTCCTGGCTGTGGAGGGAGTGCAACGAAGGTTTACCAGACTGATTCCTGGGACTGATTCCTGGCAGGACTGGCAAATGAGGAAGAATTGGATTGTTTAGGATTATAGCCACTGGAGTTTAGAAGAATAAGGGGGTATCTCATAGAAACCTATAAAATTCCAAAAGGGCTAGACGGGGTACTTTTTGGAAGGATGTTCCTGGTGATCGGGGAGTCCTGAGCCAGGGGTCACAGTTTGAGCGTGTGGGGTAGGCCTTTTAGGACAAAGATGAGGAGAAATGTCTTCACCCAAACAGTAGTGAGCCTGTGGAATTCCCTGCCACAGAAAGCAGTTGAAGTCAAAATGTTGAATATTTTTCAAGGAAGAGGTAGATACAGTTCTTAGGGCTAAAGAGATTATGAGACGAATGCAGGAACAGGGTCCTGAGTCAAATGATCCGCCATGATCATAATGAATGATAGAGCAGGAGTGAAGGGCCAAATGGCTAGTACTACTCCTTATTTTCGATGTTTCTGTGAAAGCAGCTTGACAGAGTCAAGACGCTTCTGGGCTGTCCAAATTTCAGCCCCTGACCCCTGATGAGCAGAAACAGCTGACTAACCATGTCCAAAACCTGGACTACTATCAGAGGCTGCTCTTGACTTCCTGCACTGTGAGGCCCTGACTGAAGGCTATCCCTGCCTGGGCTTTGCTGGGAGCCCCCGACTGAAGGCTATCTCCCTTGGCTTGACTGAAGTTTACTGACAACCATAATATGCTGCAATTGTGTAAAGCAGCAAAGCAAGACAGAGCAATGTGAGCCTGGCTGAGGGTGTAAAGCACATAAATGGAAGGCAGGCATTCTGCGAGTACCCAGGCAGGCTCAGAGAGAGTGAGCACTGACAGCAAGCTAAGAGCCCGGAGATACAGTCTGGGCCCAGTCCATAAGTTGTGTGCCTGTCCCTAAGCACAGTGTCATTCCTGCAGCATTACAATGAGAGTTACTGGTGAAGACTGAGGCGCAGCATTTGAAGAGCAGAAGTGCCCTGCAAGTGTCAGCATAAGCTGGCAAATGTCAGATGCCAACATCTATGGATGTGGGATGGCATGTGGCCAGTGCCCATGCAGCTCCCTCTGAGATTTTGGTGCCTGTGTCCAGCATGCAGATCCTTTACCGCCAGTTTCCCACAACATCCTACCTGTCAGGATTTCTCAGTATCTAACCTACTTGGTGTGCTTAGAGGAGATGGGAAGCTGAATATCAATAAGAGAAGTTGGGCCTTTAGTAGGGCATTTAACGAGATATAATCCTCCTTGAATGGTAATTCACAGCTGTCTAGTGTGAAACCTGTCACCCCCGTTCAGCAAAGACATCAAAGATGCAGTGAGATGGTCCCAATGCCTAGCCAGATTCCTCATCCAATTCTTCCACATGGGCCACATAACTCAGACCCCTATAGGATCCTGCTGACCTAGTATATCTGAACTTTGAAGAGACTGTAGAAAATGTACCATTTGGATTTTGCATGGATTATCAAAATGTTGCTGCATTCACCTGATAATCAGCACTTTCTTCAGAACAAGAAGACTGAGGGTAAATAAAAATGGAAAAGGGTGGTTCAGCCCCTCACCCTATCTGATGTCCAGTTATAATTATTCTGTGATAAGTCTGGAACACAATAATTTTTCACTCAATTTTACTCCTGCACTATCAGGGAGCCAGATAGTTATAGTGCCCCTTTAAGAGCTTATTCTTCAGTTAATTCTCACTATTTGCTTTTCAGAATTCTATAAACCTTTCCTAAGGCACCTGAAGCAGCTATTCCTAAACTCTGGGCCATTTCTGGGGCAGCAATGGTAGCTGGGGAGCTGAGACTCCAATTTTTGATTTCATTTATTATTGTTATATGTACCGCGATACAGTGAAATGTATTGTTTCGCATGCTATCCAGACAAATCATAACTTACAGAAGTACATCAGTGTAATAAAACAGAATACAGAATATAGTCTCACAGAAGGTGCAGAGAAAGATCAAGTCTAACATATGAGAGATCTCTTCACAAGTCTAATAACAGCGAGAAAGAAGCTGTTCTTGAATCTTTTAGTACAGGTTTTCAAACTTTTGTATCTTCTGCCCAATGGACAGAGTATAACCGGGGTGGAAACAGTCTTTGATTATGTTGGCTGCTTTCCCAAGGCAGCAGGAAGTGTCAATTCTGAGTCAGGCTGTCAGTCTGCACAGTTCTTGCAGCCTTTCGGCATGGTTTAATCCAATGAGCTGAGGCTGGACTACAGACACCAACAGATCCTGTAAAATGATAGCTGTCTTGGTTTTTCTGTCCCCGTGTCCCCACTGTTTGAATCTCCAACCCATGGGGAACAAAATTCTTCCTCCCCCCACTCCATCCCGCCTCAGCAATTGTCATTTGCTCATTGTGCCACGTGCGGAACATTGAAATGCAGCCACAGCTGAAGTAGGTTTGAGAAGCATTGATGCAGTAAGAAGGAAGGGCTCTTGTGGTGCAGTGATAGTGTCCCTACCTCTGAGCCCAGAGACTTAGGTTCAAGTCCCACCTACTCCAGAGGTGTGTCATAACATCTCTGAGCAGGTTGTTTAGGAAAATATACTCTAGGGAAAGGAATGCTGGTTGCTTCAGCAATATCCCCATTTCTACATTGTGTTACTGATATATTTGCTTGGGTTTATTCTATACTTCAGCTGTAATCAGCAGAAAGTAAATTTGAGCAGTTGTTATCACCGTACATGGAATAGACAGGACAATGCAGCCAGTGATCCATCACAATGTGGATAGAATTCATTTAGTGTTGTTCTCCAATGGGAACTTAACTTATGCATTTCATGTGATTCTATAGTGTTTTTATATCAATAATAATGTCACAAACAATAGGGGTAATGAGACTGCCGCTTCGTCAGTGGATCCTACTCCACTGTCAAATGTCAAGTAATTTTTTTAAACCTTGCTAAGGAAGAAAACATTGGCAGACACTTCCTCAAGATGGCCCTTGGTTACTCTGTTTTCAATAGCACAGGGAACGGGGGTGAAGGCTGTCACTATAGTAGGATTATAGAATCGTGGCAGAGAGCAGCACCACAGAAATGTGGAGCAGAAACATTGCAATAAAGAGCTAAAGCCTCATGATCTGGCCAAGGGCAGTTAGTGGGATATATTTGGTTGCGTCAGTCAGATGTATGCATGCCATTGTCTGTTACTCACCAGTGGCCCGTCTCATTCTCCTTTTAGATAACATCTGGCTGGAGCTTTGTGACGTGTTCTCTCCAACACCCTGCAGATTGCAAAGTAATAACTTTCAATTTGTTTACGTAATACAGCTTCAATGAACAATGAAGTTACTCACTGTAAACATTTATATCAAGTATATTGCACACCACTAGGTCAAAAATCACACGACACACTGGTTTATTTGAAAGCACAAGCTTTTGGAGTCCCGGTCCTTCTTCACATATTAGTGGGAGAGATGGCACCAGACACTTCCAAACTCGGGGTGTGATACTACCTCTCTCACTAACACCTGAAGAAGGAGTGGGATTCCGAAAGCATGTGCTTTCAAATAAACCTGTTGGACTATAACCTGGTGCCGTGTGATTTTTGACCTTGTCCACTCCAGTCCAACACTATCACCTTCACATCATTACCCACCACTAGTCAGCATGCGGCATAGACTGCCTTCATTGTTATTCAATGGAGTCTGTTGCTTTTACAAGCACTGCAGGAAAATAATTGTATCGAGCCCAATATCAGTTACAGGGATCGTAACATGCAACTAACTTGCCCTGGTCCCATTGAAGCAAGCAGGACCTGCATTTGGTGCTGCCTTCTCATTGATAGTGCATGACACCATTCGTGTGCATTCCTCGCTGAAATAACTCACTAAATCCTTCACTAAACATAAATACTGGTTATATTCTAATTGGATGACGCTGACCAGCCTCTGCTAAGTACACACTTCAGAGGCTCATGAGTATCATCTGAAATGTTAACCCTTTCACTCTGTCGCTAGCTCATATTTATGGTGATAACAGCCCATGAATAGCACAGACCTTCCCATGTCTCTCTGTCTCTATTCTTTCTCTGTCTGCCTTCTTTCTAACTCTGTCTTGCTCTTTTTCTCATTTTCCACACTTTCTCTTTCCTTTCCCATTCTGTCTCCCTTCCTCCACACTGTAGCACCAATTGGGTCTTGATATGAGATGAGCAGGTAAATGAGACATGTCTCGGTCTATTAGGTGCTCGGTCTGCAACACAATGTGCTGTTTGGACAAACCCGTTTTTAGTTTGGTTAAACCAGGTCCCAGAACTGACTGGGTGAGAGAAGGTGTGAATTCTCTGCAGTTTTAGGTCAGGATGACCATACTTTCAGAGCACATTAATGCTGTACACAACAGAGATAGGGACAACTTTGAAAGAAGAATTTTCTTGCTTTTGTCTACACCACCAGAAAACCAAATCTAGAATAACTGGAGATTTAACTTGCTGCCCCTTGCCAAACCTTTTCAGTAAATTAACTCAAGAGTTCCCCAGGATTACTGGATGTATCAGTAGAGACAGGAATAACTGTTGGATATGTGGACCTGTAGCTGCCAGGGAGAGACAACAATTCAACGGGGTAGAAAATGGGACACGCAACAGATCAGGGTGGGAAACAAGATTCAAATGAATCTCGTGAAGTTCGACAAGATTACAAGCTCCGTAAAAAAAGATTTTCTGATGAAGGGTCTAGGCCCGAAACGTCAAGTTTTCCTGCTCCTATGATGCTGCTTGGCCTGCTGTGTTCATCCAGCCCCACGCCCTGTTATCTCGGATTCTCCAGCATCTGCAGTACCTTTTATCATTGATGCACAGGGCAGGTGAAGTCGTTTGAAGATATGTTACTGGTTTCGACCCCTTGCACTGCCAACAGGTTTTTGGGGTCAGACTCTGAATTAACCTCGGAGAGCACCTGATCCCCATCCCCATCTTCAGGTCAAATATAGCCAATACCTTCAACATCACATCCGCAAATGCAGGAGCCCTCTCTGTGGGTGTCCTGTGGCTCCATTTGCCATGTTATAGCTCCAAGCCCAGCCTTTCAGAGACGGAATTAGCAGCTTCTCTTGACTGAGGGCAGCTCCTTTTGAAGACGGAAGAGCTGGCCAGGCCAGCTGTGCCCCCACACCTATAAACTGAGACCCTCTGCTGAGGACACTGTCAGGCAGCAGCAGCATGGTCTTTAAAGTCCCCATTTAACATTGCCACATATTATATTGCTTTGTTTTAACGTCAGTTACATTTAGAGTCATAGAGATATACAGCATGGAAACAGACCCTTTTGTCCCGCTCATCCATGCCAATCAAATATCCTTTATAAATTTAGTCCCGTTTGCCAGCATTTGGCCCATATCCCTCCAAACCGTTCTTATTCATATACTCATCCGGATACTTTTAAAATGCTGCAACCGCGGTGGAGGCTGGGCTTGGAGCTATAACATGGCAAATGGACTCTGCTGGAGTCACGGTATTTGTGCTCCTGCCATTGCCACTCCATCAGTGTTTAAACTTTTAGCAAAGATTTGCAGCTCGGGTTGTGGATGAGGTTGTTGACTTGCTCGCCGAGCTAGTTTGTTTTCATTCAGACGTTTTGTCACCATGCTAGGTGACATCATCAGTGAGGCCTCCAATGAAGTGATGTTATTCTACTCCACCTGGAATTTATACTGTCTGGTCCATTATGGTGAGTAGCATCTTTTTTGGTTTTGTTCTGTATGGGTTTATAGATGGGGTCCAATTCTATGTGTTTGTTGATTGCATTATGGGTTGAGAAGCATACCTCTAGGAATTCCTGTGTGGGTCTAGGTTTGGCTTGGGCTACTATGGTTACTGTGTCCCAGTTAAACTGATGGCCTTCGTTGTCTGAATGTACTGATATTAAGGAAAGGTTATAGTGTCATTTTGCTGCTAGCTGGTGTTCACATGTTCTGATGGCTAGTTTCCTTCCTGTCTGCCCAATGTAATGTTTGTGGCAGTTGTTGCATGGTATTTTATAAACTACAACCAAGCAAAACATTGACACGCACAGGAATACCTAGAGGTATGGTTCTCAACCCATAATGCAATCAACAAACATATAGAATTGGACCCCATATACAAACCCATACAGAACAAAACGGGAAATGATACTACTTACCATAACAGACCAGACAGTGTAAATTCCAAGTGGAGTAGAGCAACATCGCTTCATTGGAGGACTCACTGATGATGTTACATAGCATGGTGACGAAATGTCTGAACGAAAACAACCCAGCTCGGCAAACAAGTCAGCAACCTCACTCCATCAGTGTCTATGCTGTTCAGCTGTCGGTCAGCCAGTACCAGCTCCTAGCATTCCTGTCAAGGTGGAGCATTCCGTGACTAAATTTGCATCCTTCAGACCAAGAACAGCTTCTGCTCAATCTGAAAAGTCACCTGCAGCTTCCCCAGTAAAGACTTCCCCATCTATGCTGCAGTCACTAGTTAGCACTGTATGGGAAACACTGTCTATGTGACAGACAGGGAATGCACGTACATTCGGAAATATTTTGTGTAAATGTGCCGCAGAATTCTTTTTCCCCCAACTTACCAGCTGAGCACACAAAATGGTCAAAAACAAACCTATAAAGGAAATATCAAAACCATATGTTAAAGGAAATCCCCACAAATTATTTGTTCATCAAAACATAGATATTTCAAATTCGAGTGCAGCATCTGATTGATGTGACAAGTCAAAGAGGAAAAAGAATAAAAATAAAACACTGCAAAGGCTGGAAATATGAAACAAACAGAATGCTAGATAAACTCAGCAATTCTGACAACAGATGTGGAGAGAGAAACAGAGTTAACATTTCAAGTCTGAAATGACTTCAGAAGTAGTCATACCAGGTTCAAAACATTGTCTCCATTTCTCTCTCTCCACAGATGCTGCCAGAGTTGCTGAATTTCTCTAGCATCCTGTGTTTCAAATAGGAAAAAGAGACTGATTCCAGTTGCCTAACTCAATACTGAACATCAGCAATTTGATGGAGAAGTTGCAGAACACACTCCGACTAAGGGAAAGTGATTAAAGTTACATAAACCTGTAATTACACAGTCAGTACTGTTGCAATACTCAGAGTGAATCACTTGAAGATTACGCAAAACTGCAAAATGCTTCAACAGCTTCAAGTGTAATCAAATCAAAAGGCACCATTGAATATTTTAAATAAAAACCAAAAGAACTGCGAGTGGTGTAAATCAGAAACAAAAACAGAAATTGCTGGAAAGGCTCGGCAGGCCTAAGGTCACTGGACCCAAAACGTTAACCCTGCTTTCTCTCCACAGATGCTGCCAGCCCTGCTGAGCTTTTCCAGCAATTTCTGCTTTTGTACCATTGATTATTTCAGCATTCATTCCTGCCAAATTTTCCATGGAAATTTTTTGTAATCAAATGAAAGAATCTTTGAACAGGGAACTCTCAAGAACTCTGAAGTGTAGACTTCCACAATTTCAATTGCTTTGATGATAGATTTAATTTTTTATCTTAATTTTTGTTAGTGGTACTGAGTTCTAAGTGTAGGATTTCTTTAGCCTGTTGAAAAACCAAGTTTAAAAACTGCTGGGACTCACTGACTCTGGCCACTGAGAAGACCCTTTCCTATCAGATTTTTAACACAGTTGTTGGTCTGTCAGACAGTTTTATTTATGGCATGTAGGGGACTGCGTGTCAAAGCAGAGAAACCAGCCCAATCTAAAATGCATCATTTTTATTTCACACCTACTAGCTCCTGTAGGTTACAGACATTTTCTGAAGTTTAAACAGCCAAAGAATTGACTTACCAATGATGACAAATGTCATCAACTTCACTGGAAAAGTCCATTTAAGAACTGGTGCATTCCCCTTCATTGCTGGTCAAATGTGACACTTTCCAAAACCAGAAACAACTTCAGACTTTTCTGTAAAAAGGAATTAGGAGCTTAACTATCATACAGATGAGTGAAATGCAAAGTCATAGAATTTCATCATTTATAAAGTGATGGCTGGGAGGCCAAGTGGAGCCCAACTGCATGCAGCATTTTATGCTGGTGTTTCTGTTTCCTGTCATTGTGACTACCTGAAGCAATGTGTGTCATCTACTGGATGCACTGCAGCAACTCACCCAGGGTCCTTCAACAGCACCATCCTAAAGCAGGTCATCCACCACCTAGAAAGACAAAGACAGCAGATGCATGTGGGAGCACCGTCACCTGTATGCTCCCCTTCAGGCTATTTGCCATTCTAGCCTGGAAATATATCATTGTCATTGGGTCCAAATTCTGAAGGTAATAATACTGAAGGTGTTCCTAAACCTCCAAAGACTACAGCAGTTCGAGATTTGCCGCACACCACGACCAACAACTTGAAAGCAGTTAGGGATGGGCCATAAATGACGCTGTAGCTAGTGATATGCAAAGTAGAACACAAAGGCTACACAGTGTTGGGAAAAAGTGCTGTCAATCGATTGTTCCTCACACCACTTCCAGCTTTTTGAAAATCATTGAAAAATTCTGGGTTTCTTTACAGAATAATCTTAGATGAAGATCCTTTTCTTAGTTAATAAATGTATTGCAATCAAATGGCTGTAACTTCCTGTACCACCACTGGATTTTTTGGACTCACAAGGTCAGGTTAATTTGATACTGAGCCAGTTTTGTCACTGTATACTGGGTTCCCTTTCAATATGAGATGTTCAAGACAATTTAGCTGAAAATAATAACTGGAGCTGAAGAAAGAAAATGACCCAGATCGACCAGCCTATTGTCCACACAAAGAGAATAAAACCCTTGTGAATTTGAGATTAAATCATCATGCACTTACACAACCGAACTGCCACTCACAATGAGAAAGGGCAAGCTAGCATTTTAGGCTGGATTTCAAACCTGGTAAATGGGAGAGGTTTGAATAAATAACGAGAAAATTACTTTCCATCTAATCTCAAAGATTTTACATCCTAAAGGGAGTTACTTCTATTTTTTTCTGGGATTATCATTTAATTAAGGTAGAGCAAATATTTCAAACACAGTTATTAAAAGTGAACATTGAAACCATTACACACTCCAAGTCTTTTAAAAGAAAAAGATCTTTAACAGTGCAATACTGATAAACAGGTTGAAGCTATAATAACCTCCTTAGCAGAGATTTGTTTAACACTTACACATTAAGTACCCCACAGTTCCTCCCGTTATAATAAATTGAGATAAAATTCAGACAGTTTTATAACATGTATACAAACGTCCCCCATCAGGCTTTTGATTCCGTGCTCAGTTTATGCCCAAAGATTATCCCCTTATGAAGGTAAAAGTTGCCATAGCCTTACCAGACCACAGGGCTGCTTTCTCATTAGAGAGAGATGACTTGTGGTGGTTTAACCTGAGGGTCACAACATCTCAGGCAAGTGGAGAGGTTAAGGGGAGTCCTTTGTGGTACCTCAGACCCTGCAGAAATTGAACCCACACTGTTGTCGTTACTCTGTATCAAAGGGTCAATATCAAACAATAGGCCTGTACTGCAGAGCACTATAGGACAATTGAAGCCCTGATTTAAACAGTTAACCCATGCCATAATATTTCCCATTAGTCATGCTGATCATGTTTTACTGAGTGCATAAAAAATAGTAAAGGTTCCTTCCGAGGACTATTTTCCTACAAATAACAATCTTTTGGAGAAGTGCAGCCTGACAAGTGAAGATTGTGTCTACAATGCCAGAGAAGGTGGTAGATATGTATTAATACGCTGAGATGTTTCTCAGTGTCTGAAAGTCCAGTTCCACAGAATATATCAAAAGCAAGCCTAAAAGTGGAATTATGCTGCAGCTGACATGGGTACTGTGTGAAAATATTCCCATTAAACCCAAAGAAAATTCCACACTTGCCATTTTAATATAAAATTGTTCATTTTAAATAAATAGAAGGAAAACTAAATCTTGACAACTAACCTGTCTTGAGGGCAGCCTGCTGAGAACTGCGCAGAGTGGGAGTGAAGAAAAGGCTGAAGACTTGTCGCTGTAGCTAACTGGTTACAAGTTCTCTTTATACTGAAATTCAGGTGTGGTTTGTACGTCTTCGTGGACGTAATCTACACTTCAGAACGCTCAGAGATAACAGTGCAACTCTCCTTCACATCTGAAGGGCTGGTCCACACTCCCAGGATATTTGTCATTTTTGGCATTCAGATAGTGACAGGCCTAACAATTTTCCTTCAAAGTAATTAAATGTCACATTTTGTTTGTAGTCAGTCTTTTTTTCACTTGCCCTCAATTCCAGTTTCCATGGCAATGAACATGATCAGCACCAAGGACACAGCTAATGGCTATTCTTACAACACTTCTGAAAACACACCCTTCAGTTTTCCTCATATCCATTATCTCACTGATTACATCAAATACTGAGGTGTAGAAACTGGCCATTCAGCACTACATCCACAAGCATTCACTCCCTCCACCACCGACGCTCTGTAGCAGCAGTGTGTACTATCTACAAGATGCACTGAAGAAGTTTGCCAAAGGTCCTCAGACAGCACCTTCCAAACCCAAGACCACTTCCATCTAGAAGGACAAGGGCAGCAGTTGTATGGGAACACCATCACCTCCAAGTTCCCCTCCAAGCCACTGACCATCCTGACTTGGAAATATGTCACCGTTCCTTCACTGTTGCTGGGCCAAAAACCTGAAATTCCCTCCCTAATAGCATTCTGGGTCAACCCACAACAGGTGGACTGCAGCAGTTCAAAAAGGCAGCTCACCACCACCTTCTCAAGGGCAGCTAGGGATGGGCAAGAAATGCTGGATGCCCACATCCCACAAATGAAACAAAAAAGCCCAAATGATCTACATCAGCGATTATGCTCCATACGCCATGGACACAATCTTAGAAAGGCCTGAAGGGAGGGAATTCCAGGTTTTTGACCCAGCGACAGTGAAGGAATGGCGATATATTTCCAAGTCAGGATGGTGAGAGACTTGGAGGGGAACTTGGAGGTGATGGTGTTCCCGTATATCTGCTGCCCTTGTCCTTCTAGATGGAAGTGGTCTTGGGTTTGGAAGGTGCTGTCTGAGGATCTTTGGTAAATTTCTTCAGTGCATCTTGTAGATAGTACACACTGCTGCTACAGGACATGCTGAAGGACATGGAGAGAATCTAGTGAGACTTATCACGACTTCAGGAACAATCTGCTGCTTCTGTTAACTCAGTTCCAAACATGGAAGACAGAATCTCACCAGGCAATAACAAGTTGCCTCTCAACTGGGGCTATTGCTTGTTAACAACCTTATTACCTGCACATTAATGTGCAGCTTTCTACGCTGCCAACCTCCGTGAGCAAACTAGACACTGGGAATTCTCGACATGGTCATTAGGAAGGGTTCCTGGTGCCTTCAGCTCGCCACTTACTTCAATGGGTCTCCATGCTGCACAGCATCAAACAGCATCGCAGGGTGCAGTCAACAGTCACCAGCTGTACACACACACCTCGTCCACAGATCCGGTAATTGTCAATCATGATCCTCATGGCACCTCTCCAATCCACTTGCAGGACAATTAGGAAGTTGAGAGCTACATTTCAGGGTGCACCAGCAACTCACATTGATTGGTTGCTGCAAGGACAGTCCCCCAGCTCTTGGATTTTCATAGTACCGTAGAATCCCCACAGTGTGGAAGCAGGCCATTCAACCCATGAGTCCAGACCATCCCACCCAGATCCACTCCCCTACCTCCTCTCCCTGTAATTCTCCACTTCCCATAGCTAACCCACCTAGCCTGCACATCCCTGGACACTACGGGCAGTTTAGCATGGCAAATCCACCTAACCTACACATCTTTGGACTGTGGGAGGGAACCGGAGCACCCAGAGGGAACATTCTCCCAGGGAGAAGTGCAAACTCCATAAAGACGGTTATCGGAGGGTGGAATTGAACCTGGGTCCCTGGCACTGTGAGGTAGCAGTGCTAACCACTGACCCACAGTGCCACTGCGATTTTGCCAGGTTGTAGCTCAGGCCTGTTGGCTTGCTGTTTGCTGCACCTACCCACACACTCGCAGCAACTCTGCTTTGCCATTCCTTGCAGTCATACAGTCAGGAAGCTGGCTTTGCTGGTCAGCAGTCCCCACTGTATGGCAGTGTGCTATTTCAATCCCATACCAGCATCAAGTACCAGCCGCTTCCCCAGCAAGCACATTGCACCTACAGCGCAAGCAGGAAATCATGCCTCAAAGTTTTTAGGGGAGTAGTGCTCACTGAAGTCCATAGAGGCAGCCATTCATGAGGGGTCCTGGCCCAGTGCGTCAAGAGCAACATCCCTTAACCAGTCCAGGGGATCAGCTATGGTTCAACATCTGGGCAGGGAGGTCTCGGTTAGGAGGTCTGTGCATTTGCAATCCAGGGCATGGGGCACCGTCAGTCTTGTGGCTCCATAGTGGCCTGTCGTGGGGTAGGGGTTTAAGGTCCTTTGCAGTCAGGGAGATGAAAAGACAAATGTGAGGATTCTGGGCCAATATCGCCCAGGGTTTTCTGTAGTTTTAATCAACCTGTTCGGAGATGTTAGGACACACACCACCCCACCCCACCCCAGAGCAGGTGGAAATTGAACCCAGGCTGCCTGGTGCAGAGGTAGGGACACTACTACTCTACCACAACAGCCCAAGTCCAGGACTGCCCTGCTCTGAAGAACAAACATACCGGACTCAAAACTCAGTTTCTCTCTCCACAGGTGCTACCACTCCTGCTGAATTTCTACAGCATTCTCTGTTTCTGCAGTGTTTTGCTTCGATACAATAAAAATGGATGGAATGGAGAAATGCAGGAGGGGGAATCATCCATGGTCAGGAGCTCCTTGACTATGGGGGTCCATGCTTGACAGTGTATGACCACCCTTAGATTGGATACTCCAGGGTCTGGGTGGGGTAAGGTGGGTAGGTGCAGACTCACATAGATGATTTGGGTGGACACCTGTGGAGATGTGGAACCTATGGGTTTCACAGAGGGGCTACCAGGAGGCTGAGGGTCTCATCAGCATGTAGAAGCAGAGGCTGAAACCCATCCCCCATTGGGAGCTCTCTGCCATCTTCCATCATTCCAGAAATCAAAACTACACAACAGCAAAGAAACCAGCTGCGACCCCACCTGGAGTGGGTGGGCTATGTGTCTCGACCTGTGAAAGAGGAGATCTGCAAGTCCAACCAATCTGGGGGCCTTGTAGAGGGTAAGAACATTTTATGCAGTCCCTTGCATTGTACAGTGCACAAATCTTTGGACTTCCTAATCCCCAACAACCTTATCACTCTCTGGGTGCTGTACACCTCACTGTCCCAGACATTGCTGACTGAAATAATTCCACAGAGGCCAGTATCCTGTCACCAAATCACCCTTTATTTACACAAGGAGAGCCCTAGATACTGATCCAACTCCAGCAGAACCAGCTGTCACAGTGAACAGGGTGTCCGACACTCCTGTTCGTATCTGTCAGCCTGGGGTCCCTGATTGGACCAGATTAACAGCCCCTATCAGGGAACTCATAATCTATGAGGTCTATCTGGTTGACCTTGTAACAATCACTACAGCCCTCCCTCTCTGGGTCCAAGGTCATCGGCCTGTTCTGTTTTTTGTAGCCACTCGGACATATTAGCATCCGATTAGGTTCCTCCAAATCTGCTTCTGATGCAGGCAGCATGTAACACACATTAGCTCAACTCTTGCACCAGGAGCGTCTCGGAATAAAGTCATTCTCCCATTCAGGCAGCTAAGGCATGGTGGTGACATCTGCCATGTCCATCTCAGATCCCAAGGTCTCTTCAACACTTGACGGAGTGGGACAACCTATGGGTTCCACCAACGTTACCAACTGTTCCGAGCTGCTGGACACATTTTGTTCCCACACCATTTGCAAGTTTGCAGCTTTCATGTGGTCCGCATGTGTCTTCAGGACAATCTCTCCTACTTGAACTTTATACGCCACAGGACCTGATCTCACATCAACCATGCCTCTTACCCATGCAGGGCCATTCCTGTGGTTCCTACACCAAACCTTTTCTGCTGAAGTAATTTACCCAGCCTTTCCCACGGGGGCGCTGCTGGTGGTAATTTTTGTCCTTGTTTGCACACTGAGCACTGCCCCATCAACGTGACTATGTCCGCATCTAGTCCTGGCCACCAGACATAACTTCTTGCCAACATCTTCATTTTGGAAACCCCTGGATGACCCTGTTGGAGTTCAGCCAGTATCTGGTAGCGACATTTACTTGGGACAATCATTCTTGTTTCCCATAATAAAATGTCATCCTCTACTGTGATCTGGGGTCTCTCCAGGCCCAAAAAAAGTTTCATTTCTAGTTGTGACAGGCCTTTTTTGTTGCCCCCATCACCAGCAGCTTTTTCAGTTTTGTCAGGACCTTATCTTTCTGCGTCCAAAGTCTAATATTGTCAGCTGTGACTGGAAGTGTGTCCAGAAAATTTAAAACCATGACAGACTCGTTCAGTGGCAGTACTACTGGTGGTGTATCTGCCAGTGGGAGGCAGCTCAATCCATCCACATTGCTACTTCCTGGATAGTATTAGAGCGCACTGCTGAATTTGGCCTGAAGCTATGGGCAGCACTGCCTTGCCTTCTTTAAGGACACCTAACAGGGGTTTGTGGTACATTACTGTTACTAAATTATGCCCATAAAGGTGCTGGTGGAATTTCTTGAGTCCAAATATGGCCACCAAACCTTCCTTCTCTATTTGGGCATATTTATTCTCTGCACTAGCCAAAGTCCTGGATACATACTGTATTGGGCATTCCTCTCCATTGGGTCACCATTTGAGCTAATACTCATAGTGCCTTACGAGGAGGTATCGAATGTCAATACCAGATCTCATTCGAGATCATAGTGTGCCATCACCTTGCATCACCCTGCTTCTTCATTTCCCTGAAAGCTATGGCCTGGGTAAGCAACCATTTCCAAGGCTGACCCTTTTTTATGAATTGATGCAAAGTGCCGGGATGGAGGCCAGGTTATGTATGAACTTTCCACAATAAGTCACCAGCCCAAGGAAAGACCTCAGCTCCGGCACAGAGATGGAAGCCACGTACCTTTTCTTGCCCTCACTTTATCTTCCAACAGGTGTAACCTGGTCTTACCGACTATATAAACCACATAGACCTGAAACACAAATTTTTCCTTTGAGGCGCATGCCCGTCTGGGAGAAACATCTAAGGACTATGTCAAAAATAAGCATTGACTGAGCGTCCACAGTGCTCCAGGATGGACAATTCCAGTCGTCTGAGTAAAGCAAGTTCTCCTGATCTCCTCTGAAATATCTGATCCCATATCTGGAGACTATGACCTGAGTTCTTGACTCTCCAATCATGGGAAACAAGCTTTGAAACTCTGTCAAGTTCTCTAAGAACTGCATATATTTCAATTATATCACCTTTCTTTCCTCTAAACTTTTAAGAATCTAGGCCCATTCTACTCATCCTGCCGTCATTGGTTCCTGAGATAAGAGACAGATATTTAATCAGGTGACCCTTTGTTGCATCTCATTTAGGTCAAGCTTAGGCAAGTTCACAGTACGCCAGCTCTATATAGTTCTATCAACAGTTCCTTTCACTTATTTTCCACATCCTTTTGCCTTATTAATTCATTGCACACCTTTGCACTTTGCAATTCATATTCAAAAGGGTCCCCCAAGCCATCTAAATGCAACCATTTTTGAAAACATCTGCACCTACTAACACTGCACATGTTGGAAATCTAAAACAAACACAGAAAGTGCTGGAGAAACTTAGTTAGTGTTTTGAGACTCTTCTTTGGAATCCTGGTCAACATTACTTTGCAGTCTCTTAGCATTCTCCTCACCTGCCCACCCAGCTTTGTGTCAGCTGCATTGTTGGATACAACGCTTGGTGCCCTCATCTAAACCATTGGCGTAGATTGGAAAATGGATTCTTGCAATATCCCAAACCAGTCTCACACCATGCCATCCTGCAAATGCCTTGTTATTCTAACTCTCTTGTCTGTTTGTTAACCTATCCTCTATGCCTGTTAATATATTACCCCATCCAATTAATGCTAATCCAGTGCATCGACCTCATGTGCGGCACCTTATTGAATATCTGCTTAAAGCCAGTGTTCAGTATTTGTCATGGAGGCCTGCAGACAGTGCCAGACTAGCAGTGGTGAGGGCATTCATGCTGTCAAATGCAGAGAGGATGACCGGGCTTATGCATTATGGCATTCCCCAAGCTCTGTTGGAATGCCCTGCGACTCATAAACTCCACTTGCTGCATTTTCCGTGATAAAACCCGTTGTAGTGTCTGCTTGAAGTCCAATTGGACTTCAGCTAGTAGGCACTTTTGCATAGTTACACTTAATGCCACATACTAAATAGTCTCTCAAGGCCTCATTAAGGGTTAAACCAAAATCACATGCCTCTGTCAGTCATTTTAACCTCGTCAAAAATCCCGAGCAGATTCCTCTGGATCTTGAACTGCCGACAAAAGCCGATAGCATCTCAGAATTAGAAGACATTTGGGGGCATAATATTCCTTAACTAAATCTGTCAACTCTTGAAAGGTTTTCATATCTGGAGCCTCAGGGAAAGTTAGGCTCCTAATAACTGAAAAAGCTGTGGGTCCACAAGCTGTCAGTAGAATTACTTGTTACTTTTCATCTGCTACAATGTAATTTATCAGGAAGAAGTATTGCATTCTTTCCACACACTGGGCCCAGTCTTCGATAGGAAGGATCAAACAGGTCAAGCATCCCAAATAATGGCATGATGCTAGAAATGCTTACCTCAACTCAAAGACGACTATTGTCCGTGAATTTCTTCAGGAATGTGCTTTTCTTTCGTTACCAGTGATATAACTCCACAGTAACCATGTCACCCTTTATTTGCACATGGAGAGTCCTTGATATTGATCCAACTCTGTCAGAGCCTGCTCTCAGAGTGAACTGAACCTCTGACACTCCTGTTTATATCTGCCAGCGAGGGCTCACTGATTGGACCAGATTAACAGCCCCAGTGGGAGTATCCATATTCTACGCCGACCACCTGGCTGACTTTGTTACAATCATTACACTGACCTCTCCATTTAACACTAACACTTTTGCATGTGGAGGCCAGGGAAACAATAGGGATAATAAGAATTGCAGATGCTGGAGTCTGAGATAACACAGTTTGGATCTGGGGGAACACAGCAGGTCATGCAGCATCAGAGGAGCAGGAAAGCTGATGTTTTGGGTCGGGATCCTTCTTCAGAAAAATAATAGGGTTGTTTGTCCAAAGGTTGATGCCAGCAGAACCCTCTGTTCCTCTTGCTTCCATGTTTTGCAACAGGCTGTCAACACAGATATCACTCCATGACACATCCTGTAAGGACATGTTATTAGACATGTGGCATAATTATCTTCAGAGCTAGACAGAGTCTCAAGCAAACAGATGTCATGCAAGACCATTAATACTTATGAATATCAATAGTTCAATATCACCTGACTGCAACTTGCTCTCAAAGGTTTATATTTGCTCTGTCTGTCGACTCTGGTGGGGCAGCTCATGGAAAAAGCTGACGGGTATACATGCATGGGTGCTTGGCACATTGACAGGTCTGCCAGGGAGCCTGTTGTTATTGTCAAGATGCATAGCAATGTTGAAACCAACAGATTAGAAGGCTTTCTGAGGCATTCCCTAGGGGAATAGTGATGGTTGCAATGTTGCACAAGCCCAGTAATCCTCTCTGCTAATCACAGCATGAATGCCCTCACCGCTGCAGGACCTCCATGTCGGATACTGGACACTGACTTTCAGCAGATATTCAATAAGGTGCTGCACATCAGGTGGATGCACTGGATTGAATTGGATGGGGTAATATATTAACAGGCGCAGAGGATAGGTTAACAAACAGACAAGAGAGTTAGAATAACAAGGCATTTGCAGGATGGCATGATGTGAGACTGGTCTGAGATATTGCAAGAATCCATATTTCTAATCTATGCCAATGGTTTAGATGAGGGCACCAAGTGTAATATATCCAACAATGCAGCTGACACAAAGCCGGGTGGGCAGGTGAGGAGAATGCTAAGAGACTGCAAAGTAACATTGACCAGGGCTCCAAAGGAGAGTCATGCCAGTTTCAAAACATTAACTTTGTGTTTCTTTCTCCACAGATGTTGCCAGACCTGAGTTTCTCCAGCACTTTCTGTGTTTGTTTCAGATTTCCAACATGTGCAGTGTTAATAGGTGCAGATGTTTTCAAAAATGGTTGCATTCAGATGGTTTGGGGGCCCTTTTGTATGAATTGTAAAGTGCAAAGGGGCACAAAGAATTATTAAGGTAAAAGGATGTGGAAAATAAGTGAAAGGAACTATTGATAGAACTATATGGAGCTGGCGTACCGTGAACTTACCTAAGCTTGCCCTGGATGAGATGCAACAAAGGTTCATCTGATTAGATATCTGTCTCTTATCTCAGGAACCAATGAGGACAGAATAAGTAGAGTGGGCCTAGATTTTTAAAAGTTTAGGGGAATGAAGGGTGATATAATTGCAATGTATAAAATTCTTAACAAACTTGATAGAGTTTCAAAACTTGTTTTCCATGATTCGAAAGTAGAGAACTCAGGTCATAGCCTCAAGATATGGGATCAGACATTTCAGAGGAGATCAGGAGAACTTGCTTCACTCAGAGGGCTGGAATTTTCCATCCTGGAACACTGTGGATGCTCAGTCAATGATTATGCCTGTAATAAACAGAATGACCCTCCCCAGTATTCATCCTAAAGTCATACATATAAGCCTAAAGTAGTGTTGAGGTTATGATAGTGGAATTATTTCCCAGGGTTCAGGAGATCAAGCTGTGAAACAGAGTTCAATAAATCTGCAAATGCGTGAGGTGGTGCCTTGAAAAATGGCTATTAACAAAATCTTCTCAGTTAATGTGGAAATTTAGGAAATATTGGAACAGGAGGAGGCCATTCAGCACCTTGTGTCTGTCCTGGCATTCTATGAATTCATGGCTGATCTGTGGCCTAATTCCACATAACTGCTTTTGATCCATGAAATAACTGCTCAGACGTTGGTATCCCGTCACCAAGTCACCCTTTATTTACACGTGCACAGTACACTGCAGTGATCAGCCAACTCACTGTCAGTCCCTGAAGTCAGGAGACTCTGAATCCACTGTTCAGATCTGTCAACCAGGGATCCCTGACTGGCCCTGTTTAACAGCACCAATGAAGGATCTCATACTCAATAAGATCCACCTGGTTCTAATCACTACAGTCTGTACCCGCTAAAGCCTTTGTCTAACGAAAAATACACATCCCAGATTTAAAATTAACGGTTGATCCAGCATCCTCTCTTAAGGAACCTTAAGGCCCCTTTAGACTCTGAACTGCAATGTCTCTGAGTTTAGCCTAACGTGGATGTCTAATAAGCTCTGGAGCATTGATCAGTGTAAAATATTGCTATAGTGAAGCCCACAATCGTCTGAATGATCACAATGTCAGCACTTGTTACCTCCCAAGAAAAGTTTTTGCTGTTTTCTATAATTACATCCGGGAGAAGACAATTTAGGGTCTTCGTCCTCAGTACTGACCATTTCCAGATCATCCACCTGTACAACAGGATTGGCCAAACCCCATGAACAATTCAATTGCGTTTTTTATTGAAAATATACATAAAAGTTATTTTTCAAATATATTAAGACAAAAAGAACAAATGTGTATCACATACATACTGGGTAAAACAGCAAACGTATAAATGTGTATTGGTAAAGACACTAACTATTGTTAACATAGAAGACAAACAAATCATATGGCAGTTTCAAACACATTCTTCTCCAATTTGATGACGTGTATTTTTGCTGACTCAGCATTAAATGCAACACAGACAACAATGTCTGCCAGTGCTTTTCTCTGCTCACCAGTTTTTGTCATGAATGTTATCAGTTCCATGACCCAGGGCTGGGGCAGGGGATGGGGGTGGGGGGCACACTCTAGATCAGAGGCAGAATCTGAAAAAGTAAGGTCCTCAGCTGATTCAAGTCAGTGTCAGCTCTGCACATGTCCAGGTTCCAAAGAAGGCGTCAACTAGTGGATTAGAATTGGGAGAGAATGGCAACTTGGGCCTGAGAGCCTTCATGTTCTGTTCTCATCCAAAAACAGGCACTGAAATCGTACCCCTCACCTCTGCCCATTCCTGAGCCCTCCTGGCTTTTACTCTTATAATGTGACTTTTGCTCAGCTACTGGCTACATTACAATCAAGCCAACCAATACAGGAGCTTTGTTATGAAAACATGCACTAAGAAAAGTATTTTGAACTTTAAGTCTTGTCTTCATTAGGAACATAGGGTTATTGATACAGGAGTAACCCCTTGGAGTCTGGTCAGTTGTTGAATGAGGTTATACTTAATCTGCAACATAATTCGAAATTCCCACCTTTGTCCCTTAGCTCTTAACATCTTTGCTGAACAAAAACGTATCTAGAATGAACTATGCATCTGGCATTCAATGCTGTTTGCCGAAGAGAATTCCAAACTTCTACCACCTTTCACTCTACAAGGAATCCATGATAAGAAAATTCATTAATATTTCTGTGAGATTTGGTAGATAAATCTTTATTGACTGCTTTTAGATTGCTGTCAGTCCAGCAACCATCCAGAGTTGCCCTAAATTATTTTGTTTTACAATTGATCAGCACCATGTCTAGAAACCTAGTTTAAAGTCATTTCAAAGTTATAAATAGAGTTCAGTCTACTTGTGCTGAGCTTGTTAAACCTTCTTCAATATTCTTCATGTGATACTGAGATACATGGTTCCTTCCATTTCACACAGTAGGCAGCACAATCACAGTTTATGATTGATATTGCAAAGCGATTCCCAACACAGCGATGCATGTGGACAGCAGGAGACTGTAGCTGCTGACTGAAGCAGAACCAGGCACTGGAAAATAAAATGAGATGATGAGAAATAGACTAATAATAATTATCCTCCAAAGTATTCTTTAGCCTTTCATGAGTGGGCATCTTTCACAAACATTACTTCATGCAAAGGGGCTGCAAGTGCAGTTTTCAAACTAGCATTTTCTTTAACACTACGTTGTTCCAGTTAGACTCAGTGATATGTGCTGTTAACTGGTTTTGGGGCACCATTATGGAATTCATAGTGACTCTGTGTAGATTAAATGCTTAAGCATACATCAGTATTTTCAAAGACAGCACAGCTTGCAAAGAAAAGATTTCCCATTTGCTCCCATGATGATGTTCTCTATCATAGCCAATACTCTTGTCAGTACATTAATAACTGTAAAATGCCACTTACATGGCAAAATGGAAAGATTCCCAAGTCCAGCCGGTGATATTCCACCTCTGAGGCCAATTCCCAGACTCATCACCTCAGCCACTGAGTGTGTATTAACCCAGCGCCGCACTATTTCATGATTTTCATTTTCTTTAAGGGAATTCAGGTTAATTCCAAGCAGATCTCGAATGTTCTGGGCAGTGAGTCTCTGAAAGATATGGAATAGCCACAATACAATGACAACATTGTCCTCACTCTTGGTTCCACATTCTTTCTGAAATGGTTCAAGAACAATCAGGTACATAAGCAATGTGGCAACAGAATGTCTCACCTATTTCCTGTTAATAACACAAGTAAACACTTATCCCAAATGTTTCCAGAACCCTTCATCCACCAATCCAATCTAATAATACGTGTTAACATAGTTTCTTCTTCAACATTGAGTCTTTCCATTCTGCCATTCATTTAATTCCATTCATTTAATTCCACTTCTGAAAAGATTCCCTCCAATCAACTCGAGCTGTGGAGCTCTAACCGAGTGGAGCTATAAATTGTCTTTTTAATTTGAAACATCAGAGGTTTACACATGGAATCCCTAAGTGTGGAACATATCATTGGGCCTAACAAGTCCACACCTCCCCTCCAAAGAGCATCCCAACCAGACACATCCCCCTATCCTTTCCCTGTAACCCTGCATTTCCCATGTTGAATCCACCTAATTTACATTTCCCTGGACACGATGGGCAATTTAGCATGGCCATTTTAGCATGGCCAATCCACCTAACCTGCACATCTTTGGACTTTAAAAGGAAACCGGAGCACACAATGGAAACCCACGCAGACACAGGGAGAATGTGCAAAATCCACACAGTCACCTGAGGCTGGAATCAAGCCCAGGTGCCTGGTGCTGTGAGGCAGCAGTGCTAGCAACCGAGCCACCATGCTCTTCAAAACTAACACAACTGGGCGGTAGTGAACCATCTGTCTGTACTTGACCCTGCAACATTTCAGTTCCATTACACACATGGAAATGAATGACAACTGAAATGTTTATTATGGCATTTTTCACCAGTCCAAGTGCACCCCAGTCCCACTTTAAACCTGGTTGAAATGTGATGAACTTCATGGTCCCCTTTCCTTCACAGCTGAGATCATGACATTCAGATGTGGTCTCTAGTCTAGGCAAGGTCTCACAAATATAGCAGTTGTGCAGAAAGGAGGTGATCTGTGGTGATTAACATGGGCTGGAGTAAATGAATTCCTGTTTCTGGGCACTGTATCTAACATCTGGTTTCTGTGTGAGGTGTTAAAGAGCTGGATGTTGGTGCAGGCCTCCACTGATACTCACTTCCACTTCCACTGGATTGAGACTGCTGAATGTCTCAAAGTCCATGTTGATGTTGCCAGCGGCTAAACTCTGTAAATCAGACGCTTGTGCACCACCTTTTAGAGAACAGAAAGAACTGTCAGCTCGCTATTTCTAAACAACAACTCTTCATAAAAATAGAGTCAAATGGAAGATTTAATTCTTTTGGTATTAATAACAAACTTTCTTGGTTAAAGATGGTAATGAACTGAAAATTAATTGATATGTATATTTTTTCAAATAATCATCAAAGCAGATTGTAATATAGCTTACCGATATATGGCTTGAGTTGGTTAAAATAGGCTTTGGGATCACCAGCAAGATCCTGGAACGCAACTTTAGCGATCCCAAAGATTATGTCTTTCTTCGCCTGGGTACATGTGGAAATATTCAGTGGTTTGGCTTTCCTGCAACAGAGTGGTAATGCTTTTTGTTAACATTGACACTTTTAGGACTTGGGTAGTCCGTGCTCAATGACAAGGTCATCATTTCATTTTCCTTCAATTAAGCAAATGTCCCTTTTCACAAAATATTCCTTTGGAAGTCTGCAGGTTCATAATGTCACAGCTAGGTCAAATAGAGAGTAGGAGAGTAGAGTTGCGGGATAACTTTAGAGAATCTGACACTCACTTCAATTCACTGGGAAGGATGGTCCTGAGGTTCTCTTCACTCAGAGTACACAGTAATGGACCGCCAATCGCATCCAATGCAATCGCATTTAGTGGCCCGGATCTTTGCAGGTAATTTGCAATAATTATATTGGTCTAAAATGCAAGAGAAAAGTTCCATTTATTATTTTTTGCCCGATATATACTATAAACTCAGAATGTTGTCTGATTATGTATCCATTCTTTTCACTTTTTTGATTTATAAAACATGTGAGAGCTTAACTACTTATGCAGGAGAAAATACAAGATAAGCTTACTAGGAATCCATATCAGTATCAAATAGCATGGGTGCGGAGGCAGTGGAAAGATTTATGAGAAAGGCCACAGCAATGAGGGATTTCAGTTCTGATGGATAGATTGCTGCAGCCAGGACAAGTCCCGTCAGAAAAGGTTGAGGGGCGATCAGACAGAGATGTTCAAAGTCTGCATAGAATAAATGGGGAGAAACCGCTTCCTTTGGTGCATTGGTCAAGAACCAATTGATTCCAATTTAAGGTGAAGGACCAAGAAAACCCAAAGGCAACACAAGGTAAAATATTCTACAAAATAAGCGAATCAAGAATTCAAAAACATAAATTGC
Organism: Ginglymostoma cirratum; assembly: GCA_024137785.1. Classification (NCBI taxonomy): domain Eukaryota; kingdom Metazoa; phylum Chordata; class Chondrichthyes; order Orectolobiformes; family Ginglymostomatidae; genus Ginglymostoma; species Ginglymostoma cirratum. The sequence continues at coordinate 41,628,431 of JAHRHZ010000023.1, read as the reverse complement.
TGGCGAAACAGTTTTGAAGAAGAGTCACCAGACTTGAAATGTTAACGCTTTGCTTCCTTTCCACAAGTACTGCTAAGACCTGCTGAGTTTCACCAGCAATTTTTGTTTTTGTTTCAGATTTCTAGCATGCTCAGTTCTTTGTTTTATTTACGGATTAAGAATTCACTGTCGGAGAATACAGTGGAAACAGAATCAATTAAAGCTTTCAAAACAAAATGGCTGTGTCATCAAAAGAGAATTTCCATCTATAGCCTAATGGTGATGAGTGGGACTAGTTGAGCTGCTCCTGCAGAGGCTCAGCACTGACACAGTGGGTCTCTTTGCGCACTGAGATAATTCTCTTATTCTATGATTCTCACTGAAATGTAACAGAAAGTAACAACTGAAGTGCCTTTAGGTTCTGATTGAGTTGCTCTATGTTTGCAATGCTCAGTAATGCCACTACCATCAAAGTTCTTTTTGTCAGAATCAGTTCTTTGTCAATGGGATTCTCTCCATATACTCTTCATTTAGTGACCTGCTATGACTGATTTCCATCTGCAATTTCACATGGATGAATACTGTAGGCTTCTTTTAGTTCAAAAAGCATTTTTAAACTATCTGATGACGAATGTATTGCCACATCACAGGTAGCAATAAGGTTCCATTTTATCCCTAGTTTTTCACATCATCAATCACAACCCAAACAATATTTGAATTCAGGGTACAACACAAGCTCTTTGATGGGGTCACACAATCAAAAGCTTGCTGCTAATCCATACCGTGTTCAAATTTGGGCTATTCCTTAGAACAAGTGCAAGGGTATCCGCATTTGTTATGTTCCACATGCTGATCTCTTCGGGACCGTACACAGTAATAATGAATCCCAACTGTTGTATCCGTTCTTCGGGCAGTCCGCTTGTGTATATCTGTTCCAAAATATCAAAAATTATATATTCAGTCAGATTGAAGTGTACAGGATGTCAAAACTACGTTTATAAACCGTGGATCTCCTATAGACTGTGTAATGGCTGTGGGTATCTCCTTATGGGCAATGGAAGACTAATGGTGGGACTGTGCACCACCAACTGGGCCCTTGCTGTGGGTCATACTCGTCAGGTCAATTTTATATTGGTGACCCCATCATATCCAATTGCTCAGTTCACACCCTTCATCTCCTGCCATACATTCTTCTTTGAAGGTTGGGAATCTTACAGGTTAAATTCACTTGAAATTTGGCCACCTGCCTCTGCAGCCTAGGTGTGTAATTGACTCAAGCAATTCAAACTTCTCAAAAACTACAATCTAATCTTTCATGAGGTGCACCAAGATTTGAAAGACTGCATTTATTCAACATCCTTAGACTTTACAAAATGAGCTACATGTTGAAGCAAGTAATATGTTGGGAATCTAGACAAAAGTATATGGCAGAAGAGATTAGAGGGTGGCAATGACAGACTTAGATGAGGAAAAATGTGAGGAAGGCTTGAATGGAGCATAAACATCAGCTTGGACTGATGGGGCTAAATGGCCTGAATCTGTACAGTTTCTATGCTATCCTATACGTAGATGACTCTTAGCCATCAGGTATGTTGGATACTAGAAGTATTCATCCTAGGAAGAATTTCTCTCCATATGATGCAACCTTACCTCTCCCAATTTCCTTTTTAGAACAAGAAGCTGGTCTCTGCTGAAAGCTATATGTCCCAGTTCAGTAAGGTTTGCAAGCAGCACACTGTTGTTCAAACAGGCATCTAATTGTTCACTAGGATAAATCGCGGGTAACAGTATATTGGTGGTCATATCATTTGTAATGAAGCCTTTGGTACAATCTGCAAACACACAAACACATTTGCATTGGACACATGCAGATGCCGATTTGTAGAATGAAATTGTTATAATGCGAAACATGCTGCCGAATTTTGCTGGGAATGGAACACTGAGCCTGAGGCATAGGACACAACATGTTGCAGGTTCAAAAGATAATCTGACAATGTGCCACATGAGGTGACATTAAAAATGACAACCAAAGATTTGGTCATTGAAGTGGGATGTAAAGACTGTCTTAAAGGAAGACAGAAGGAGATGACAGAAGAGAAGTTTAAAGAGGCAATTCCAGATTTTGGAGTCTTAATAACATGGCTGCCTATAGTCAAGCAATTAAAATTGGGATTGCTCAAGACGTCAGTATTGGAGACACACAGATAGCCTTGTCGTCTAGAAGTAGCTACAATGACAGGGAGGTGTAAGGCCACAGAGAAATGTTTAAAGAAAGAAAAGGAGGCGATATCCATCTGAAAATCTATGTATGGCCAGTGAGAACAATGTTGATGCATAAACAGGACTTGCTACTAATTTGGATATGAGCAGCATATGGGCAGAAGAGCATGGTGAGTGGAAGATGGGATGCTGACCAGAAAGGCATTGAAGAAAAGAAGCCAGGAGAAACTTGTGGCATGGATGAGGGTTTCAACAGTCAATGAGCAGGAACGGGTCAGAGTCAGATGATGTTACACAGGCCTACGTCAATAAATAGTTTGCCTCATAGCTTATTACTCACCAGTGGCACGTTTCACTCGTCTTCTTAACAATATCTGCCTGAGTCCTTGGGATCCTTTCCCACCAAGAGCCTGTGGAGGTCCAAACAAGATATTCACTCCTACGTTTATTTATATCATACATTTTAAACGTGTAATTAACTCTATAGCTTGATTTAGAGGCTGATTGACAGTGGCTCAGTGGTTAGCTCAGTACTGCCTCATAGCACCAGGGAACCAGGTTTGGTTCCACGCACAGGTGACTGTCTGCGTGGAGTTTGCACATCCCCTCCATGTCTGCAAGGATTTCCTCTGGGTGCTCCAGTTTCCTCTCACAGTCCAAAGATGTGCAGGTTAGGGTGGATTAGCCAGGCTAAATTGCCCCATATTGTCCAGGGATTTGCAGGTTAGGTGAGGTCGCCATGGGAAATGCAGGGATACTATTATTATTTTACACACAATGAGGAATGTGTGATGTGAACGGCCTCTGCAATTATTCATTGGTTCCTGCTGTTTTTTAAACACTAATAAAACAGAACACAGGTCAATTTCTCACATAGTCTCACTGCTCTTATCAAATTTGCACTTCTGAAACTTTGCCTTAATAATTATACAGTGCTTTAAACCAGACTGATCGTGGAATGATTGTGACCTCTAGTTTATCACTGAATTGTATTTTCAACGACGTGCAAGAGAAGATATAAAATTCCACTTACCGGCTGAGCATTCAAAATGGTCAGAAAGTAACCTAAAAGGAAATATCAGAATAATCTGTTAAAGGAAAGTTCTACAGATGATTTGTTCATCAAAATGTACACACTTCATATCTCAGTACAACATCTTATAGCTCATAAATGAACAAGTCAAAGAGGAGGAGAAACTGTTTCAGATCCCTGAACCTAAAACATGAGCAACTGAATGTTGATTATCACAGAAGTCATTGGGTGAATCAACCTCCTACTGAAGTAGAGTATTTATGTAAGGAGTTCAGATGAATGAGGGGATAGTCTCATAGAGACTTATAAAATTCTAACAGGACCGGGCAGGGTGGATGCAGGGAGGATGTTCATGATGGTGGGTGTGTCCAGAACCAGGGTCACAGTATGAGGACTTGGGATAGACAATTACCCAAACTGGGATAGACAATTACCCAAACAGAGGTGAGCCTATGGAATTCATTACCACAGGAAGTAATTGATACCAAAACATTGAGTGTATTCAAGAGGCGACTAGACATAGCACTTGGGGAAAATGGGATCAAAGTTTATGGAGAGAAAGCAGGATTAGGCTATCGAGTTGGATGATCAGCCATGATCATGAAGAATGGCAGAGCAGGCTCAAAGGGCTGAATGGCCTCCGCCTGCTCTTATTTTCTATGTTTTTAAGTGATTTGTTTGATCATGATTCAAAACAATTCTTATCATGTTACACATGACAATAAATCAAATCAAAATATACCTGCTACTGTATGGAGCAGTCCCATTGCAATACCCAGTGAATCATTACAGTATGAGGCTATTACAAAGCAACAGAATGCTTCAACAATGTGCTATACAATTAGATGCATAGAGTTACTTCGTATTTAACACATTCTTCCTTAGAAATTTTCTACTGTGAGACATTAAGAGATTAGTGAAAGAATCCTGCACCAATTAGCACTCCAATATATTCAGGATATCTGTGAAATAGAGTTCCAGAAGTTAAATTGCTCTGAAGATAGACTTGAATTCTGATTAGAGGTTTTTGTTAGCGAATTCAAAGTGCGAGACTTCTTCAGCCAGCTGAATACAAAATATAATTCAAACACATTGCGTAACAGGGCATTTCATCAGCAGCTGACTGTACAGTTAAGGACCTCTGCTCTGTGACGCCAACGTAGTCCAAAAATGCATTGCTTTTATTTCCCTGGCTTTTCACCATTGCGACCTGAATTAGGCCACAGATAGGTTCCGGAGTTGAACAATAGCAATTAACAGTATTAACCTACCAATGACAATGAGCATCATGAACTTCATTGGAAGGGTGCAATTGGACACTGGTGTGTTTGCCATCATATCTGGTCAACTATGAAACGTCTTAAAACCAGAAACAAGTTGGACTTTCCTGTAAAAAGGGAATAAAGGTCATGATTAGCATACATATGGTGAAGTAGCAACGTCCACGTTTTTCACAGGCGGAGATAAAGCATGGCCGAAGAGAAACTAGTGAACCCCAAGCTTGAATGTTTGCTATACTATCTGTTTCCTTCAAGTACAGTTGTTGAGTTATCACATGGCATTGAGAAAAGGTGCTATCAGTGCTGAGCTCTCACACTGTATTGAGGAAAGGTGCTGTTAGTGCTGAGCTCCCACACTACATTGAGGAAAGGTGCTGTCAGTGCTGAGCTCCCAAACTACATTGAGGAAAGGTGCTGTCAGTGCTGACATCCCACACTACATTGAGGAAAGGTGCTGTCAGTGCTGAGCTCTCACACTGTATTGAGG
>JAHRHZ010000023.1:41594098-41613432 GCA_024137785.1 Ginglymostoma cirratum | reverse complement strand
GCAGCTTTCCTGCTCCTCTGATGCTGCTTGGCCTGCCGTGTTCATCCAGCTCTACACCTTGTTATCTCAGATTCTCCAGCATCAGCAGTTCCTACTACCTAGAGGAGAGTAATTTTTGCAGCTTGTCCCATTCCTCTGGGGAGAGTTAGATGAGTCCTTTAGATTCATTCAGTTTCTTCAGGATCTGTCTTTCTTAACGTTAAATCGAGAGCGGTCATCTACGATGTGTACCTGATTATTAGGATGATTCCAAAAAGGGCTGAGACTGTAATCCACCACGTATTTGAAAGCACTCTGACACATCAGTGATGCTTATATGTCATCTAAAGGGCTGGTTCATGTTTTGAGGTTGTTTCTTATATTCAACGTCCAACGTCATCAAATCAATTCAAAGAATGTAAACTTACATTCTCCACATTCTACATTCTGTAGTCACCCTTACTTTTATAACCACTCTCCTCTTTATGCATCAGGTTAAACAGTTGATTCTCTAACAGGTAAACAAGAACACTTCTGAAAACACTCATCAGTTCCTCAACTGATTTACTTTACTCCTTTCATATTGAGTCACACTGAATTAACAGCACAGAAACATGCCATTCTGAATAAAATCCTAAAGAACTGCAGATACTTGTGATCAACAAGAAAAGCAGAAATTACTGCAAATGCTCAGCAGGTCTGGCAGCTTCTGTGGACAGAAACCAGAGTTAACGTTTCAGGTTCAGTGACTGTACTTCAGTTCTGAGAAAGGGTCACTGGACCCGAAGCGTTAATTCTGATTTCTCTCCACAGATGCTACCAGACCTGCTGAGTCTTTTGAGCAATTTCTGTTTTTGTAACATACCATTCTGACAAGATATCATGCCAACATTTGCGTTCTACATGCTCCTTGGCCCACAATGATGCCAATGGAATCCCTTCTGTTGTCTTGGAAACGCCTACAGAGTTCCACCCAAGATACTTATTTTCTAAAGGCTAGGATCGCAGAATTTTCAGTCGTTGAGATAGGAACTTAATTAATTTACGCCAAAACATAATATAATTATGTTGACCTACACTACTTCAATTTTAGGACTCTTGCTTAGGACATTAAGGCTAAAACTCATTTGCTAGATTTTATTGTATTGGGACTTTATTCAGTAAATCCAACACTAGGGTAACTTTCTTGGAATTTTAATTCAAAACTTTTAACATGAGAGATTACAGTGCTCTTTGTGCTCTAGAAGCTATCTTAATGCAGCAATGCTTATTGTGTGGATGAATGTATCAGGTCATGAACTGGCTAACATTAGCCCCTATCACTCAGCCATCACAGTAATTGTGAATGATAATCTTAGGGCACATTTTTATAGGTCCTTTTGCCCCCACAGATCCCACAGATGAATCTTGGACATTGAGTTGCTCTATGCACTCAATGTACTAAACAAAATGAGATAATTCTTAATAAAGAAGATCTACATCATGTTTATGGCAATTAAGCATTGAAACAGCTCAAACTTCTAGTATCCAGCCTGTGGAGATGGTTTTGATTTAGACCTTTGTTATGAAAGGTTAGTGTCTAATTCACTCTGGTATTTCCTTCCAATACAGTATCTCTGATATTTATGGTTCATACATGGATGTAAACACTTTCCATGAACAAGGAGAGGTCTTTTGTAGTAGGGAATTTGGAAATATTTCATGCAATGAGGGAAATAGAGAGTTAAGTTAATAGGGTTAAATGTCTTAGTGCCATTCCTGCAGCATAATACCTATGAATCTTGGCAGCCAGTAAGTTATTGCAGGAGTTTCAATTTATTTTTATAGAAAAGTATATGGAATAGACTGCACAGAAACAGATCATCCAGTTTAATTTGTTTCTTGCCATTATGAATGTTCCACCACCTTTCAGCACTTTCTTGTCTAACTGTATCGGAACAACATCCAATCCCCAACTCTGTATAATGCTTATCCAGCTTTCCCTCAAATCCATCTACACAATTCACCTCATCCTCTCCACGGAAGCGAATTTCACATTCTCCCCATTTTTGTTTCAAATGTGCTGCTTGCTTTATCTGATCTTGATGATCCCTGGTTCTGCTCTTCCCCAAAAGTGGAAAAACTCTTCTTGGGCCTGTTTTGAACTTTATGCAGCTGGGTTTTGGCCACATTAAAATCTTGGAATTTATGTCTGAACTATTAAAAGCTTTAACAATTTTAAATACCCCTACTAGGTCATCTCACAGCCTTCTCTTTTCAGGAGAGAAAATCCAGCCAATTCTTCCTCTCCAGATAGACACAGCCTTACGCTTTTGGTATCATCTTTTACATCAATTTACGTTGTCTCCATTGCCTCTTTTTTTTTATAATATGGTGACTGTACATATTACTCCAAGTTTGGTCTAATGTAGGATGTATGTTAATGATTCTATCCCTCTAGAAATAAATCCCAGTTCTTCGAATGTTTTCTATAATGACCTTATTCAGTCACGCAGTCAGTGACTCATGTATTTGCACTTCCAGCATCCATTGTTCCACCACTTCAGTTTAGAATCTTATTTACTAAGTGTTATGTGCCAGTTTTATTTTACTTAAAATGTAACACTTCACACTTGGCTAATTAACTTATCAATAATACGCATATTTCTCAAGTTGATTGGAAACTAACTTTATCACTGCAAGAAACATCTTCCTCAAATGTTCAAAGTTCACTGCAAAATCGTATTGAAGGGTATTGTCATATAAAGTTTATGGTTCTGAAATTGTAGCACAGGATTCAATGCTAAAAGGCAAGTTGAATAAATGAATTTAATAGATCAATGAATTTGTATGTTATGATCAGAAAAAAATAACTATGGCTGTATAAACCCTCTAGTTTGTCAAACTCCTTTAAAAATGGAAACTTATCATCCTTACACAGTGATTGTGAGACCATCAAGATGCACAATTGCCCCTGGTGTGGTCAGATGTATGAATAATTTTTATTCAAAAGTTCACATCTCCTTGAATAATGAATGTAGTCTAGACATACTATTTACATCCTGAAAGAAATGCATTTCTCGGAAATGCAAGTTAATCTTGTTTATCATAGTCATACAGTAGAGAACAGAATTTAGTATTCTCATCTCAAAGCTGACTTGTTCCATATTGCATACTTCCTCATGTCAGGCTTAATAAACTCATGTACAATTCATTTGCATTTTTTATTGAAAATATAAATATAATTTTTGCAACACAATAAGGCAAACAGAACAAGATCAACCAATAGATACATCTTAAAATAAACACATTCAAAAGCTTGAAACTAGTATAGTAAATTATGTAACCATCTAATAATAGCAGCACTGAGTACTGTTCAACATTGAGAATATGCAAGTAATCTGAATGCTTAAATCTAATATACACTGTTGCGCCATCACTTTGGTTCCACTGAGATGAGAAAAATTAGCATGGACATTCAAGTCAGTACCGTTAACTGCTTCAAGATCCAAGACCCTAGAGGCATTAATGACCCTGGAAAAAGCACAAAATTTAGCAATTTTGTAAGATTTATATACATATATTATGTATTTTACATACATAAATTTTACAAAATTACGTAAAACCCCACAACCTTTCAAAAGCTAACCGTAAAAGAAAATTTTACAGATCATTCATTAGAATTGAATTTAATACAAAGAGTTAAATCTTCTTTTTACATGATGTAAAAATGATCCATTTTTCTTTCATATTTCACAAAATAGTACACACAAAATGCCCAATTTTTCATTTGACAATATTGCAAAGCCAATGCATACTCCACCCACCAGAAAACAAGATTGGATTGGGCTCCTGAAACAGGAAGAGGATCCTCATATCCTTATTGCAAGTAAGATTCTCACTTAAAAGTGGTGAGCATCATCTCTACAAAACAGTGTCAACTGGTGGATCAGAAGTGGGGAAAAAACTGATAAGTCCAGGCTGTGATTTTTGAAATATCCAGTGCACAATTCTTACCCAAAACCAGTGACCCTCTCCTCCATATTGCAATCCTTTTTGGCTTTTAGCTCATGCACGTCAATTTTACTCAGTCAATGGCTGCATCAAAATCAATCTCATTACCAGCTCCCTGTTATAACAGCAGTTTAAGTCGCTAATAGTGCCCATTGAAAGGAAATTAGACTTTATTCACATCTTCATTCTACAGAAAGTTGGTGAAATAAAAATTAAGAAAAGTTGTGGAGCAAAAACAGAATCATTTCCTGACAGCTGACATTTCTGATGAAGGGTTTAGGCCCGAAACGTCAAGTTTTCCTGCTCCTATGATGCTGCTTGACCTGCTGTGTTCATCCAGCCCCATGCTTGTTATCTCTCATTTCCTGACAGCTATTGGACGGCAACAGTCAGAGGACAATGCAATGTTGATTCTAAATTGTGATGTTCAACATTTCTTCAGCATAAAGTCAATCCAAAGTGGTTTGTTGTAAGTTGATTTCAGACTGCATATGCTAAACTTGTTACAGATATAACACAGTATGGAGCTGGAGGAGCACAGCGGGCCAGGCAACATCAGAAGAGCAGGAAAGCTGGCATTTTGGATCGGACCCTTCATCAAAAATGGGGGAGGGGGAAGGGAGCTCTGAAATAGATAAAGGAGGGGCGGGGCTGGAGAAGGTAGGTGGGATGGTGATAGTTGAGTGCAGGTAGGCATTGGTCAGTGAGGTGGGAGGAGCGGATAGGTGGGACAGAAGATGGACAGGTTGTGTCAGGTTGCATCAGGTCAAGGAGGCGGGGATGAAAGGGAGGGTTGGTCATGGGATGGGGCCAGGGGTGGGGAGATTTTGAAGCTAGTCAAGTCCACATTGAGACCATTGGGTTGTAGACTCCCAAGGCAGTTTATTCCGCCTTGGGAGCCTACAACCCAATGGTCTCAATAGGATTCCTCCTTGGGAGCCTATAACCCAATGGTTGTACCAGTTTCAAAATCTCCCCCACTCCACCTGCACTCACCTATCACCATTCCACCTACCTTCCCCAGCCCCACCCCTCCTCTCTCTATTTATTTGAGAGCTCCCTCCCTCTCTGACCCGAAACATCAGCTTTCCTGCTCCTCTGATGCTGCCTGGCCTGCTGTGCTCCTCCAGCTCCACACTGCATTATCGCTGACTCCAGCATCGGCGGTTCTTACTATCTCTGAAGTTGTTACAACTTCTTCAAGATTGATCACTTTTACTTGATACCAGAACCTCTGACTCTTTCTACATTTTATAGCAGAAGGCACAGACAGGCTGAATCCTAACTTATAAGGAATATTGCAGTGTGATTCCGATCACAGTGATGCCAAGGGAAAGCAGGTGACTGTAGCTATTAAGCGAAGCAGAACCAGTCATCACTGGAAAATAACATGAAATAAACTTATTGTGAATAATTATTCTCTACACCATTCTTTATACGCCCTTGTGCCGGAATTATATTGTGTAAAATTGTACCAATCACAAACATCATTTCACATTCAAGAACGGGATGTTCATTTTTTTTAGCATTTATTAAATGCGTCTAATTGTGCACAATGACATATGTGGATAGTTCTATAAAGTATTCTACGTAATCATTTATAGATGAAGTGACAGTGACTTTGTGCAGATTTTAACTTCCTTGTTAGTTTTGAATCTATATAAACAAGTACCTGTATCCTCAAGAACAGCACAACTTCCTAATTTGCTCCCATGATGACATTAATCAATCCTATACTATAGTGAAAGCACTTGTCAGTGCCAAGAATAACAATATCAAATGGCACTTACATTCCCGGAAGGAAAAGTTCCCAAGTCCAGCAGGTAATATTCCACCTCTAAGGCCAATTCCCTGACTCATAACCCCAGCCACTGTGTGTGAGTTAACCCAGCGCTGCATTATTTTATGATCTTCATTTACGTTAAGGAATTCATGTTTGTTCCAAGCAGATCTCGAATGTTCTGGGCAGTGAGTTTCTGAAAGATAAATTGGTCGTAATGTTACAACAGAATATTCTCATATCTGTTTTTATAATGTCAGAAAGAGGAAGGCATCATTGAAAGAATAATGTACATTGAAAGACACATACAAATAATATGGAAACAAGGCGATTAATAGGGGAAGTAATGGCATAGCGGTATTATTGCTGGGCTGTTAATCCAGGGACCCAGGTAATTGTTGGGGACCTGGGTTCAATTCCCATCTTGTAGATTTTAAATTTGAATTCAGTAAAAATCTGGAATTCAGAGTCTGGTGATGACAATGAGTCAATTGTCAGAAAAACCCATCTAATGTCCTTGAGGGGAAGGACATCTGCTGTCCTTACCAAGTCTGGCCTACATGTGATTCTCAACCCACAGCGATGTGACTGATGCTGTGGGCAATTATGGATGGACAACAAATGCTGGCCTAGACATCCTGTGAAAGAAGAAACTCACATGCTCATGTTATTATTTGCAATCTATGTAAGTAAAAAAATCTTAATCACATATCCACCAGCCTGTTCCCCATAACCTTCACCTACCCCCTGTCCAATCTGATACTCAATGCAGCACAGTTGCTGTCCTAACATTTTCATTCTTTCATACTAGCAATCATACTGTTCTGATGAATTTAGTTCCAATCCTGATGTGACTCCCTCCAATCAACCTGAAGTATGTAGCTCTAACCGAGTGGTGCTGTGAATAATCTCTTTAATTTGAGGCAGCTGGGGTGGAAATGCTCTTCAAAAGTAGCACAACTGGGCAGTAGTGAACCAGCTGTCTGTACTTGACCCTGCACTGTTTCACTTCCATTACACACATGGAAATGAATGACAACTGAAATGTTTATTATGGCATTTTTTGCTTAATAACGCTCATACAGTCCGAGTGCACCCCAGTCCCACTTTAAACCTGGTTGAAATGTGATGAACTTCATGGCACCCTTTCCTTCACAGCTGAGATCATAATGTTCAGATGTGGTCTCTAGTCTAGGCAAGGTCTCACAAATATAGCAGTTGCGCAGCATGGAAGTGATCTGTGGTGATTAACATGGGCTAGAGTGAATGAATTCCTGTTTCTGGGCACTGTATCTAATATCTGGTTTCTGTGTGAGGTGATAAAGAGCTGGATGTTGGTGCAGGCCTCCACTGATACTCACTTCCACTTCCACTGGATTGAGGCTGCTGAATGTCTCAAAGTCCATGTTGATGTTGCCAGTGGCTAAACTCTGTAAATCAGAATAAAACCAAAAGAACTGCGGATGCTGTAAATCAGGAACAAAAACAAAGTTGCTGGAAAAGCTCAGCAGGTCTGGCAGCATCTGTGAAGGAGAAAACAGAGTTAACGTTTCGGGTCAGGTGACCCTTCCTCAGAACTCTGTAAATCAGATGCTTGTGCACAACCTTTTAGAGAACAGGGAGAACTATCAGCTCGCTATTTCTAAACAACAACTCTTCATAAAAATTGAGTGAAATGGAGGATTTGTATTTACTTGGTATACTTTTAAATGTAGAAATTGCAATGAACTTCAAATTAATTGTACAATTCTTCAAATTAGCATCAAAGCAGATTGTAATATAGCTTACCAATATATGGCTTGAGTTCATTAAAATAGGCTTTGGGTTCACCAGCAAGATCCTGGAATGCAACCTTAGCGATCCCAAAAAAAGTATGTCTTTCTTCGCCTGGGTACATGTGGAAATATTAAGTGGTTAGGCTGTCCTGTAATAAAATGGTAATGCTGTTATATCTTGGTTAACATGAACACTTTAAGGAATTTAGAGGTCTGTGTTCATTAAGAAGCTCATCATTTCACTTTCCGAAAGGTTGAAGACTACAATGTTGGAAATCTGAAATAAAAACAGAAAATACTAGACTGCAGATCTGACTGCATCTATGGAGTGAAAAACAGAATAAACACTCCAATCCGATGACCGTCAAGCTGAAAAGATGACTCAGTTCTCTCTCCACATCTAGTGCCATATCTGCTGCGTAATTAAACCATTGTGTTTTTATTTTATCATTTAACTTTGCTTCATTTAAACAGAAAATAAGATGTTCCTGGGGATTTTTACAGGTTCACTGCTGAGAAACAGCAATTTCAGCGAATCTGACACTCACTTCAGTTCACTGGGAAGGACGGTCCTGAGGTTGTCTTCACTCACAGTACACAATAATTGATCACCAATCACATCCAATGCAGTGGCATTTAGCAGCCCAGATCTCTGCACATAATTTTCAACAACTACTTTGGTCTTATATGGAAAGAAAGAGTGAAAATTCATTTCATTTGTTTATTCTCTGCACAATATAAACACAGAACTTTTATCCAATTGCTATTTCTTCCATTCAAATGTTTGCAATGCTAAAGAAAGTACAGGCCTAACTGCTTAAATTACAACATGACGAAGTGAGCTTGGTAAAAATAAAGTCTATAAAGGATCATAACTGAATGTAAGCTCCTTCAGGTATTGATTGAGCTGCTCTGTATTTTCCCTTGTCACTACCAGCAAAATATCTTTTGTTAGAATCAGGTCTTTGATGGAGTTGGATCTCAAGTAAGTAAAAACTTTCCATCATCTCAGCCCTGGGACCACTTATTTAGTAATCTTGCTGTGACAGCATTCAAAGATGTTAAAGTATCTGATGATGAATATTTTACCAAGTACTTTGGATGTAAAAGAATTCCATACACTCTTTTTTTCTTGACATCAGCCAACATAGCATAAATAACACTTAAAATGAGGGATTCAGTCAAACTGTTTAAGAGGGTCATATAATCAGAAGCTCGCTGCTAATCCATATCATGTCCAGATTTAGGCTACTCCTTAGAACAAGTGCAAGGGTATCTGCATTTGTTATGTTCCACATGCTGATCCCTTTGGGGCCATACACAGTAATTATGAATCCCAGCCGTCGTATCCGTTCTTCTGGCAGTCTGCTTGAGTATATCTGTTCCAAAATATTAAAAATTGTATGTTCAGTCAGATTAAGAAGCGGACAAGTTGCCAAAATTACATATTCAACAATTTATTGCAATTTCTGGTCCTCTTACATGGCTGAGGGATTTCGCTTTCTTTTGTCATATCCAGAAGAGAACTTAACTGTGGAACTGCTCAAGGTTGCACACTACCAAAGGGGGCCCTACAAATCATGACTTATTTGCTCCATTCACTCGATTCAAACCCTTCATTGCTTCTCACCGATTCTTTTTTGAATGCCTCAAGGCAGAGCATCTGGCAGGTGCCACCATGTCTACCAATGAAAAGACAAAACAAAAATCAGCTTGGTGTGAAATTGAATGCAGCAGTTAAGACACTACTAAAGCTGCAATCTAATTTTCTCAAAATGCACCAAGATTTTCAAGACAGTTTTTATTTTGGTATAATTAGGCTTTACAAAATGAGCTGCCAGTAATGTATGGGGGTCTCCTAGTCATGCGCTGCATTAGAGTACTGTAAGCACTCAGCAATGCTAGCTTATAAAATCTTGAAGACTTACCTCTCCAAATTTCCTTTATAGAAAAAGCAGCTGATCGCTGTTAAAAGCTATATGTCCCAGTTCAGTGTGGTTTGACATTAGCATGCTATTATTTAAACATGATTTAACTTTGCAGCTGTATAAACTACAGGCAACAATGTATTTTTGTTTTTTTTAATGAATTCTCTGTCACAATCTGTGACTATAAAAACACATTTGCTTTGTAAGGATATTTACAGACCTTTTTTTTAAAGAAAGTAGAAGGAAACTGGTGTAACACAGAGGAGATCTGAACTTTTGGAACTGTCTAGTGGACAGCTCAAGAGATGGTTTATAGTATTCAAGCAGTTGAAGGAACTTAATGTACACAATCAGACTGGTCCATAAAACAACTTGTATTTATACAGCACTTTTATTGTAGCAATTTCAGCAGAGCATTCAGAAACAAAATTTGACACTGAACAACATAAAAGAACAGGAGGAAGATAACCAAAAGTTTTGTGAAAGATGTCAGAATTAAATAATGTCAAAGCAGAAAAGACAGGTAGAGAGACAGAGATATTTAGGGAGGGAATTCCAGGCTTGAGGGTCTCAGTAGTTAAAGGCATGGCTGCTAACTGTGGAATGATAAAAACTGGGGACCGACAAGAGGTCAGAATTAGAGGGGTGCAGACATCTATGAAGATTGTAGTCTAGAGGTGACTACAGAGATAGTGAGGAACATGCCTTGCAGAGACTGAAAAACAAAGTTGGGTATTGTTAAATTGAGGCATTATGAAACCAACAGCCGATGTACATCAGTGAAGAAGAAGCTGATGGCTGAACAGGTGGTCCAGATTAGGATATGTACAACTTGGATGTGCATAACTTTGTGGAAGGTGGAAGTGTGAATCTGGTCGAGACTACACTGGCATAGTCAAGTCTAGAGGTAACAGAGGTTTTGTCAGCAGATGAGTTGAGGCATGTGTGGAATCAGGCAATGCACAAAGATGAAATTCTAAATCAATACATATTTTGCTTCACTGCTCTTTACTTACTAGTGGAACGTGTCAATTGTCTTCCAAAGAGGTGCTTGGGGGTTTGGGGATTTTTGTCACCAAGAGCCTGTAGAGTGGAATATAGTATTTGAATTGTTACAATTATTTATATGAAACAGTTTAAATGAACAACTAATTCAGTACTGATATTTTTCATCAAATTAACATTATGAAATAGATAATACACAGCCCATGTAAAGCATAAAATGCAGTTGATGATATTAAATTGGTTTTGTTGTTTTTATAAGCACTGTGTCACTATGTATACACACACCAGAACACAGAGGCCAACATCATCACATTCTTTCTCTGCCTTCCACTGTACTTATTAAATTTTCCATTCATTGTTGCACAGTAAATTGAATTGGCCTGATTTTGAAATTATTGTAAATGTTCTGATTTATCACGGAATTATATGTTCAACAATTCAGTCCAAGACATGGAGGGGAGGATGTTAAATTTCCCTTACCAGCTGAGCATTCCAAATGGTCAGAGGAAACCTGAAAGGAAATTTCAGAATGAAGTGTTGAAAGGTAAGTTCTACAAATTGACTGCTGACCAAAATATATACAATTTATATCTTGGCACTTAAGCATGTATCGCCACAGCTGATACAAAGCACTGTTATAAGGGATATTGAGAGATCTTTCCATGAGGTAACACAGGTGATTACACTAATACATGGGTATTTCAAAATTGATCATCATTAACAATGGAGGAGGTCACCATATGGACACATCTCCTAGAGCAGAGATTTGCTCTCTGTTATACCACACCACACACTACAGTTGCGTAAGTCTGACTGAAGCACTTGAAGCTATTACAACACCATGAAACGAAAACAGAGAGTGGTGGAGAAATTTACGGGGTCTGGCAGCATCTGTGGAGAGAGAAACTGTTAACATTTCCAGTCCTGGGACCCTTGCAGAGCTGCTGAGTTTCTCTAGCAATTTCTGTTTTTGCTTTAGAGCTTCAACATCGGGAGGTTCTTTGTTTTCCATTCTTTTGGTTTACAATACCATACAAATATTTCAACAATCTCAAGAGGAAGATATTGGAAAGAGTTACTCCACTATATTTAGTATACTTTTCTTGCTAAATTTCATGTTTTTTTTAGTTGGACCCTAGTGAAACAAGTGGAACAGTGAACAACAGATACTAAAACCTTTATATGGAATTCAATCCCACAAATTCTGATATAGTTTTGAATGTGGATACAGTTAGTTATGCTAGAATTACCGACTTCTAAGCATAGGATTTGCTCACCCATCTGAAAGGCAAGCTCAGCTACTGAAAAGACCAGAGTGAATGTTTTGATTTTATCACAACACTTCTTGGGAAGCCTCACCTAAACTCGCCCCAAGGAGTCATACTGAACTGGAAACGTTTACACTATTTGCCTCTCCTTGGATGCCTGACCTGTTGGATTCCTCAATTCCTCCTTTGTATTTTTTATTTCAGATCTACAGCATCCACAGTTAGATTTCTCCTGTTTAGTTTAAATGCCGAGGAGACCCTTTTCTATCAGCTTTAGAACAGGTCTGCTACTCTGCCTGGCAGCTGTCTATTTGGTCTGTAGGTCATTGCAGAAGGACCAGCCACTACCACGAACTCTGGTGTGGCGCAGTGGTAATATCTCTACCCCATGCCCAGGTTCAAGTCCCAGAGGTGTGTAGGAACATCTCTGAACAGGTCAATTAGGAAAAATTGCTTAATTTAAGAAAAACACGAACATTCCATGACTGTGTGCTTCCTTGGGTTACACGTGCTTTCTGAAGCTGATTAAAATGGTTGACTTTCCAAAGACGAGAAAAGTAGTGAACTTCATTGAAAAACGCTTCAGCGGCTATTTCTTTCTCCCATGACTGAATCATTTTCCTACACAAAGATAAATTGACAGACATCAAAAACATCGATCGCTTATCCTTTCCCAGGTATTTAACCCCTCACCAGAGGGTCGGACTAGCTTTCTCAAAGTAAATTCCGCACTTGTCATTTTAAATAAATAGAAGAGAAACTGAATTTTAACAAGCTCCTGTCCTCTGGGCAGACTGCTGAGCTCCGCACAGAGCGAGAATGAAGAAGATACTGAAGACTTGTCACTATAACAAACCTCGTACAATTTCTCTGCACTGAAATCCAGGTGTAGCTCGTACGTCTTCATGGATGCAATCTACACCACCATTAACATGTATCAAATAATTGTCACGCTCAGAGAACTGTCTCTCTACCGGAAGAGCAAGACCATTTCGAAAAAAACATTCACTTCAGTTCCTCAAAGAACTGAACCGTAAACAGAAATTGCTAGCGAAATGCAGCAGGTCTGGCAGCGACTGTGTGGAGAAAGCAGAGCTAACATTGCGAGCCCAGCCATCCTTGCAGACCCGCTGAGCTACTCCAGCGCTTTCTGTTCTTCCTTTAGATCTCCAGCTTCCGCAACTTTTGTTTTCTTTCAAAGGATTGGTGTTACTTCCAATCCATCACAGATGGATGTGGTACGGCGGCTCAGCGATGGACGCTGCTGTCTCAGTACCAGGGACCAGGGTTCGATTGCGGCTTGGTCAACTGTGTTGAGTTTGCACATTCTCCTCCGTGTCCGTGTGAGTTTCCTCCCACAGTCCACAAGATGTACAATTTGGGTGGGTTGGCGACGATAAGTTGCCCACCGTGTTTAGGGATGTGTAGGTTAGGTGCATTAGCTATGGGAAATGCAGGGTTAGAGGGAATGGGTCGGTGTGGACTTTTTGGGCCGAATGGCCTGTTTCCGCACCCTAAGATTCTATGGTACAGTGCAAAAACAGACCAATCGAACCACCTGGTTTGACCATTGCTCTGCTCTACAAAAGTCTTTTTCATCTCCCCCACAATTACCTTTCTCTCAGATGTAGTTATCTAACTTCCCTTATATGTATCTACATATTTACTTCAATTACTTCTTAACGGCAGCATCCTCCACAATTATCTGGGAAAGAATCCTTTCCTGAAATATTTTGGGCATTAATGCATTATATTCCATACCAGAGATTGTGCCATGACTTTAATACTCTGAGGATATCTGTCTGATATTAATGCTCCAATTCCATACTTGCAATTAGAATTAATGTAATAATACTCGTTACCAGAACAATATTTTCGCCGACTAGTGCAATAACATTTCCCTTCCCTACCACTCGCTCCCCCCAATAGTTACCAATAGTAAGGATGTGATCTATTTGAACATGGTTATTTGGTCGTTCAGATCCTGTGCATGAATATTGGACATTGTGCTCCTCTAGTACTCTGTCTCAATATACAGCAACTTCATAACAGAATGAGAAAACCTCTCAAAAGGGCTAAATCAATTAGTAATTTCGTCATGTCCTTTTTTTGGCAAGTGAGGTCAATTCTGGTGGCTTACTTCCAGAATTCCAAACCCAGTATGGAATGAATACTTCCAGTGTGCAATGTACATCTGGATCAGGTAACATGCCTCACAATTCTTATTGAGGCATTTACCTTTTTTGCTAAGCCTCCATACCACACTGTGTCAGGGCATAATGTGATGCTTCATTGTGACTGAAGTTAGGGCTCAGGTGTACAGTTAGTGAAATCTCTTTCTGACATCCTTCAAAGATTATCTGCTCAAAACTAACATAGATATCATTGTGGCTGGAGACCTTGTGAGGTTACTTGAAATTCTAAGAATGATGTAGGAAACAGCAATTACAACAGTGTCAGCTAACTCAGTACCAGATATCCTGGGAGCTGCCATGATGTGTACATACTGGAGAACTCACAGGTTCCTGCCTCCTTTCAAGGTCCTCAGGCCATAGTGATGGCTGCTGGGAGATAAGGACTACCCCTCCCAATGTCTTATGAAACCTTTACAAAACCCTCTGAATGACAGAATAGACATATCAGCACTCATGCTTCTCATCGAGGCCAGAGAACAACAGACCATAGGCTTCCTTAAGATGAGGTTTCAATACCTGGAATGCTCTGAAGGGTCCTTGCAGTATAGCTCAGAAAAGGATGCTGCATTATTGTGGCATACTGTGCCCTTTATAACTAAAAGTAAGATGTCCTGAATGCAGAGGAAATGGGGAATTGACAGAAATCTTCTGAGGATGAAGATCGGGTCATTGACTAGGAGGGACATCCAACAGTGTGCAATAGAGTAATGCATCATTGAGTGTGGATCTTGTCATTTTTGCCATCCTTAACTTTTTCTGTTATTGAATAAATATTTTGTTAACCCTCAGATCACGCGTTTAATATCTTCTGGTGATCGGCTTTCAAGTATCTACAGATTCCTCAGATATTACAGACTGTACTGACCAAAATGGAATACCCAGCTGTCAATGAGAGATGACACCAACATCACAAGAGATAAAAGTCAGGTAGCTCTTAAAGCTTCAGTTGGCATATGATATCAGAGTGTTTTGCAGTGAAGTGTCTCGTGATAGGCAGTAGATTGAGAAGAATTCTAAGGCACCTTTTTTTGACTTTTCTATCATCGATTATCCTTTAATGTTTCAGATTACATGGAGATTGCTAAATTGCTCCAAATGCTTGGTCATCATGTAGGACAGCATTGTACATATGAAACACAGCTTTTCTTAGCAGACCAATGCACCATGACAGGAAATGTACGTGTGAATTGCCCAATATGCATCTCCCAGCCTTGAATTATAGTGCACTGATAGAAATAATGAACCTTTCCATCCAGAAATGTGTAAAATCATCACTTGATTCCATGTTCTCATTCTCATGTGGATGTAAATGTTGAAGATGTGCACAGGCCATGACCTAACATATCCCTGCACACTGTCTTCTGCCTCATTCTTGTCCACGATAAAGTGCACCACCTTGGCTGCAATCATCAACGCCACAGTTCAAGAATCCTTGGTTTCTGATGCTTTCTGCAATCAAGAAGATACTTTTTGGAAGTCCATATTTATCACACCAACTGCATTATTGTAATAACTTGAACAGAAAAGGATCTTCATTTATTGTTGAACACCAAAACAGAGCCACTATACCTGGTGTATATAAGCTAGCCCTAGCCCAGGGCTGACAGTTCTGCTGACCCTATTTTAATTTTTAAAAAATATTCATTTATCTTATTTTTCTGGTTGACCTGTTCAGAGATGTTACTACACACACACCTGTATAGCAGATGGGACTTGATTCCAGGACTCTCGGTCCAGGTGTTAGGGACATTACCACACAAGGGAAGAATAACTGTGTAAAAGGTTTGAGTACTCCTTTTGAGCAACAACCTAATTCCACTCTCCCCCCATTATCCTTTGATCACTTTTAGCCACAACGGTTATATCTACCTCCTTCTTAATCACAATGCTTTGGCCTCACGCACTTTATATGATAATGAATTCCAAAGCCACACATTCTCTGGTTGAAGAAATTTCGCTTAATTGCAATCCTAAAAGGGTTAACCATTAAATTAAGCAATGACCTACGGTATGGACTCCCCCACCATCAGAAACATTCTTCCTGCATCTAACCAGTTAGAATTTTACAGGTTTTTCAGCTCCCTCTTCATTCTTCTAAACTCCAGTGAATACAATCTTAATTGACTCAATCTCTCCTCAAACGTCAGTCCCGCCACCCCAGGAATCAACTTGGTAAATTTTGCTGCACTTTCTCTTGCTATAAAGGCCATCGTACAGTTTGCCTCTTTACTACCCGTGCAACTCACATTACAACATCTCTGCATTCTCCCTCCTGCTTACATTTAGTAATACATTTAGTTCCCTCATCTGAATCATTAACACATATTATGAATAGATAATGTCCTAGTATCGATTCCTATGGTTCCCCACTAGTCACTACCTGCCATTCAGGAAAAGACCCATTTATCCTTACTCTTTGTACTTTCTGCTAACCAATTTTCTATCTACCTCATTACACAATCTCCAATCCCATGCGCTTTAATTTTATAAATTAATATTTTATGTGAAACTTTCTGAAAGTCCAAATAAACCACATTCACTGGCTCCCTCTGGTCAACTCTACTCCTTACGTCCTCAAAGAATTCCTGCAGATTTGTGAAGTATAATTTCTCTTTTGTAAATCTCTGTTATGCCTGATTCTACCAGTGTTTTCTAAGCGCCCTGCTATAAAATCTTAATAATGGACTCCTGCATCTTCCCCGCCACCAGTGTCAGACTCACTGTTCTATAATTCACTGTTTTCTCTCTATCTCCCTTCTTAAATAGTGGGGTTACATTAACCACCCTCCAATATGCAGGAACTGTTTCAGAGTCTAAAGAATCTTGGAAGATGACTATCATTGGATCTACTATTTCTAGAACCACTTCCTTAACTACTCTGGGATGTAGATTATCAAGTCCTGGCAATTTATCAGCTTTCAATCCCATCAATTTCTCTACTAATACAGATTTGCTTCAGTTCCCCACTCTCACCCATAATTTCCACTACAGTTTTTGTGTCTTCCTTTGTGAAGTTAGACTGAAGTATGAATTTAGTTCATTAGCCATTTCTTTGTTCCCTGTTACAAATTGATCTGCTTTTGACTGTAAGGGACCTACATTCGTTTTCATCAATCTTTTCCTCTTTACATTTAAAGCAGTTGCTGTTTTCATTTCAGGTGCTCTCTTTGCTTTTCTTATTTCGTTTTTCACTTCCCTTCGGGACT
Organism: Ginglymostoma cirratum; assembly: GCA_024137785.1. Lineage (NCBI taxonomy): Eukaryota > Metazoa > Chordata > Chondrichthyes > Orectolobiformes > Ginglymostomatidae > Ginglymostoma > Ginglymostoma cirratum. The sequence continues at coordinate 41,596,303 of JAHRHZ010000023.1, read as the reverse complement.
TTCTTTATTCAGCTGGATTATCACTTTCCATACACTTCAATTTTTTTGCTCCACTTCCTAATTCTTTCATCATCCAACTGCTCGTACTTTGGTTGCCCTTTTTCCTCCTTCATGGACATCTTGAACTGGATCCAATCAAATCCTCTTTAAAAGCAAACCATTATTGCATTTCTGCCCGTCAATTGTTCATTCCAATTTACCCAGTCCTGAGCTGCTCTGAAGCAGAGTCACTGGACTCGAAATGTTAACTCTGCTTCTACCTGTCGAGTTGATCCAGCAATTTCTGTTTTCACTTGTTCCAGGACACCACGTGCTTTATTAATGACTCAACCTGTCCTGCCACCTTCAATGATTTATGCACATGTACACACTTGTCCCTCTTCTCCTGTACCCCTTTTAGCAATGTACTCTTTATTTTATATTGTGTCTCCAGGTTCTTCCTACAAAAATCAATCACTTCACATTTACCCACATTGAACTTTATCTGCCATTTGTCCACTCATTCAACAAACTTGTCTACATCCTTATGAATTTCTACATTATCTTACATTTCAACAGTTCATAATGGTTCCAAGTTTCATATTATCTGAAATTTTCCAATTATACACTGTACACCAAGGTTTATGTTCTTAATTTATGTCAGAAAGAGCAAGGGTCCTAATACTGACTGCAGGGAAACTCCATTATTAACCTTCCTCCAGTCTGAAAAGCATCCATTCACCACCATTCTCTCTTTCCAGCTACTCAGCCAATGTTGTACCTATGTTGCTACTGCCCCTTTTATTGCATCAGCTGTAAATTTGCTCACAAGTCTTTGTTAAACATTGTATCAGATGCTTTTTGGAAGTCTGTGCTCATTATGGATTTCAGCAGTCAGTCGTATGGCATTTACAAGAGTATTATTGCAGAAGCAGGAATACTGTACTATCGTAAATGGGAATAGCAAGTTCCTCTCCCACGATGTCAAGGCCCTCTCCTGGATATGCAGCACTTCAACACTCCTGTGGTTCTGCACGAGAACAGTGTTCAAGAGTAGTGTGAACTCATGAGATTCCAGAAGCCAATGTCAACACCAGTACCCCAGAGATACGATAGCAGCCACCTCTAGAAAGATAGCAGTCCTGCAAATGGCCATGGAAGTTGTCAGTGGATAAGTGACACAGTGATTTTCAAGGTGAATGACCGTACATTCAAAATGCTTTCTCTCTTTAGATATTATTGTCTGACCTTCTGAACACATTTTCTATTTCTGCCTTTATGTTATTCTTTACCATCTTCAGATTTCTAGCTTCTGTAGTATGTTACTTATGTTTTGTTGCAAAAGAAGGTTTTGGGAAATGTGAATTAGTATCTGAAAAAGATAATAAGTTCATGTCGGTTGCTTAAGTAGCATGGCGCGCAGGTGATTTGTATAACATCAACAGTCACACCCTTCTTTCTTGCATACTGATTGACAAGATGTTTCTATTTCTATTTCAGAAACCTTACCTCAGGCTTAAAAGAACCCTGATGGTTAGCAGTAGAGTGCAGAGACTGAGGACGGTGCAGTTGGTAGGGTGGTCAGCATGTTGACTGCTCCTTTATTAGCTCAAGGCTGGACTAAAAAGTGAGTAAATCATGATAGTTAGTGGCCTTTCCAAAGTGAATGTTCTCCTGGAGAAAATTTGAATGCTTGAAAAGAAGCCTCTCCAACAGGCAGACATGGAGAGCAGGTGAAGGTTCTACCCAATGCATCATAGCAGGCAGAGACAGCATGTGGAGCCATTTCCTCATGAAGCCTACCTTGCCCATACTCCATGAGGGGAGGAGCCTAATGTTCTAGGGCTTTCATGGTGCAGCAACTTGGAGTCACATTGGCATTTGTCAGGTTGGTATGCTTTATACCTGGCCAGGAGCCAATCATGTATTAACTAACACCATTTGACACTTAAGAAATACATGTATTCCATAGGTAGTGTGACTTAAAACCTGTTTTGTATTTGCAGTGTGGGAAAAGGTGATTGTGTGAGTTGATCCTTGTGCAGCTTGCAAATCCTTACGTAAACTGCTGGTAACAAGCATGGGGCTGGATGAACACAGCAGGTCAAGCAGCATCATAGGAGCAGGAAAACTTGACGTTTCGGGCCTAAACCCTTCATCAGAAATGGGGGAGGGGAAGAGGGTTCTGAAATAAATAGGGAGAGAGGGGGAGGCGGATAGAGGATG
>JAHRHZ010000023.1:41550357-41579098 GCA_024137785.1 Ginglymostoma cirratum | reverse complement strand
CGCCTTGTTATCTTGGATTCTCCAGCATCTGCAGTACCTTTTATCTCAGCTATTAGTGGACAACTAGTGGCTAACGATGGGTTATGTGTAATAGAATAGAATATCCTTTATTGTTACGTGTACTCCATTGTAGAAGTACAGTAAAAAGCTTTTACAATGTCTGCCTCTAATAGCGCTTTCTTAGGTACAAGTACCTAGATACAGACCATGGATACAAAAAAGAGGAATAAAAAGTAGTTGCATTACTTCACACAGAGTCTAAAACATAAGTTAGAAATAAGACATCGTTAAAGGATTAAATCACATTGTAGCAGCTCAGCGCAGGGCCTTCGCACGTAGTCTGACTGCTCACAGCAGATCCCAGTCCAACCGCTGTCCCGTTACACTCCAGACCACTCCACACCGGCACTCAGCAGCTCCAAGGTAAGTTCCAGGACTGCCTCCCCTGTGCCGGTCTCTGCCCAGGACTTGCAGCAGACCATGTGATAACAAGGCCTGGTGTGCGGGGCCGAAGTTGGCATCATCAGAACAGATACAACAGAGAGGTAGGAACTGGGAGAATGGAATAGAATCTTGCCTCAATGTCCTTACCCCAAACCCCACACATTGTCATATGGTCTACTATTACACACAACCCATCATTAGCCACTAGTGTCCACTAATAGCTATTCATTCTCCCAGGCTATTGTTATCCACTTCTTTGTCTGTCTAACTGTTCTTCTCATTCTTTGGGCTCTATCTCCATCTATTGTTAACTCCCGAATCCCTCTCCCCACCCTATCTTCTGCATAAAAAACGTTTTCCAAGCTACCAGTCCTCAGGAAGGGTCACTGAATCGAAATGTTAACTCCAATTTCTCTCCATAAATGCTGCCAGACCTGCTGAGCCTTTCCAGCAATTTTTTTTAGTTTGTGAAAGTATTCACCAATTTCCAATTCCTTTTGACTAAGTACTGGGGTGGATTGATTTTAATTGTTAATGTTTTGTATTTCACAACTTATTTTGATTACAATCTATTCAATACAATAAGACAATACAGCACAGGAACAGGCCCTTCAGCCCATCAAGCCTACGACAATTCCTGATCCTTATTTAGACCTACTACAAGTGCCCATGTGTGGTTGCTAACCCTCTGTTCACCTCACATTCATGTGTCTATTAAGGTACGCCTTAAATATCGCTAATGTGCCTGTTTCCACCACCTCTACTGGCAGTGTGTTCCAAGCATCTGTGTGAAAAAATTTCCCTGCTTCTCTCCCCTAAACTTCTCCCCTCTCAACTTGAACCTGTGCCCTCTTCCATCCTGGGGAAAAATCTCTGACTATCCACCCTATCTATGCCTCTCATAATTTAGGAGCCCTCTATCAGTTCGCCCCTCAGCCTCCACCTTTCCAGTGAAAACAATCCGAGTTTATGCAACCTCTCCTCGTAACTAAAACCCTCCAGACCAGGCATCATCTTGGTGAACCTTCTCTGCACCCTCTCCAAAGTATTCCTGTTCTTTTGATTTTGTAGCAAGGTACTGACCTTTCAAAGCAATTGCTGTGATGATACTTCTGAAATGTTTAATTGCCTGTGGAGCATTGTGTGACATCTGGAAGTTGTGAAAGTCCCATGGAAAAGTGAAAAAGCATGAGAAGGAAAGAGAAGAGAAGAAGACAGAAAAAGGAGGAAGAAGGAGGGAAAGGGCTCAAAGAGAGAAAGAGGGAACTAGAAGAAGAAAATGCAAGCAAGAGAAGGACAGAATAAAAACAACAGGGAGCTTCATTTTTTATAAATCAACTTTCATAATCTCAGGATATTCCAAATCAGTCCACAGTCAATGAAGTGTTGTCACTGTAGCTGCTTAAAAAGGATCAGCAACTGGATTTCAATCTTTGTTTCTCATTTCTTCTCATTTTTGCATCCTACTTCTAGCATCCTTTACAATTTGTTTCTTCTTCCTCTCTATTTTCCTTTCTATCTTGATCATTGTTACTTTGTTATTAAATGGTTAATGTACCCAACAAACTAAACAATGATACAAAATCAAAATATTGAGCAAGGTAGAAATCTGAAATAACAACAGAAAATGCTCGAAGTATTCAGCAGATCAGATACAACACCTGTGACCAATGACCTTTCACCAGAACTCTAAATCTGTGTAAGTTTGGTGGAAAGGACATCTGGATGGAAACTCAAACAGGATTTCAAGAATGCAAGCTGTGTGGTTAAACCGGAGATATTCTCTCACCCACAATCAGGGTGGGCAAATTCAAGAAGTTGTGGTGAGCTAATTAAAACAGGATTGACGTTCTGATGTTCTTGAGGCTTCTAGAACTTCATGCTATGTTTGGTTGTTTTCTAACAGGAAGCAGTAAAAATGGACGGGAGGAGTATGTTCAGGTTTACTGCTTCCATTAACTCGCCAGGAAACCTTGCTGGATATAATTGGTATCAGGACAACAAAGACTATTGAGGCCATGGTGTGGTCAGCTGCAGTGCAGTCCTTCTCTCAACAGTTACTCCAATTCTTTTTCTAAAAACCATGATTGGAATTCTAGACCAACAGCATTATTTAATAAAGAGGAATGCCACTTAAGTACTAAATGAGATTTTTTTTATTCTGAGGTCATGAATCTTTGAAATTCTCTACACTGAAGACTGTGGAAGCTCAGTCTTTGAGTATGTCAAAAGTAGAGAATGATAGAATTTTGATTACCAGTGCTATACAGGGTTATGGTGATAAGGTGTATACAAAGTACTGAAGTGTTTTATCAGCCATGCTGCATTTTAGAAAGGCAAAGCAGGGCAGGACTTATACATTTAATGGTAAGGTCCAAGGGAGTGTTTCTGAACAAAGAGGCCGGGTTCGTAGCTCCTTGAAAGTGGGGTCGCAGGTAGATAGGACAGTGAAGAAGGCATTTGGTATGCTTGTCTTATTGGTCAGTGCATTGAGTATAGGAGTTGGGAGGTCATGTCGCGGCTGTACAGGACATTGGTTAGGCCATTTTGGAATATTGTGTTCAATTCCAGTCTCCCTGCAATAGGAAGGATGTTGTGAAACTTGAAAGGGTTCAGAAAAGATTTACAAGAATGTTGCCAGGGTTGGAGAGTTTGAGCTACAGGAAAAGGCTGAATAGACTAGGGCTATTTTCCCTGGAATGTCAGAGGCTGAGGGGTGATCTTTTAGAGGTTCATAAAATGATGCGGGACATGGATAAGGTAAATAGACAAGGTCTTTTCCCCAGGGTGGGGGAGTCTAAAACTAGAGGACGTGGGTTTAGGGTGAAAGAGTAAATATTTAAAAGGGATCTAAGGGACAACTTTTTCACGCAGATGGTGGTGTGTGTATGGAATGAGCTGCCAAATGAAGTGGTGGAGGCTGGTATAATTACAACATTTAAAAAGCAGCTGGATGGATATATCAATAGGAATGGTATAGAGGGATATGGGCCAAATGCTGGAAAATTAGACCAGATTTATTTAGGATATCGGGTTGGCACGGACAAGTTGGACTGAAGGGTCTGTTTCCATGCTGTATATCTCTATGACTCTATGATTGTATTAAATGGCAGGGCAGGTTCAATGGATTGGATGGTCTCCTCCTATTCCCATGTTTCTGTCAATTTTGGTTCACATAGGTCTATTTTGCTTGTGTTTTGACTCAATCATAGATCCCTTCCCTTTGATTTAAAAGATCATAAAATTAAGCACCACTCTCGAGACTTAAGCAAATAAACCAGGCTTGCATCTCTTCAGAGATGTGTCTTTCAAAGCTGATGGTAAACAAAGACCTCATCTGCCCTCAAGATAACATAAAAGGCACCACGACAATAACAATAAACCTTAAAATTAAAAATCGAAGACCCATTCTGCCTATGGCTTCTTCCTCCCAAAGTGAATCATGTCATGCGTATCTGCTCAAATTTCATCTGTTATGAATGGAGTGATATAAAACCCAAATCCAAATATAAACACAATATTTTAGCTATCCCCTCAATTTGACAGTAAGTAAAAATCTGGTGCATTTCTTCAAAACCATGAGCTGGAAATTATATTGCCTTCAACAGCCCACAAACTCAGCAAATGGACTTAGATCGGGCAGGGAACTCACTCACTGCAGCATGATTAACTTGAGCTTTGAGATATTGTGCACATCTAGAATAGAGGGCTGCTTAATATCAGGGTTTCATTCAGCACTAATTAATCTTTCTCTGAAAGATGCAAATCAACCAGCGATGCACTTGCACCATCTTCTGCTTTTATTCAAGAAGATTGTATTTTGACCCAGTCAGGATCTTTGTCCATTCATCGTGATTTTAATTTGAGTTTATATCATGTTAACTATGTTGCAAGAAAGCTTTTAGAATTAAAGCCTTCAGTGCCTTGTGTACAAGTTTTAGTCATTTTTCAATAATTTTAACTTCCTTTGACCTTGTACCATGACATTTTTCAAGGTATATAAAATAACAAAATATATTTTCTTCTTTGATGATATCTTCTGGATCCAGATATACTATTTTACTGGTTCATCCGTGTCTTCTCAAGGATGATGTTAGAATGACACTTTTTTTTTAAACAAAGCAAAAAATTGGAACTTAGGAAATGAGAAAGTATAAAATTTTGATTATCTCTGCATCTTCAAACATCTTGTTCATTTATGATAAATATTAGCATGACATTTCTATCCATGGTGCTGAAAGTACTTTTTTTTAAAATAGGTAGCTGTATCCATAACATTAAAAGCCTTACTGTAATTTTGACTTTGTGTCTCACTATTAGATGTTCAGGCTTATTTAGTTTTTAGCCAATTTAAATTAAACTCTAAATCAGTCTCTTTGTAGACTACACTTTGTGAGTATGGGGCTGGCAGGGAATTACTGGAGATTATGATAATGGTAATTATGATAGCCAATGCCACAGTTTTATTTACATTCCAATTTTCTACTGATCTAGGAACCTGTATCGTAAGTGCGGTCTATTTGTTTTGCAGAGTCAAGACTTGGGAAATAATCTGATGTATTCTGTCCATTATTTAAGTTCAAGGAGTGGCTTTAGAGGTTCAAAATAGTACACACGCAAATTCCATGCACATTTTAGGCAACAGTCACACAGGACACGACATTATAGAGTCATACAGCTTGATAACAGACTGTACCTGCACCTACCACTTGTTCTGGCAGTTTATTCCACATATGAACCACCATCTGTGTGAAAAATTGCCCCTCAAGCCCCTTTTAAATCTTTTTCCTCTCACCTTAAAAATATGGCCTCTAGTTTTGAATTCCCCCATCCAAGGGAAAATACATTTGCTATTCATCTAATATGTGCCCCTCATGATTTCATAAACCTCCGTAAGGTCACATCTCAACCTCCAACGCTCCTGTGAAAAATGTCCCAGCCTGTCCAGCTCATCCTCAAACCCTCCAGTGCCAGCAACATCCTGGTAAATCTTTTCTGAACCCTCTCCAGTTTAATACTATCCTTCCTATTGCTGGGCAACCAATACTCTGAAAGTAGCCTCGCCCAATCCTATAAAACATCAACATGACATCCCAACTCCTATAGTAAATGGTCTGAGCAATGAAGGCAAGTTCATGAAAGACTTAGCACTTCTACTGTTAGCATCCAGACCAGGCAGACCAAGATGTCAATTAGTAAATGATACGATTGGACACCAGCATAGCTATTTTGGTGATCAACACACCAGGGTAGAAAATAAAAAAAAACTGGTGTTGCCTTCTGGCAGGAGTCCAGTATCACAGTGAGACAAAACCATTCAGAAGAGGCCACGTAGGCAGTGTGAGCATGTTCAGTCAGAGCAAAATGTTTACCAATCTTCAAAATGTCATGGCTGGGGAAAAAGTCCTGAATGGCTTAGAAAAAAAATTCAAACTGCAGCAAGCTGATAGCGTGGTAAACTCACATGTTTGCTCCAAAACTGTTTGAAAAACACTTCATAAATCAATTGCGGCCAACTGAACAAGGAAATTTAAAGTGGAGACTGGTTTATCCTTCACTGAGGTTTGAATACCTGCACACTTGTTGTTAAGGGTAAATTTGTTGAATATTTATTTCTGATATTTATTTCTGCTATTTATGAAGTTTGTAATGCATAAAATAATTCAGTTTTTTTTATTTTATGTGCGATAAATGTTGAAGTTCTTCTGTGAAGCTTTTGCAGACTTTTGCAAACATATTTAGTGACTGACCACCACAGAAGCAAATAGAAAAATAAAACATATGGTTCCTCAAGCCAGGTTTCACTTTGGGACTTGACCTCATCAGTATTACCATATGCTGGGGTCATAACAATTTAAAATGATTGTAAAGAAACCAGTGCTATTGACGTGTTCTCAAACTGTGCTCTTTACAAACTAACGTAAATCAGGAGCAAGAATAAGCAACTCGGCTCTTCAAGCCTGCACCACCAGTCAATAAGGTCATGGCTGACCTGATTACTCTACATTCCTGCCTGCCCCAAGTAACCTTTCATCTCCTTGCTTGCCAAGAATCTATCTACCTCTGCCTTGAAAATATTCAAAGACTTTTCTTTCACTGCATATTGAGGAAGACAGCTCCAAAGACTCGCAATTCTGCAAGAAAGAATTTCTCCTCATCTCTGTCTTAAATGGGGAATCCTTATTTTGAAACAGGGACCCCAGTTCTAGATTGTCACATAACAGAAAACATCTTTTCCAGTCAACTTTGTCAAGACTGCTTAGGATCATTTATGCTTCAATCAAGTCACCTCTTACTCTCCAAACTCCAGCAGATACATGATAAGCCTGTCCAACTTTACTTCATAGAACAATACACCCATTCCAGATATAAACCTTTACTGAACTGCTGCCAATACATTTACAAGCTTTCTTGATTATAAAGATGAATATTGTACACAGTACTCCAAATGTGGTCTCACCCATTCCCTGTACAACTGCACTTCCCTACTTTCATAGGCAATTCCCTTCACAATAAATTATAACTTTCTGAGATAGCATAGCAGGCCAGGCAACATCAGACGAGCAGGAAAGTTGATGTTTTGGGTCGGGACCCTTCTTCAGAAAATTCTATTAGATTTCCAAATTACTTACCTGTATTTGCATTCTATCCTTTTGTGATTCATGCACTCAGGCACCCAGATCCCTCCACATCTCAAAACTCTGCATTTTTTCACCATTTAGATAATATGCTTGTTTTCTTCCTGCCAAAGTGGATAATTCCTTATTTTCCCACATTATCACTACACTTGCTAGGTCTTCGCCCACTCACTTAATCTATCTATATCCCTTTGTAGGCTCATTATGTTTTCCTCAAAACTTACTTTCCTATTTATCTTGCGTCAACAACAAATTTAGCAATCATACCTTTGGTTTCTTCATCAAAGTCATTTATATGAAATGTAAAAAGTTGAGGCCCCAACAATAATACTTATAGAATACCATTCAATGCATTTTGCAACTAGAAAATGCAATTTTCACCTACTCTTCGTTTCCAGTTAGACAGCCACTCTTTTATCCATGCCAATATATTAGCCTTGACACATCAAGCTTTTATTTTCCATAATAATATTTGATATGGCACCTTATCAAGTGTTTCCTGGAAATCTGAATACAGTACATCCATTAGTTCACCTTCTATCCAAAGTATGTGTTACTTCCTCCAAGAACACCAAATAAGTTAGTTCAACATGATTTGAGTTTCATGAAACCATGTTAACACTCCATAATTTCACTTAGAAACCTGTTTAAGTACTGTACCATATCATTTTTAATAATAGCTTATGGCTGGCTAACTGATAGTTGTTTCCTGCTTTCTGTTTCCCTCATTTTTGAACAATCCATCACTTTGTAATCATCCCCAAACCTAAGAAATGTTGGAAAATTTAAACTACTGTTTCAACTATCTATCACACCAGCCACTTCCATTAACTGTGGTGTGGTTTTATTTGAAGTCACTTGTTCTCCTTCCACAATACAGTTGGTAACATTCCTAGCTACAGTGCACCCTCTACTGTGCTGAGATTGCTTTGACAAATTCTGTGTCAGTTGTCAGAAGAAACCATTCCACTGAGGATCATATGTATCAACAAAGTAAGACTCAAAATGAAAACTCAAAAATGAAAGCCTTTGAAATAATTTGTTTACTTACAGTATTATCTAAGATGCAGTTCAACCATAAATAATGGAGTTTTTTTAACCAACAATGCAGAAATTAAATTAATCTGCTTGTTTCAAACATAAAACACCTGATAGCTGATTGAACTTTGACATTAGCATCTGAGTGATCTGTACCTAACACCTCTAACAAATGCACAGTTTTATAAGGTGGCAATGGTTTAAACCATCTCTTTTTAATTCAAGGTAAAACGGAGCAGGTGATATGCCACTCATTCTGTCTGGTGATAAACTGTTGTAACCAGTGTGCCCTGGAGACTTTGGGCCCAGATAATGTCTTTTTGAAATCCAAGTGCCAGATTTAATACCCAAACAAAAAGGCAAGTGGAACTGACCTGGATTTGTGCAAACTTTTACTCTGAGGGTTACTGACTCAGAACCCAGAACCAAAATAGTGAGTCCCTAAGAGGAAGACCGAAAAACAACAGCTTTTGCAGACAACCGGGTAAATGGTGCCATCTCTTAGCTACTCGACAGAATACAGGTAAATGCATATTCTGTTGAAGAGATGCGATCAGTTTATTTTTGCAACATTGGAAGGCTCAGTCCGACAAGGTGACGAGAAGGAATCACTGGCGTGAGTCATTTTGCTAAAAATCAGTTCAAGGATTCTCAGCAGATTGAAAGAAATTACTTTTAGTGGAAACTGGTGATCACAATGCAGCAAACAGGAAGAAATGAACCTGGTTGAAATTGGGAGTAAATTTGGACCCGTTTCTGTAAAGATTGCAATTCTGTAGAGAGTTTAGCATAATGTATAAAAGTAGATGGGTTATCAGTTCTGACCATATCTGATGGTTAGTAGAAAAGCGGAAACAGGAGTCAACTATGTAGCTCCAATCCTAACCCACTTAAGCCCAGAAAATGCCCTAAATATCTGTATGCATTAAAGAGCTTCCTTGTGAAACAAGGAAACGGATTCATGGTCAGGATTCTGTATCACTATCCAACTCCACTTCAGCCACCACACACCAACGCTTTGCTTTCCACAACACCACTAAGTGATCTACTTGCCTCCACATCATCCACCAGACTTTTGGCCTCAAACAATTCATTCTGTGCATTTACATTTTAATTTCTAGGTTTGCATTCTCTCAAGTGGCAATCATCTCTCCAATTTACCCTATCCATTCAATTCATAATTTTGTTGGATTAGTGTTCAACCTTTCTTGATAACTTTAATATTTCTTCCTCCTGCATCTTCAATCTGAGGTCTACATCCCTATCTGTGCTGATACTTCCCTCTCTGATGGTAGTCTCTGTCCTGGCCTTATGAATGCAACCTTTACGATAAACTGGACAATGAGATTTTGTGCTTCATAGAAAGATAATTTAGGTCTTAACTAAATAGCACATGAGGTTCAAGAGTCATAAAGATATACAGTACAGAAACTGGGCTTTCAGCCCAACACTTCCATGCAAGAGGTCGAATGGCCTGCTCCTGTTCCTATCCCTTATGTCCTGAGGAGAAAATTGAGGTCCGTTTTATCATTTAAGACACCACTGCTGATCACTCAGCATGTAGTATTCATTTAGATGGAGTATTAAATAGAAACAATGTACTAGAAAAAGGAGTTGCTCCATGATATTAGACTTAGGTAACTTTCCTACGTTCATCCATTGATATGGTACAAGCAAATATAAAGCTGGTAAGACTTAAAGAAATGCATTGCTAAGGAGTGCACAGTCCCTGTGACTAACACAACTTTCTTTTCACATAGTTAATGACATTATGAAGAAACTTACAAGGTTGGGACCTGAACTGAAATATTAAAGTTATCAAGAAAGGTTGAACACTAATCCAACAAAATTACAAATTGAAAAGATAGGGTAAATTGGAGAAATGATTGCCACTTGAGAGAATCCAAACCTAGAAATTAAGAAGTAAATCCATAAATAAACATTAGTTACCAGTAGGTCCAGGCAGGAAGTAGGGAGAAATGGCTTTGCTAAGTAGTGGTTTACCAAAACCTTGTGTTTCACCACAAGAAGCTGTAAGTGCAAATTGTTTATATTCTTTAAAAAGGAAAATAGGGGTAATCACATGAGAAAATAGAAATTTAGAGGTGTGTTTGCAGGCTGTGATGAGGCAGATAAAAATGGTAAGAGATTGCTGTAGAATTTAAATACAAGGTTGGATTTGTTGTGTTGAATGGCTTGGTTCAGTGCTCTATATTCTTTAAACAAAATTTTGTTGGTGTTGGGCATTCCTGCTCATCACTGGAAAATTCAGCTGGGTACTCAACATTATTCCCAATACTAGCCTGTCAATTAAGGTTCTGAGGATTTTCTGACATCATCTGCAAAAGAGTTCTGCTTCTGAGAGCTGCCAGCCATCTGATTGGGATGCATAGTGTGAGAATAGGGCTGGGAGGGAGCCTAAGGAAGAAGTACACTTGTCTCTTTACCCCTCAAGGTCTGAGCAGGCTACCCTACCAAGTATCTGAAATCTTCTGTTGTCAGACATGGGGGAGACCTCCTTTGGCCACTGAGCCAGGCCTCACCAGTCTTCTGAACTGTGACAAGGTTGGAATAGGTGGGTAGGCAACAAGAAAGTCACCATCAGAAGATTATGGAACCCCTTTGCATCCAAACCTATTCACGGAGGACTGCAAAATTCTGTCCCATGTAATAACAACAGTAAATCTTCTTTCCTTATCTAAAAATGAAATGGCTTCCTCCATTGTTTTCCTTACTGCCATCAGTACCTGATATAGTAAATACTAAATGGTGAGTCATGAGTCTGAACAAAGCACAAGCATGATTTATTTTATCCCAGCTGGTTCAGGATTTCAAAGGCCTGTTTCAATGATATGCATACAGCCCTGCATGACAGTAAACATCATGCAGAGCCTAGGTAATTGAAGCCAAAACATTACTAATCTCTATGATATTGAACCAGGAGATTCTGACAAAATACTGTCTGGTTACTGTCTATGATGGAAACAATTTCCTTCCTTGTTTTTTGTGAAGAAAATGACTTGTCAAACCCCCAAACACCCCTGAAAAATTTGATACACCAGAGATATAAATGACGAGTAACATCACGTGGGCTTTAATAAACATGAAAGTTAAAATCTTTTAATCCTAATATGTTGTTATGTAGATGTTCCTGTAATTATATAGTATAATTGTGATCATCATAACAGCTAGTTTCATTAACTGAGAATAATGACAGCATTACACAGATTTTTTAAAAAAATATTATCCTGGAAAACAGAATAAATACAGTGTCCCTTTTATGACTCTGATGGAGGAGGAGTTTGAAGGAAAAATTGGAGAAATTTGGGAAAATGGGCAAAGTTTCATTAATAACATTTCACTAGAAGACACTGGAATACCTTCGAAGATCTAATATGGAACATATGGGATGAATATGTACTGAAAACCAATAGGCAAACAAGAGCCCAAACTGAATTAACAGACGAATTCAAAAATATATAACGAAGAAAAATTGCCTCCTGCAGAACGAAGGAAAAAGTGATTCACTGGGATGAATGTAAGAAACTGGAGAATTTTTTTATTATTCATTCATGGAATGTAGGTATCCCTGGCGCCGACCACATTATTGCACATCTGTAATTATCATTGAGAAAGCGTGATGAGCCAACCTCTTGAACCAAAGCTGCATATGTGGTGTAGATACTCCCAATGTTGTTAAGAAAGCAGCTGCAGGATTTGATCCAACGACAATGAATAGAATTTTATGTAATTCTGTTTTAGTGACTTGTGAGGGAAATTGGAGGTGGTGATGCTTTCATGTTATTCCCACCCTTTCTGTTTCAGGTGTTAAAGGTCGCAGATTTCAAGAATGCTGTTGAAGAAGGTTTGATATGTTGCTCCAGTGCATCATGTATCCTCATGGTACGCTGGGGTGGACAAAATAAAAGTTTAAGATTGCGGTGAATGATTGAATGTCAATCAGTCCAGCTGTTTTCTCCTGGGTGATGTCGAGACTCTTTCATGTGAGGATGCACACATTAGGGCAAAAGTGGAATATTCCATACTTATGCATTACAGATATTGGAAAGGCTTTGGGGTGTCAGGAAATGAGTTACTGTCTCCACAATACCCAGTCTCTGAGCTGTCCTTGTAACTACAGTGTTTGTGTGGCTGATCCAATTCGGATCGATGATGACCTCCTCAACCCATCACCCACAATGTTAATTGAGGGGAAATTCACTACGATCATGCTGTTTGTTGAATATCAAGGACAAGTGGTTAGATGCTCTTCTTGTCAGATACGGTTGTTGCCGGGCACTTATAGGGGAAAATGGTATAATGCTAGAGTCCATTACTAAAGAAGAAATAGCACAACATGAGAAAAGGATAATGCAATCGAGTAGAGGCAATGTGCTTTTGTAAGAGAGAAATATTTTTGACATATTTGCTGGATTACTTCAAGTTCATAAAGGGGAAACCAGAAAACACAGTGCATTTAAATATTCAGAAGACATTCAGTAAGGTGCCACAAAAAAGGTTAATGCACAAGATACAAGATCGCCATATTGGGGGCAATGTATTAGCATGGATGAATTAACACCAAGAAGTCAGCAAGAGTCTTTTTTGGGTTAGAAAGACATAGCTAGTAGACTACCACAAGGATCAGTCCTAGGCCCTCAACTATTTACTATCTATATTAACAGAGGGGGAAACAGAGCGCAATGCATCCAAATCTGCTGCTGAAACAAAAATGTGTGGGAAGCTAAGTTACCATCACCAAGACACCCTTTACTTACACATGAACAGTCCTTGACTATCATTCTGCCTCATACAGAATCAGCCAGGGCTCCGTCACTGGACCAAATTAATAACCCCAGCAGGAAACTCCTATTCTATGAGATCCTCATGGCAGACTGGTACAAAAGGTGAAGTCACATGGTATCAAGGATGAGCTGGCAAGATGCATACAGAACTGGCTTAGTTGTAGGAGACAGACAGTAGCGGTGGAAGGATGCTTTTTGGAATGGAGGGTTGTGATTAGCGGTGTTCCACAGGGATCTGTGCTGGGACATCAGCTGTTTGTGGTCTACATAAATGATCTGGAGGAAAATGTAACTGGTCTAATTAGTGAGTTTGCAGACAATATAAAGATTGGTGGAGTTGCAGATAGTGAGGAGGACAGTCAGAGGATATAGCAGGATATAGACCAGCCAAAGGCTTGGACAGAAAAATGGCAGATGGTGTTTAATCCGCACAAATATGAGGTGATCCATTTTGGAAGGTCAAGTACAGGTGGAAATTATGCAGTGAATAGCAGAATCCTTAGGAGTACCGATATGCAGAAGGATCTGGGTGTGCAGGTCCACAGATCACTGAAAATGGCAGCGCAGGTAGATATGGCAGTAAAAAATATGGCATGCTTGTCTTCATTGGAAGGGGCATTGCGTTTAAGGATACGCAAGTTATGCTGCAGCTTTATAGAACTTTAGTTAGGTCACACTTGGAATATTATGTACAGTTCTGGTCACCACACTACAAGAAGGATGTGAATGTTTTGGAGAGGGTACAGAAAAGGTTTACCAGGGTGTTGCCTGGTATAAGGGATTTCAGCTATGAAGAAAGATTGGATGAACTGGGTTTGTTTTTACTGGAATGCGGGAGGTTGAGGAGTGAACTGTAGAAATTTATAAGATTGTGAATGGCATGGATAGCGTGGAAAATGTGGGCCTTTTTCCCAGGGTGGAGGTGTCAATTACTAGGGGACACAGGTTCAACCTGCGGATGTGGGAAGAATGAAAGAGATGTGCGAGGCAGGTTTTTCATATAAAGGGTGGTGAGTGCATTGAATGCGCAGCCAGAGGAGGTTGGGGCAGCAACACAGTAGCAGCATTCAAGAAGCACCAAGACGAGTACATGAATAGGAAGGGAATAGAAGGATACAGATTTTGTGAGTGAAGACAGTTCCTGTGCTGTACTGTTCTTTGCTCTTTATTCAACTGCCTGACATTGTTCCAATCACTACATCCCTGCCCCTCTAAGTCCTGGGACGTAGGCCCATTCCCTTTTCCTGTCGCTTCTCCTGGTGCATTTTTGCACCAGGTCCCATTCCTCCAACTCTGCCTCAGTTACTGGCGGCATGTACCAGACTGTAGCCCACCTTTTGATGCTGGAAGGTCTACAAAGAACTTCTTCTTCAGGCAGTCACAGTGTCAAGGCTGCAACATCAGCTGTGTCCATCTCTCCCTCAGGAGGTTTCTTCAGTGCTAGACGGAGGGGGAGAACCCACAGGTTCTGACAGCCTTGCCAGATGATCTGAGAGGCTAGATATGTTTTGCTGCTGTTCTGTTTAAGAAGTTGCAGCTTTCATGTTGTCTACATGCTTGTTCAGGACCATCTCACCTACCTGAAAGTTGTATGACACAGGACCTGACTTCGCTTTGACCATAAAAACTGAAAAAACTGCAGATGCTGTAAATCAGGAACAAAAACTAGCAAAGGTGTAGCATCTGCCCATTTATCTCCTCCCTCCCCAGTATCCAAGGGCCCAAATATTTATTAGAATCCCTACAGTGTGGAAACAGGCCCTTCGGCCTAACAAGTCCACACCAACCCTTGGAGCATCCCACCCAGACCCATCCCCCTTATAACCCACACACCCCTGAACACTATGGGCAATTTAGCATGGCCAATCCACATAACCTGCACATCTTTGGACTGTGGGAGGAAACCTGAGCTCCTGGAGGAAACCCATGCAGACACAGGGAGAATGTGCAAACTCCGCACAGACAGTCACACGAGGCTGGAATTGAACCTGGGTCCCTGGTGCTGTGAAGCTGCAGTGCTAACCACTGAGCCACCGTGCCACCCCAGGTCCTGTCCAGGTGAAGCAGCACTTCACCTGCATTTCTCACAGTCTACTCTACTGCATTCGCCACTCTAAATGTGGGGAAACCAGGCATAGATTGGGTGACTGCTTCGCAGAACACCTATGTTTTGCTTGCAAAAAAAGACCTTGAGTTTCCAGTTGCCTGCCACCTTAACACACCACCCTGCTCCCTGGCCAACATCTCTGTCTCAGGCTTGCTGCAGTGCTCCAGCAAAGCTCAGCACAAGCTGGAAGAACAACACCTCATTTTGGGCACCCTGCATCTCTCTGGACTTAAAATCGAGTCCAATAATGTTAGGGCCTGGACTCTCCCATGTCCTAGCCCTCTACCCCACACACCAGGCCTTGTTATCACATAGCTTGCCATTACTTATTACCTATTGTTAGCCACTAACAGTTATCTACCCTCCTAGCCAGATTGTTATCAACTCCTCTATCTGTCCAACTGTTCTCTCTCTTTTTGAGCTCTATCCCACCTACCATTTACATCTTACCTCCTTCCCCCACCCTATCATCTGCATATAAACCGACACTTTCCTAGCTAACGCCAGTTCTGAGGAAGGGTCACCAGACTGGAAATGTTAACTCTGATTTTTCTTTACAGATGCTACCAGACCTGCTGGGCTTTTCCAGCAACTTCTGTTTTTGTTTGCGTTGACCATGCCTCCTACCCATGCAGGGCAATTCTTGTGGTTTTGACACCAAACTTGGTGCCCTGAAGTAAACTATCTTGTTTCACCCACCTACTCCCAACCTGGTCCAGGAAAATCAGATTTAAAATGGTGCAGAGTCTTCTCCCCATTAGCAACTCTACTGGAGCTGTCCCTGTATTTACATGAAGGGTGACCTTATAATTAAAGAGGCACTGGGACAGTTTGGTATCTAGTGAAGCTGTACAGCATTTCCTTAAGCCTGCCTTCAAAGTTTGGATTGCTCTTTTTGCCAGATTATTGGACAATGAATGTTATGGAGCTGTCCTTACATGCTGAATGCCATTTGACTTTAGAAAATACTCGAATTCCCTGCTAGTAAATGATGGCCTGTTGCCTGTTACCAAACCTCTGGGAGTCTGTGTATTGCAAAAAATGCTTGCAACTTTTCAATTGTCATCCCCGTGTTTGACAAATGAACACTATGCACATCCAAACACTCTGAATGGGCATCCACAATGACTAAAACCATACAGCCCATGAAAGGACCAGCATAATCAACATGTAACCAAGTCCAGGGTTTACCCAGCCATTTTCACAAATGTGGAGGAGCTACTGGCAGTAATTTCTGTCCTTGTTGGCTTTTTGGGCACTGCTTCACCAATGTGGCTACGTCGGCATAAAATCCTGGCCACCAGATTTAACTTCTCACCAACATCTTAATTTTGAAAATCCCTGGGTGACCCTGGCTGAGTTCAGCCAGTATCTGGCAGCGACCTTTACTTGGGACAATCACTGTTACTCCCATAGTGATATGATGTCCTCTACAGTGATCTGGTCTTGCGGGTCCAGAAAGGTTTCAATCCTGGTTGTGATGGCCCGTTTGTTTCTCCCATCGCCACCAGCTGTTTTAGTTTTGCCAGGATGGGATCTTTTTTATATCCACAGTGGGATATTGTCAGTAGTGACTGGTAGGGTGTCCAGAAAGTTTAAAACCAGAGCAGAGTATCCCAGGGGAAGTACCACTGGTATCTGCCAGTGGGAGATGGCTCAAGACATCCCAGAAACTGTTCCAGCTTGCAATTGTATGCACTAAAATATGGGCCCATTGCTGAATTTGACCAGAGCTATAGGTGGCACAGGGTTTGTAGCCTGTTCCTATTGCAAATTTATATCCGTAAAGATATTGGTGGAACTTTCTCACATCAAAGATGACCGCCAAACCTTCCTTCTCTACCTGGCGTATTTGAGCTTTGCATTAACCAAAGTCCAACAAGCATGTGCTATTGGACGTACCTCTCTGTTGACTGCCCGTTTACAGGGAGGCATAGAATGTCAACACGACATCTCGCTTGGGAACATAGTGGGCCAACATCTTAGATGCTGACAGCTGCTTTTCACTTCCCTAAAAGCTACTCCTTGGCTATGTAACCATTTCCAATGGCTGACCCTTTTTCAATAGCAGGTGCCAAGATGGAGGTCAGATTACATATGAATTTTCCATAATAATTTACCACCCGTAACTCTTAATTGCGGGACTTCTCATCTAGTCACAATTGCAAGTATGCATGGCTTATGAAGGACAGCTTAGTGAAGGATAGCACCCCCCACTAACCACTTTTGCATATACGTTCTCTATGTGAAGGATTGGGTATTTGTTAAGCTGCAAAAAGCGGTTTACCATTTGCTTAAACTCCACAAAGGCATACCAACCCATTGGGCTTCATGAGTGATGTGACCATTACTGCCAATTCTGTAAACTATGCTGGTTTAATGATTCCTTCTTTTTCCAGCCTCCTGATTTCTGCCTCTACTTTTGCCTGTAAGGCAAATGGTACTGGGCAGGCCTTGCAGAATCATGGAATTCCTTCCTGATGGCTTTCGCTCCTTTGATAGTCCCTAGAACTTCTGAGAAACTTCTGCATGTTTGATTAAGACTTCACTCAGGCAGCCATTTTCTAATCAAAATATGTGGAGAAAATCAAGTTGAATCTTTCTCAACCAATTTCACCCCATCAAGCTTGGGCCTGAGCCTTTCACTGCAATCAATGGTAACTGCACCAACTGCTCCTCATAGAAGACTGGAACCAAAGTCATACTATTAATCTGTAACAGCTCCCTAGTATATGTTCTCAGGCTGGCTGAGGTCTTGCACAATTATAAGGGTTGGAGTCCACAGCGAATCTTGTCAAAGCCCGGTTCTGCAATCACGGATGCCGCTGTGCTGGTATCAACCTTCATGAGAACCAGCTGACCATTTAACCAAATATTTATTTTGATTGGTTCTGATTTGAATGTTGCTAAGCAATTTAGCTGTTCCAAACCACAAGTGGGTGGACTTTCCAGGGGGTGTACTCTCCTGGATGCCAGGCTATGAGTTCTTCAACTCAACTCAAGTGGTGTTCTCCAAGCTCAGTCAAACAGGTGAGGGTGTCCACTTCCATCAGGATACCCTGCAGCTCATACATACCACTTGCCACATTTTCTGATGACTAAGCCAGTTGTAGTGCCTGGCTGAAGTTTGGTTGGGCTTCACCTAGTAGGTGCTCTTACATGGTTACGCCTTTAATAACATACCAAACAGTTTCTCAGCATATCATTCACAATTAACCCAAAATCCCATGCCTCTGCCAGACATCTTAACCCCGTCAAAACTCCCGATAAGGACTCCCCAGGTTTTTGAACTGCAGAATAAAACTGACAGAATCTCAGAATTAGGGAGGCTTAGGGTCAAAATATCCCTTAACCAAATGTCAACTCTTGAAAGGTTTTACTATTTGGTGCCTCAGGGAGAGTTAGTCTCCTAAAAAACGAAAATGTGGCCGGTCCACAACCAGTCAGAATTACTTCCGGAGTACCTGAAAGTTTATGCCACAAGTACTGCACTATATTCCATCCATAAATGTAACTCTCTGTTAGCATTTTAATTAACCAGAACCAGCCATTCTCCACGCATGCTGGATAATGACAATTTTACTCTATTAAGGAAAAGGTAACAAATGCCAGAAGGATGGATTACATAAAGAATATCAAATGACCAGGAGGGAATTAGAAGCATTTATTTTGTTTCACACACAAAACCATGATCAACAAGCAAAACAACCTTTCCTAATTGTCATTTTTCTCCCCACACTATTTTTTAATTCTGTGAAATAATTTTCTTCCTTGTTTTTATTTGTGGAATTTGGTGAGCATTTTGCGGAAAAGGTAACTTGCTTTTTGCTTCATTGGCAACACTGAACCTGAAAATAACAAATGTGGCAGCAATTTTCTAAAATCGAGCAGAAAGGATACTTCGTATTCCTTGTCGTGCTGTAAAGTGATTCAGTAAATCAATTTAATAAATACAAATCAAAAATCACTATTCCATCTTTGTATCAAGTTTTGTTTATATGGCATTGAGAAAGTTTGGTCCAATATTTTCCCCAAATATTTTCCAATATTTTAAAGGTTTTAGAGACCCTGAAAAAAAAATTCTGAAAATAATTACTTTATTGATAATTACTTTACAAGGCTTTTATATATGAAAATAGTTTAGAAAGCTGAGGAAATACATTCTTGAAAAAGCAGGAGGGTTGTAGGAGATTTAATGAAATTAGGTTTAGGCCTTAAGGATAGATTGTATGAGTTAGCTTGATTAGAGAGAATCAAGAGACATAAGTAAGTTGTTTAAGTGTTGAATTAACACACCTGCAGAAATACTTGCAATTCTATTCTGCCTTTCACGAACAACAGACATTTCAAGCAGAGATAGTAAGAACTGCTGATGCTGGAGTCAGAGATAACACAATGTGGAGCTGGAGGAGCACAGTAGGCCAGAAAGCATCACAGGAGCAAGAAAGTTGATGTTTCGGGTTGGGACCCTGCTTCAGAAAGGCGGGGGGGGGTGGTGCAGGAAGAGAGCTCTGAAATAAATAAAGAAAGGAGAGGTAGGGCTGGGGAAAGTAGGTGGGATGGCAAAAGGTGAGTGCAGGTAGGTAGTGGTGGGGATTGATTAGTGACGTGGGAGGAGCAGATAGGTGGGAGAGAAGATGGACAGGTTGTATCAGGTCAAGGAGACGGAGATGAGAGGGAGGATTAGTCATGGGATGAGGCCGAGGGTGGGGAGATTTTGTAACTGGTAAAGTCCACATTAAGACCATTGGATTGTAGGCTTCCAAAGTGGCATATGAGGTGCTGCTCCTCAGGTGGCATCGTAATGACACTGGAGGAGGCCCAGGATGGACATGTCGCCCAGGGAGCGGGAGGGAGAGTTGAAATGGTTCACGAACGGAAGATGTTGTCATTTGTTCTTGAACAGCGTGCAGGTGCTCTACGAAGCAGTCTCCGAGCCTCCGCTTAGTCTCACGATGTACAGGAGGCCACATCAGGAGCAGCAGATGCAACAGACCATATTGACAGATGGGCAGGTGAACCTCTGTCTGATGTGAAAGGTTTGTGTGGTACCTTGAATGGAGGTGAGGGGGGAGGTGTAGCGGCAGGTGCAGCACTTCCTGCGGTTGCAGGGAAAGGTCCCGGGGGTGGTGGTGCTAGTGGGGAGTACGGAGCAGACGAGGGAGTCACGGAGGGAGCAGTTCCTACAGAAGGCAGACAGGGTGGGGAGGGAAATACATCCTTGGTTGTGGGGTTGGATTGCAGATGGCGGAAGGGGCTGAGAATGATACTTTGAATCCAGAGGTTAGTGCAGTGATACGTGAGGACAAAGGGGATTCTGTCTTTGTTTCCAGAGGTTAGTGGGGTGATATTTCAAGCAATTTACAGCCAATGGGGGACTTCCAAAGTATAGACACCATTGTAACTTGGGAAATATGGCCCCCAGTTTCTGTAAATAAACAGCAATGCAATAAGGACAGGTAAAGTTGACGCTGATTCTAGCCTAGGTACTGAGGATAATCCCAACTCTTCTTTGAATCTTTTAAGTCCCTTTAGAGAGCAGACAGTGGGTGTAGAAAGTGGGTGGAGGAGAGAAAACTATGTAAGTTTTCCAGTCAAAATAGTCTTCTTGAAAGAAAACAAAAATTGTGGAAAAAAACCTCAGTAGGTCTGGCTGCATCTGTGGAGAGAAGACAGAGTTAATGTTTCAGGTCGAACGATCCTTTTCCAGACCTAGATCTGTTGAGGTTTTTCAGCAATATGTTTTTTTTTCCTGATTTTGTTCATTTTTGTTTAGATAGTCTTCTGAAACTTGTTCAAATAAATCTGGGAATGAGAGAGAGATTGTTTTTAAGTTTGATTCTTAGGGTGACCAACAGTCTGACAGGCCCTGTATTGAATGTTCTCCTTCCATAGCTTTACACCAGTTGAAAGGATGAATGGTCCAAGACTGCTGAAAAGGGTTTATGGTCATTTACAACCTACAGAACAAAAATGGGAGTGCATTTATACACATCATAGTTGAATCTTTGGGCATCGCCAGGATGGGAATGGAATCAGACAGGGCCCTAAAATACTGATTTTGTGAATCCTAATCCCAACGCTGAGAAGGTTCACCAGAATGTGAGGATGGTGATCCTACTCAATCTCCAATCAGGGCTTATTAAGATACTTGGAGATCTTAATAAGAACATGTATTGCATGTCCTGTTTGGGGCAGACAAGGTGAAAGGAGACGGGTACAAGTTTGGGAATCCAGTCATGGATGCCCATGGAGTTACACCGGCACAATAAAAGTTTCAACTGTGCACAGCAGGCTCAGATCATTAGGAGCCAAGTGCCCAATACACAGTGCAGAAGGTCAAGAGGGGGCAGTCAGCAATTGGGCTATGAAGAGGGTCATCACCCTCCTGACATTTGGGCAGGGAAGGTGGAGTGGGTACAAAAGATCAAGAGTCAAGGCAGCCACAGACAACTCAGCATTCAGCTGAACACAAGGAAGGCAGCAGCTGCCAATAGGGCATGAAACTTGGGGTATGGACCCCAGTTAAGTGCAAAATTTCCACAGGAAAAGGCAGAAACTTTGGTATCTAGAGGACAAAGGAGAGATATAAGCATTAAGAATCATACAGAGGCCATGCCTTCCACATAGATCTGACACCAAAAAAAAAGTTGCCTGACACCCAGAGCAACAAAGGACCCCAACTCTCCTGACAGATAGTCACACACGTTCATTCCCTCACCATCAGACATCTTGAATCTCATAGCACTGATGACCATAGTCTAGTCCAGTATCTGTAAAAGTCACTGTGGACTTTAAACTTCTTTACCTCTGGCATCTCAAATGGCAGTACACCGCTGCATCCCAAGATCACTGATGACTTTTTTCTGAGAGTGAATGCAGTCACTTCATGACAGATGAAGCCTCACACCAACATAAAGCACAGAGCCGGCATCACTCACTTCCGACCAAGGTGAAGAACATCATTAACTGCATTGATGTAACCATTACAGAACCCATAGACAGATCAATGGAATTCAACAAGAAGGATTTCCATTCCTTTAACATTTAGCCAGTCTGTGACCATGAGATTCCCCCATGTGTGTGCTTGCTATTATGGTAACAGCTATGATTCCTTCTTACAATTCAGGTTGCTAGAAATCTTCACTTTAATTCCCAAAGTCCATTGATGGAATGCCTACTCATCCCTCTATGACAGCCTCGGTTAAAGATTCTGACCCAAAGCCATCTGCTCACAAGAACAAGAATTGAGCAAGTCTTTAGGCTCCTAAAGATGCTCTAAGGTGCTTGGACCAATCAGTGGTATTCTGAAATACGCTCCTGTTGAGGTCTCTTTCATTGTAGCGTTACGTTGCATTCTTCATACTTTGGCCTTCCAGGGCACAGGAGGCCTTCAGGACAATGAGATCCTGTAAAAAGATACGGGATGGGGAAGAACAAGAGATGGAGCAGAAGAAGCCAGCACAGAAACTGTAGAATATCAAATGCCCTGGCTGTACAAAGAGGTGGCCAGGCATAGGCAGGATGCAAATGTCTCTTCAGGATGCCATGTATGTGATAGATCATTTGATTAAGGGACTTTGAACCAAGTCCCTTTCTCCTAGGATAATAGGCTAGGTACCCACGTCACTCAAGTTAATGTATTAACATACCCATATAAGCGAAGGCTCACTGTATTATGAATGATGTACAGGTAATCCAGAGACTTTGTACTCTTCTTGATCTCCTTCACCACCTCATTACACTTTCTTTTATTGGCAACATAGCAAAAAAGGATTCTCAGATGTGTACCTTGAAGTTTCTAAAATGATATAAAGGGAAACAATGCACACAGATGGCAAGACAACACCCTAGTGTTTTGATCAGTACTTTCTGTCATGCAATAGCTTTCACACTTGTTCAATCCCATTCAACTTCCTCTTGTGCCTCAGAAGAGGTGGCAACAGTGTGCCCACCCACTGTTGGCCTGTGACTGAGATGGACATAGTGCAGTCATCATCATCATGGTTATGCTCCTAGGGTCATCTATGGAGGCCGGTTCAACTGTCTTATTTCAAGGTCAGCTGTCCTACTTGGCCCTTCCACTGTTTGAAGGACCAAGGAGGCCAGGGATAATTAAGATGCCCTGTGAAGGGTAGCAGATTCATTCTCCTCTATGACACCCTCAGCCTGGAGGGGCACACCAACTGCAGTACAACTGGCATCCACTCCAAATACCTCTGTGCCACTGATTAAACTTAGCATGCATCCTATGCATGCCAGCACCTAGCCCCTACATCCACTCAATGATGCAGTATATGACTCTACAGGAGGTTAAGCACTCCCTGTATGGAAGAGCATATGCACTCATAGCCCTGGTGCACATGAGCTGCATGGACTCCTTTATTCTCAGCCTGTGTCCCTGCACCATCTCAAGAAATTCTCATATGTGGGAACACATCTCATGCTTCAATTACAAGCAGAACCTCCTCTCCAGTGACATGCAAAGCTCGGTACCTCTACTAATCTAATCATATAATCGCTATAGTGTGGAAGCAGGCTATTCAGCCAACGAGTCCAAACTGACCTTCTGAACAGCATCCCACCCAGACACAACCCCCCTGTATCCCCGCATTTCCCCTGACTAATCCACCCAGCCCTCACATCTTTGGACTATGGGAGGAAACCAGAGCATCTGGTGGAAACCCACAAGACATGGAGAGAATGTGCAAACTCCAATCATGTCTATGTCTGTTCTCCCTCTTTGGAGGGGAATGTCCAACAGCTGCCATTGACACCTCCTGAACACATACCATTTTCTGCACTGTCTAAACATATGCTAGAAGCCACCATGACAGGAGTATCTGCAATGGTGGACCGTGTGGTTTCCAGGCATGACAGTGTTTCCTCAACTTCATGAATTCCCCATTAAGCTGTGAAAGGAGTGGAAGTGTGTCATTGAGTGGACAGCTACATCCATTAAAGATACAAGAGCAGAATGTAAGAACCAGCCTAGGAGAGCAAAACGCACTGCAGTGCTGAGGTTTCACAACACACCTCTTGCTCACCATATTGCTGAGCAAGGTGATACCATCTACTGACATTTCATACCAAACAGCATTATTGGCTTCTATGTTGCCAGGCCCAACTTTGTCCACATCTTGAATCCTGCTATTTCCTTCATATTAACACTATCCCTGGGTGGGAGGGGTCCCACTACCCATCATTGTCACTCCCACTGTCCAGGAAGATGACTTTCCTCTCCCTCACAGAATCAAACATCACCGACAAGTTGTTTTCCAAGAACGGAGGGGCTGTTCTTCTCCGGGTGCCAGCATTTAGCTTTTCAGTGCCATCTTCACACATTTAAATCTAAACCTCACTTTAGATTCTTCCAAATTTAAACAGCAGTGGCTGCCACAGTGATTTAAATTAAGCTTCTGCTTCATTTACCACTTCTGCTCTCACCCTGCAGCCTCTCATTAAAAGTCAAAACAGGCTCCAAATCCTGTCAAAGGGCAGTCTCCATAAGCACCATGACTTTAATCAACTTCCTCTCAGAGGCAGAACCAAAACCACCAACTTTTAATTCTCAGCCCCCTTTCAGAGTTTTTGCTCTAGATGATAACTCAGAATCTAGGCCAAAAGTTCCAACTTTCCATTTGCCAAGGGTTTCATCCGTATATTTTTTCAACCTGAGGCGAGAATTCCTTAGCTTTCTGTCTCAGGAAATACAAATGATGGACAGCCAACATCTCAGGGGGAGTGAATGAGGAGAAGCAATCTATGGTGAAAATATGTGACAGCGCCAACCTACCGTTTTGATGCAGTGAGAAGTATTCTTACACAGAGGATTTGCAGGCAAACAGGCATTTTTAGTTTAGGAAGACCACTTTCCTCTCCCACCTTACCGCTTCAGACGCAACATGGAGCCATAGTTGGAGGAAGGAATCAGACATAATACGTTCTGCCAAGTAAGGTCAGTCTATGGAATTCTGAGACCCAAAAAAATGGACAGTCCCAGTGTATATAATTTTGAACCACTGACCTCGCATACAAGGTCCCTCTCGCAGAACAGACAACAGATGAAAGAGAAACAATGCCTCAAGATGTTGATGTTACCGTACTGAAAATTATTTTACAGTAAACACCGAAACGTGTTAAAATTTTAAGACTCAGAAACAAATTAGCGACACTTACAAGGTGAAACCACCACGTCTGGCAGCATCTGTGAAGGAAAAAACAGAGTTAACGTTTCGGGTCCGGTGACCCTTGTTTTTTCCTTCACAGATGCTGCCAGACCTGCTGAGCTTTTCCAGCAACTTTGTTTTTGTTCCTGATTTACAGCATCCACAGTTCTTTCGGTTTTTATTAAGGTGAAACCACCATGGTCTTGGTTGGACGTGACCTGTGGTGATTGGGTAGGTATTTATCTGCCCACCTCTCATCCATTGCTATGCCCATGTCAGACTGATCCTGGAAAAAGGACTGTTGGGATGTTTGCCAATTCACTTGAGACCCTGCGGAACCGTTGGGCACCTCAGGGGCGCGCGGTCATCATTGGTACAGATGACAGGATTATTTAATTCGCCAACATCTCTTTGCTTCATGATGTTTCCACTCGTTGTGCCCTACAAAAAAAATGGACTTTGTTTCTTTGTTAAGGGTTAATGGACAAGCTAGTGCGGTCTGTTTGGTAACTAAACGACATTGAACAGGTGAGCCGGCCGGGAGCGCGCCGCCGAGCTCAGGGTCCTCCCTGTGTGCGTGCGCGCGGCCAGAGTCCGCGTTGGTGCGTGCGCGCGGCTGCCGTTCCCGGATCCTGACAGTCCCGTCTCCGCCTGGTGACCGACTTTGTGTCGACTGCCCAGAATCCGCGAATTCAAGCCCGACACCGACAGCCCGCGCCAGGTAACGGCTGGGAAGGGGAATCAGGGGCCGGGGATCCGACAGCAAGGAAGCCGGACCCCAACTGGGTGAAGACGCCGTTGAGGCCTAGGCCGGGAACGAGCCGGCAAACCGACAGGAGAGGGAGGGAAGGGGCGGGCTGAATGGTCGGGGAGCGGAGCGGCGAGCCTCGGTCTGTCGGTCACACACCGTGGGAAGCCTGACTGGAAAATGACCGCCGAGACTCAGGAAGCTGTTCTGTGACCTATTGACCGGCCCCTTTTTCCTCCTGCGACCTGTCCCTAACCGGGGGTTCACGCCCGGTGTGGGAACGGGGAGAGGCTGGCAACATAACCGAGCGGATACAACAAAAACGAACAAGACCCAATAACCAAGGAAGTTGGGTAGTGAGTTACTACAGCGCCAGATGGTCAGAAATACACATTTCCCCTGGAGTTTATCAAAGTGGGTTTACCGCTCCAAGATGGCGGGGGCGGGACAGCCAGTGTTCGGTTTCCTGAGCCGCCGCTCGTCCGCTACTCAGGCCGGCCGCATTTATTTTTGTCTTTTTCTTTTTGACGTTTCGGTGTCGATGGTGGGCCCGGTGCAAGGGGGGGGGGGGCGTTTGAGGCTGCGGTAGCGTTAGTGGGCCCATCTCGGGGCGGGGGTCGCGGGTCGTGGGTGAAGCTCTGAACCGGGACCCACCTGTTGTATGAGAACTAGCAGGAACTGCAGATGCTGGAGAATCTGAGATAACAAGGTGTAGAGCTGGATGAACACAGCAGGCCGAGCAGGAAGGCTGATGTTTCGGGCGTTGAGCCTTCTTCAGAAATGGGGGAGGGGAAGGGGGATCTGAAATAAATAGGGAGGGGGGGGGTTGATAGGAGATGGATAGAGCAGAAGATAGGTGGAGAAGAGACAGACCGGTCAAAGAGGCGGGGATGGAGCCAGTAAAGGTGAGTGTAGGCGGGGAGGTAGGGAGGAGATGTCAGTCCAGGGAGGACGGACAGGTCAAGGGGGAGGGATGAGGTTAGCACCCACGAGGAGCTCGAACAGTTCATCTACTTCACCAACACCTTCCGCCCCGACCTTAAGTTCACCTGGACCATCTCTAATACCTCTCTCCTTCCTGAACGTCTCTGTCTCCATCTCCGGCAACCACCTAGAAACCGATGTCCATTCGAAGCCCACCGACTCCCACAGCTACCTAGAATACACCTCCTCCCACCCACCTTCCTGCAAAAATGCCATCCCCTATTTCCAATTCCTTCGCCTCCGCCACATCTGCTCCCAGGATGAGGCATTCCACTCCCGTACATCTCAGATGTCCTCGTTTTTCAAGGACTTCCTTGCAACTTCCCCCCTCCCACAGTGGTCAAGAACACCCTCGACCGTGTCTCCCGCATTTCACGCAACTCATCCCTCACACCCCCTCCCCGCAATAACAACCAAAACAGAATTCCCCTTGTCCTCACGTATCACCCCACCAACCTCTGGATCCAACGCATCATCCTCCGACACTTCCACCATCTGCAATCCGACTCCACCACCAAAGACATTTTTCCCTCCCCACCCTTATCTGCTTTCTGGAGGGACCACTCTCTCCGTGACTCCCTTGTCCGCTCCACATTCCCCTCCAGCCCCACCTCACCCGGCACTTTTCCCTGCAACCGCAGGAAGTGCTACACCTGCCCCTACACCTCCACCCTCACCCCCATCCCAGGCCCCAAGAAGACTTTTTACATCAAGCAGATGTTCACCTGCACATCTGCTAATGTGGTGTACTGCATCCGCTGTTCCCGTTGTGGCCCCCTCTACATCGGGGAAACCAAGCGGAGGCTTGGGGACGGCTTTGCAGAACACCTACACTCAGTTTGCACTAAACAACTGCACCTCCCAGTCGCGAACCATTTCAACTCCCCCTCCCATTCTGCAGACGACATGTCCATCCTGGGCCTCCTGCAGTGCCACAGCAATGCTACCTGAAGGTTGCAGGAACAGCAACTCATATTCCGCTTGGGAACCCTGCAGCCCAATGGTATCAATGTGGACATCACAAGCTTAAAAATCCCCCCTCCCCCTACCGTGCCCCAAAACCAGCCCAGCTCGTCCCTGCCTCCCTCGCCTGTCCTTCCTCCCACCTCAAGCCCCACCCCCATTTCCTACCTACTAACCTCATCCCGCCCCCTTGACCTGTCCGTCCTCCCTGGACTGACACATCTCCTCCCTACCTCCCCACCTACACTCTCCTTTGCTGGCTCCTTCCCCGCCTGTTTGACCAGTCTGTCTCCTTTCCACCTATCTTCTCCTCTATCCATCTTCTATCCGCCTCCTTCTCTCTCACTATTTATTTCAGATCCCCCTTCCCCTCCCCCATTTCTGAAGAAGGGTCTAGGCCTGAAATGGCAGCCTTCCTGCTTCTTTGATGCTGCTTGGCCTGCTGTGTTCATCCAGCTCTACACCTTGTTATCCCACCTGTTGTATAATCAGATTATGGGGAACAGAGAAGAATAATCATGATATAGAGAATGTATTTATCAGACAAGGCAATCTAGTAAATTCATTTCACAATTTTACAAGATCACAGACTGAACATTTGGAAGAAGTAAACAAGGTACCTTGTACTTCAAATGTTCATGTTTTGTTATGTTTACTGAGGAACAGAATGCAGTACGTCAGCAACAGCAAAATGATATAATGTGAGTAATTGTGAGACTTAAAAGAGTTATGGCATTTACAATACCAATTATTCAATACGGTCAAGTGCATCAGTAGCCCAAATGATGTTTCCAGGGTGTGAGATAACAAGCATGGGGCTGGATGAACAGAGCAGGTCAAGCAGC
>JAHRHZ010000023.1:41519449-41549957 GCA_024137785.1 Ginglymostoma cirratum | reverse complement strand
GGCCCGAAACGTCAAGTTTTCCTGCTCCTATGATGCTGCTTGACCTGCTGTGTTCATCCAGCCCCATGCTTGTTATCTCGGATTCTCCAGCATCTGCAGTACCTTTTATCTCTTTCCAGGGTGTGATATTTTTTATTCGGGTGTATTTTGCTGAAAATAGGTTATGTTCAACTAAAAGCAGATCCCATAGTGTTTTGCCGGTATCATAAAGGAAAACGTTTAAGTATCTTCAAGGTTCATTGGAATTTCTTGTGGGATGGCACAGTGGAATTCAGGAAGTGTATTAATATCGGAGTGAAATGGGAGTCAGGCTTGTGGGACTTTTAAACATATTAGCTATTAAGCAGGATATGGCTGGACTAATCTAAAATTAATAATCCTGTTAATTGAATGCTACGCTCATTCTAGTTGATCAAATTAGACTCTCAAGTTAAAGTTGTATTTTAAAGACAAGACAGAGCAACTGTGAATCTTGTTTGATCAGTCGTACTGGTTGGTCACTCAGACTAGACCAACTATTTAGTTTTAGGACATTAGACTTGAGTACTGTGATGAAACACCCTGAAGTCTGGAATGTTTTAATGGCATAAAACATTAAAATTAAGTGTGAAGAAATGGACGATTAATTTTCCATCCTTGCATGTCCCAAAGAATGTTCAAGTAATTTTTACAATGCTTTGCATATCAATCATATGTTCAGATTTCTAGTCTTGCTGGTTACTTTTTTTCCATATGAGTGAAATTGTGAAATGTTTCTTTACAGCTTGGAAAGATAAAAGGGTTGTAGAATGTAGAACAGTACAGGCCCTTCGGCCCATGATGCTGTGCCGACCTATTATCCTACTAAGACCAATCTACCCTGCATACCCTACATTTTGCTATGTTCCAAGTGCCTATCCAAGAGTCGCTGAAAAGTTTCTAAAATATCTGACTCTACTACCACTACTAGCAGCGCATTCCACACGCCCACCACTCTGTGTAAAGATGTGAAAAGTACTTCAACCAAACAATGACTGGCTATTGGGAAGGCAGTAGATAGCAGATTCAATTTGTTAAAATTACAAGTGAGGTTCTATACTCTTGATGTTCAGAAGATACAACATGCATTTAATATCAAATAGGTAATCAATAATTATACAACCTACAATAGCCATGAGTAAGAAAAGGTTACAGGTTCATGTTTCTGGCTTGAAATGTGCTGGAGAGGAAGAAATCTCTTAAAGTGGGTGGCTGCAAATCAATTGTTTGTGCGTGCTTTTCTTTTTACATCACAAACCGTGAAACATCCTAAATGAGAGGCATCTTGCAGTATAATGTCTCAATGAATACAGGTTTTTGATTTTGTTTTAGAAATCACAGTTGTACAAATAAAATCTTAAGTTGTATTTAGAATGGGGAGAATCTGTTAATTTTATGTAAGTTGTTTAATAGCATGCAGGTGGTGGACACTAATTGGGCATTCAGTGCCCTGTCAGTAGACAAACTGAAGGGAGATGTATGTTCATTCTTGGAATAAGTTTGTGTTGAAAACAAATGTTATTTCACTTCATAAAATCTTACAGGTTCTGTGACTGTCCTATGGAAATTCTGACACTAGAATGTCTCGCCATCAATTCTTGTTTGAGCCAATAACATGCCAAGCCTGGAATCAAGATCGGACACGTAAGTTATAGAATCATAGAATCCCTACAGTGTGGAAACAGGCCACTCGGCCCAACAAGTCCACGTTTCCCCTCCGAAGAGCATCCCACCCAGATCCATTCCCCAACTCTCCATTTCCCATGTCTAACGCACCTAACCTAAACATCCCTGAACACTATGGGCAATTTAGCATGGGCAATTCACCTAGCCTGCACATCTTTGGACTGTAGGAGGAAACCGGAGCACCCGGAGGAAACCCACGCAGACACGGGGAGAATGTGCAAACTTCACATAGACAATTGCCTGAGGCTGGAATTGAACCCTGGTCCCTGGCGCTGTGAGGCAGCAGTGCCAACCACTGAGCCACATGAACCAGCCTTAATAGCCAACTTTTAAGATAGAGTAGAAAGATTATTAGTTATGCTCATAGGCTGGTGCTTTTATATTGAAAGCAATTTTACACTGATACTTAGAAAGTATGGACTTTGTGCTGATTATACCTCATATTCTAGAGTTAAGAAAGACCATCAGATAGCAACAAATGTAGGCCATTCAGACCATTAATTCCTCTGTGGCTTTCTGTGAGATTTTCCAGATTATTGTTGAATTAAAATTCCACCATCTGTCATGGCAGGATTCAAACCCTTGTCCTCAGAACATTACCTGAGTATATGGGTTAACAGTCCAGTGATAATACCACTAGGCCATTGCCTTCCCTTGAATTGTGAAACTGCCAGATTACACCAGAACATTATTGCATATTGACTTTGTTATATGGGCTCGTTGGGAATGTATAAAAGTTGTATTTAATTAGTTCTGTGCTAACTTTTAACAAATACAGAAAATGCTGGAGAAACTCAGCTCTGGCAGCATCTGTGGACAGAGAAACTTAGTTAATGTTTCGAGACTGGTATGACTGTTCTGAGCTAATTCTATCTAGGGATAAATATATAAACACTGTGGTGAGTTTTCCACTGCGCAAGATTATAATACCAGTTTCCTTAAAATGCTGTTGATACGTTTGCACGAATTGGTACATTTCAAGCTATGCCCTTACAACTAATGTGGCACAGTGGAGTAACCTTCAGATTATGGGGGGGAAAAAAGTCAGTCACTCCTGTGGTATGCATTTGTTTGCACAATATTTTGTCATGTTTCTGCTGCTTTCAGGTTTAGCAATTTACTGAACTATTAGCTTCAAAAGCCTACAGGTAATTAGGAGTTAGAAACAAATTAAAATTGGATCTTTTGGGGATTTTAAGGGTGAGAAATTATCAACCGGCTAAAATATGAAGGCTAGGAGGGTGTATGAGAGGAAAAAAATCAAAAGGAACATACACTTATAAAGTTAATCAGTAAATTTGAGTTGTTAAATGAAGGTAGGATTCCTGCAATAAAAATACCAATTCAGACTAAGATCACAAATTGTGATAGATATTGAAGAAGTGCTTTACGTTGGTGTTTTACTCCAAAACAAATAATGCCTGTATGGTCTATGAAATTGTAGTTAAGCATATTATGTGATTATCTAGATTGCTACCATTGAAGAGTTGAGTATTCCGTTTCTACGATCAGATATCAGTTACACTCGCATACTTATTATTGGAAATCCAGGTGTTTATAACTGTACCTTCACCTCTGAGGATAAACCTACAACTTACTGGATCACTTGTGGAGAATGAATCGAGCAGTTCTTTGAAATAAAGGAATCTGTTTGAGCTGGTCTACTAAAGCTATCCTTAGAAGTCTCAAATTGAAAGTTCTGGGACCCTTCTTGACAGTGAAGATTGGATGATTAATGTGAATTTTTATTAGTTTTTTTTCTGATTTTGGCAGAGATAGCATTTAACCCCAGTAACTTTGGAGTTCCTGTTTATAAGAAAAATGGAAACCAGAGGTTGGAGAATCATGAACTGAAGGAGCATAATGGTCAAATAACAGGTACATAAACAGTTTGCTTCTGGGTCCAGATATTAATAATCCAAATTTATTTGAAGAATTTGAATTGTCCAGTACTGTAGCAAACCTGTACATTTTTGATATTGCACGTCAACTTGCAGAAACCTTTTGAGCTGATACTGTGGTAACTTGCTTCAAAAATACTCCTAAATATCCACACTAATAAAGGTGGTTTATGATCCGTATTGATGTTGTACTGTAAAAGTCAGAGCTCTGAGTGAAACCTGGGTTGAGGGGTGTAATTCTTTTCAATGTGGTGGTCTGTGACTAATTGCATTCACAGAAGTCTGCCACCGTACCTTTTAACACCAAGTAAAATGTCCCATTTGCCAGCACTTCCTATTCGTATGCCTTTTAAATGTTGTAATTGTACCAGTCTCCTCCACTTCCTATGGCAGCTTGTTTCAAACACTCAGCACCCTCTACGTGAAAAAGTTGCCCCATAGGTCCCTTTTAAAACCTTTACCTCTCGTTTTAAACCTACGCTGTCTAGTTTTGGACTTCACCACCCTATGGAAAAGACCTTGGCTGTTAACCTTATCCTTGCTCCTCATGATTTTCTAAATCCCTGCAACGTCACCCCTTGGCCTCCAACACTCCAGGGAAAATAGCGCCAGCTATTCAATCTCTCCGTATAGCTCAAACCCTACAACCTTGGCAACATCCTTGTAAATCTTTTCTGAACCCTTTCAAGTTTCACTACACCCTTCCTATAGCAGGGAGACCAGAACTGAATGCAGTATTCCAAAAATGGCCTAACCAATGTCCCGTGCAGCTGCAACATGACCTCCCAACTCCTATAAATGAACTGATCAATACAGGCAAGCATATCAAACACCCCTTCACTATCCTGTCTACTTGCAACTCCACTTTCAAGGAGTAGTGAACCTGCATTACAAGGTCTCTTTGTTTAGCAGCACTCCCTAGGACCTTAACATTAAGTGTATAAGTCCTGCCCTGATTTGCCTTTGCAAAATGCAGCATCTCGCATTTGTCAAAATTAGACTCCATCTGCCATTCGTCGACCCATTGGCCCATCTGATCATGGTCCAAATGTACTCCTACATAAGCTTCTTCACTGTCCTCTACACCATCAATTTTAGTGTCCTTTGCAAACTTACTAACCATACCTCCCATGTTCACATCCAGATCATTTATATGAACGATGAAAAGCATCGGCCCTGCACCAGTCCTTATGATACACTGCTGGTCACAGGCCTCCAGTCTAGAAAGCAACTCCTATGATGTCACCGCTGCTCCACTGTTTAAAAAGAATAAGAAAGGGGAAAGACAGTCGGAATGGAGAAGCCCTGGGCGAGGAACGCAGATACTGCCTATGTTGCCAACATCTTGAATTTCACCCCCCCCCCCCCCGACTCCCACATTTCTTCCTATCCCCTAACTCCTTCTGTCTCCCTCAAATCCTCCTTTTTCTCCCCAAAGCTGCCAACTTTCTTGACCTCACCGATTCCCTCGTTTCTTCCCTGACCAACCCCCTAACACTAGTCCTCTCAGTGAGTTCTTCATCGTTGCTTCCTTAAGTCCAAGATATTTGAATGGTATTGTAGCAGTTTAGAGACACATTTGTCTACTTTCTGTTCATGTTGCAGAATGTGGGTGTCGCTGGCTGGCCAGCATTTCTTGCCCATTCCTAGTTGCCCTTGAGAATGTGGTGGTGAGCTGCCTTCTCAAACCACTGCAGTCCTCCTGCTGTGGGTTGACCTACAATACTATTAGGGAAGGAATGCCAGGATTTTGACCCAGCAACAGTGAAGGAATGGCAATATATTTCCAAGTCAGGATGGCGAGTGACTTGGAGAGGAACTTGAAGGTGGTGGTGTTCCCATATATCTGCTGCCCTTGTCCTTCTAGATGCAAGTGGTCATGGGTTTGGAAGGTGCTATCTGAGGATCTTTGGTGAGTTTTTGCAGTGCATCTTGTAGATAGTACACACTGATGCTACTGAGCGTTGGTGGTGGAGGGAGTGAATGCTTGTGGGTGCAGTGCCAGTCAAGCGGGCGCCTTTGTCCTGGATGGTGTCAAGCTTCTTGTGTTGTTGGGGCTGCACTCATCCAGGCAAGTGGGCAGTATTCCATCACACTCCTGACTTGTGCCTTGTAGATGGTAGAAAGGCTTTGAGGAGTCAGGAGATGAGTTACTCGCTGCAGTATTCCCAGCTTCTGGCCTGCTCTGGTAGCCACTTTATATATGTGGTGAGTCCAGTCGAGTTTCTGGTCACTGGTAACCTCCAGGATGTTGATAGTGTGTGATTCAATGATGGTAACCCATTGAATGTCAAGGAGCAATGGTTAGATTGTCTCTTATTGGTGGTGGTCATAGCCTGGCATTTGTGTGGAGCGGATATCACTTGCCACTTGTCAGCCCAAGCCTGGGTATTGACCAGACCTTGTTGCATGTGAACATGGACTGCTTCAGTATCTGAGGAATCACGAATGGTGCTGAACATTGTGCAGTCATCAGCGAACAACCCCACTTCTGACCTTATGATGGAGGGAAGGTCATTGATGAAGCAGCTAAAGATGGTTGGGCCAAGGACACTACCCTGAGGAACCCCTGCATAGATGTCCTGGAACTGAGATGATTGACCTCCCCTAACCACGACCATTTTCCTATGTGTCAGATATGACTCCAACCACCAGAGCGTTTGCCCCCTGATACCCATTGATTCTAGTTTTACTAGGGCTCCTTGATGCCACACTCGGTCGAATGCAGCCTTGATATTAAGGGCTGTCACTAACACCTCATCTCACCTCTGGAATTCAACTCTTTTGTCCTTGTTTGAACCAAGGCTGTAATGAGATCAGGAGCTGAGTGGCCCTGGCAGAATCCAAACTGGGCGTCACTGAGCAGGTACTGTTTGATAGCACGGTTGATGACACCTTCCAACACTTTACTGATGATTGAGAGTCGACTGACAGAGTTGCAATTGGCCGGGTTGGATTTGTCCTGCTTTTTGTGTACAGGACATACTTGGGAGATTTTCCACATTGTCGGGTAGATACCAGTGTTGTAACTGTACTGGAACAACTTGACTAGGGGAGCGGCATTGCCGGAATGTTGTCAGGGCCGGTAGCCTTTGCAGTATCCAATGTGTCCAACCATTTCTTGATATCACGTAGAGTGAATTGAATTGGCTGAAGACTGGTATCTGTAATGCTAGGGACCACTGGAGGAGGCAGAGATGGATCGTCCACTCGGCACTTCTGGCTGAAGATTGCTGTGAATGCTTCAGCCTTATCTTTTGCACTGATGTGCTGGGCTCTTCCATCATTGAGGACGGGGATATTTGTGGACCCGCCTCCTCCAGTGAGTTATTTAATTGTCCACCACCATTCATGACTGGATGTGGCAGGACTGCAGAGCTTAGATCTGATCTGTTGGTTGTGGGATCACTTAGCTCTGTCTATCACTTGCTGCTTTTGCTGTTTGGCGTGCAAGTAGTCCTGTTTGGTGGCTTCACCAAGTTGCTACTTCATCTTCAGGTATGCCTGGTGCTGCTCCTGGCATGCCCTCGAGCACTCTTCATTGAACCAGGGCTGATCCCCAGGCCTGATGGTAATGGTTGAGTGGGGGATATGCCAGGCCATGAGGTTACAGATGGTGTTGGAGTACAATTCTGCTGTTGTTGATGGCCACAGCGCCTCATAAATGCCCAGTCTTGAGTTGCTAGATCTGTGCACAGTCTATCCCGTTTAGCGCAGTGATAGTGCCACACAACACGATGGAGGTCCTTCTCACTGTGAAGGTGGGACTTCATCTCCACAAGGACTGTGCAATGGTCACTCTTACCGATACTGTCATGGACAGATGCAACTGCAGCTGGCAGATTAGTAAGGATGAGGTCAAGTATGTTTTTCCCTCTGTTGGTTCCCTCACCACCTGCCGCAGGCCCAGTCTAGCAGCTATGTCCTTTAGGACCCAACCAGCTCAATGAGTAGTACTACTGCTCAGCCATCTTGATAGTGGACATTGAAATCCACCCCCCCAGAATACATTTTGTGCCCTTGCCATCCTCAGTCAGTAACACTTAAGCAATTCACTTCATCACTAAAAATGCTTTTGATTCAATGATAAATGAAAGCAAGGATGCTTTCAGGTAAATGTGAAGTCAGGAAGGTGCAAATAGATGGCTATAATTGTATATGTTGACCATTCAGTTGTCTCTGATTTGCCATTATTTATCTGACATGTATCAGATGAACAAAAATTTCCTGCTACTAAGAATTGGGAAGACTGAAGTTAACATTATTGGCCCTTACCACAAATTCCATTCCTTGTACACCATTTCCATCCTTGTCAATTGTATTTGTAATAAGGTGGATGAATTAACCTAGTAAACAATTATTGATGGATATTCTAGTAAATTGTCTCTGCCTTCTCTCTGGATCAATTACTATTACAAGGGGGCATAGTTTTAAAGTGTGTGGAGGTAGATATAAGGGAGACATCACAGGTTGGCTCTTTACTCAGAGAGTGGTTGGGGCGTGGAACGCATTGCTGGAGTGGGTAGTGGAGTCGGCCTCATTTGGGGCATTTAAGCAGCTATTAGATAGGCATATGCATGATAGTATAAGGTAGGGTGGAGGTTAGATAGACCTTAGGATTAGGGTAAAAGTTCGGCACAACATCGTGGGCCGAAGGGCCTGTACTGTGCTGTACTGTTCTAAGTTCTATGTTCTATGATGTAATTGGGATCACAGATCTGGCTCCAGGGTACCTAGGATGGGAACTCAATGACCAGAGGTATTCAATTTTCAGGAAAGATAGATGGAAAGGAAAGGGAGGTGGGGTAGCATTGCTAGTTAAGGAGAGGATTAACATAATAGTAAGGGAGGACATCAGCTTGGACCATGTAGAATTTGCATGGGTAGAGCTGCAGAACCCCAAAGGAAAAACAACATTAGTGGGAGTTGTGTACAGACCACCAAACAGTAGTTGGGGACTGTATCAAACAGGAAATTAGAGCTGCATTCCATAAAGGTATAGCAGTTATTACGGATGACTTCAATCAAACTAGTATCAATACGATGGAGGAGGATTTCCTGGAATGTATGAGAGATGGTTTCCTTGACCAACGTGTCAAGGAACCAACTAAAGAACAAGCTACCCTAGATTGGGTATTGTGTAGTGAGAGAGGATTAATTAGCAACCTTGTGGTGCGGGATCCTTTGGTAGAATTCTTCATTAAGATGGAGTGTGACACAATTAAATCTGAAACTAGCATCCTGGACTTAAAGAAGGCTAACTTTGGTTATGGGGTATGCATTGGCTAGGATAAGGTGGCCAACAATACTTAAGGGATTGACAATGACAGACACTTGAACAACACATGTATGAACTTCAACATTTATACATCCCTGTCTGGCATAAGAGTAAAACGAGGAAGATGGGTCAACCATGGCTAACAAGGAAAATCGGGAATAATGTTAAAGCCAAAGAGGAGGCATATAAACTGGCCAGAAAATGCAGCAAACCTGAGGACAGGGAGAAATTTAAAATTCGTTGGAGGAGGACAAAGGGTTTAATTCAGAAAGGGAAGATAGAATATGAAAGTAAGCTTGCGGAATACATAAAAAGTGACTGCTAAAGCTTCTATAGATATGTGAAGAGAAAAAGACTTGTGAAGACAAACGTAGGTCCCTTGCAGTTAGAATCAGGTGAATTCATAACAGACAACAAAGAGATGACAGATCAGTTGAACAAATACATCGGATCTGTTTTCTCTAAGGAGGACACAAATAGCCTTTCAGGAAATGCTAGGGGACAGAGAGTCAAGCATGAAGGAGGAACTGAAGAAAATATCTGTTAGTCAGGAAATGGTGTTGGAGAAATTGATAGGATTTAAACCCGATAAGTACCCAAGGCCTGATGCTCTGCGTCCCAGAGTGCTTAAGGAAGTGGCCCTAGAAATAGCGGACACGTTGGTGATCATTTTTCTGGCATTCGGTAGACTCTGGAAGAGTTCCAATGGAATATACGGCAGCTAATGTCACCCCACTCTTTAAAAAAGGAGGGAGAGAGAAAATGGGGAATTATAGGCCGGTTAGCCTGACATCGGTGGTGGGGAAAAGCTGGAGCCAATATTAAGGATGTAATAAAAGATGAGCATTTTGAAAGCGCCAGTAGAATCGGCCCAAGTCAGCATGGATTAACTAAAGAGAAATCTTGCTTGACAAATCCTCTGGAACTTTGAGTGTATAAGGGTGAATCAGTAGCTGTTGTGTATTTGGCTGTTCTACGTTACAAAGGGACATTGATAGGATGCAGAGTTGGGCTGAGAAGTGGCAGATGGAGTTTAACCCTGAAAAGTGTGAGGTGATTCATTTTGGAAGGACAAATTTGAAAGCAGAATACAGGGCTAACGGAAAGATTCTTGGCAGTGTGGAGAAGCAGAGGGATCTCGAGGTTCATGTCCACAGTTCCCTGAAAGCTGCCACTCAGGTGGATAGAGTTGTTAAGAAGGCGTATGCTGTGTTAGCTTTCATTAAAAGAGGGATTGAGTTCAAGAGCCATGAAGTTATGCTCCAGCTATACAACACCCTGATTCGGCCACATCTAGAGTATTGTGTCCAGTTCTGGTTGCCTCATTACAGGAAAGATGTGGAAGTGTTGGAAAAGGTGCAGAGGAGATTTACCAGGATGTTGCCTGGAATGGAGGGAAGGTCTTACGAGGATAGGTTGAGAGAGCTAGGCCTTTTCTCTTTAGAACGACAAAGGATGAGAAGTGACTTGATAGAGGTGTACAAAATGATCAGAGGTATAGATAGAGTGGGTATCCAGAGACTTTTTCCTTGGGTGGAGGTAGCTATTACGAGGGGGCATAGTTTTAAAGCGAGTGGAGGTAGATATAGGGGAGATGTCAGAGGCAGGTTCTTTACTCGGAGAGTGGTAGGGGTGTGGAATGCATTGCTGGAGAGGGTAGTGGAGTCGGCCTCATTAGGGGTATTTAAGCGGCTATTAGATAGGCATATGGATGATAGTATAAAGTAGGGGTGGAGGTTAGATAGACCTTAGGTTTAGGGTAAAAGTTCGGCACAACACCGTGGGCCACAGCACAGTAACAGGCCCTATGTTCTATGGCCTTTCAAAAGGCTTTTGGCAGGGTTCCACACAAGATTAGTAAGGAAAACTAAAACCCCTGGTATCAGAGGTAGGGTATTGATGTGAATAGAGAACTGGTTGGCAGACAGGAAGTAGAGTTAGAAAAAAATATCCTTTTCAGAGCGGCAGGCAGTGACAGCTGTGGTCCCGCAGGGTTCAGCGCTGGGACCCCAGCTGTTCACAACATAGATTAACGATTTGGATGACGGAAGTGAATGCAATATCTCTAAATTTGCAGATGACACTGAGCTAGGTGGCAATGTGTGCTGTGAGGGGGATGCTATGAGGCTGCAGCGTGACTTGGACAGACTATGGGCAAATTTTTGGCAGATGCAATATAATGTGGATAAATGTAAGTTTTACACTTCGGTAGCAAAAACAGGAAGGCAGATTATTACCTGAATGGTGGCAGTTTAAGAAAAGGTGGGGTGCAACGAGACTTGGGTATCATGGTGGAACAGTTGCTGAAGGTTGGCATGCAGGTGCAGTGGGCAGTGAGCAAAGCTAATGGCATGTTGGCCTTCATAGTGAGAGGATTTGAGTATCGGAATAAGGATGCCTTGCTGCAGTTATACAGGGCTTGGTGAGGCCATACCTTGAGTATTGTGTACAGTTTTATTCTCCTAGCCGAAGGAGAACATTTTTGCTATTGAGGGAGTCCACTGAAGGATCACCAGACTGACTCCTGGAAGCAGGACTGCTTATGAAGGAAGTCTGGATCGACTGGGCTTGTATTTAGAAGAATGAAGGGGGATCTCATAGAAGCATATAAAATCCTGATGGGACTGAACAGGCTAGATGCGAGAAGAATGTTCCTGAGGGTAGGGAAGCCCAGAACTAGGATTCACAGTCTAAGAATAAAGGGTAAGCCATTCGGGACTGAGATGAGGAAGAAATTCTTCACTCGGAGTTGAGAATCTGTATAATTCTATCCCACAGGAGGCCATCGAAGCTAGTTCATTAGATATATTCAAGAGGGAGTTGGATGTGGCCCTTGCAGCGAAAGGGATTAAGGGCTTTGGGGAGAGAGTGGGAATGAACTACAGAGATTGCATGTTCATCCATGATCGTATTGAATGGTGGTTCAGGCTCAAATGGCTGAATGGCTTACTCCTGCACCTATTTTGTATGTTTCTATTTCAAACTGATTGAAATGTTCAGAACCTCCTTAGGTGTGACCCAAGTTAAGATTCTGACTACATATTCAAACAGTCAGCAAAGCAGTGTATTTCCTGCTGCACAACATTGCATGACTGCTTGCCCTCACCTGTGTTGCTACTAAAAAGTTCATCCATACTTTTCTTACCTTTCTACTTGATTATTCTAATGCTTCCCTGGCAAGCTTTCCATTTGATACCTAGTGTTGTCTTGTGCTCATCCTAAGTTCTGATGTCTGATCTTTACTCACCTTAAATCTAAATTACTCATCACATTTTGTTTTCTGACCTTCACCAGCTCCCCTCTGATGGCCTCAATTTAAAACTATTCATTCTTGTTTTCACACATCCTTATCTGATGTCCCCCTTCGCAATCTGTGTAATTGTGAAGGCCTCACCTTCTTGATTTTACCCCATACTTTGTGACGTGGTGATTTACAGATTAGAGACATGACTGGCGGTGGTTTAATGAGAGAGCAGCCCTATGTTCTTCTTGGATTATAATCACTTAAACTCCTGGTAATTTAGATAATCAATGCCCATTGATGTAGTTATTCAAAGTTAAATGAATCAAACCAAATCTGTTTAATTTTCAAGTGCTAATGTTGGCCATTTTTATTAAAGTTATCCAAGACTTAATCATAAACCATACTTAAACATAAATCACTTTCCAGTCTTGCCTGCAAGATTGCTTGCTAAACACTGGAGTTTATTGTTTAATGAGTGAGGCAATTGGAAATACTAATACCTGAGAATACTTCAGTCTGATTGCAGGTTTACTAATGTCAAGCAGAATAACCAGACTAAAATTCTTCAGTATAAGTCTTAGGTTTTGGCTCCGGGACAACTGAATTAATTGAGTGTTGTGTACCTATTTTATTATTTTGAAAAATTCTGATAAACTTTTTCTGGTGAAATGGCACTATTTGCACAATTCAGCAAAATCACATTTCTTATTATGTAAGATGAAGGGTTTGAAATTTATGTTTAGCAGAAGTGCAAAATAGGTGGTGAGGAATCAGCAACCACTTTACACTGTCTAATTTACTCTTTGAAGTCAACAGTAATGTTTGAGTGTCGTTAGGTTACTTTGATCAAGTTGAACATGATCACTGGCAAATGTGGCATGTTTTTCATTTAGTATTTTTCTGTAAAGAATAAATTGTACTGATCCCATCAGAATTGTTTTGTGTACGTTCGGTCACTGTATTAAAAAAGCTACCTAAAGATTCATAGATGTTACAGTGCTGCACCTTCTCTGGATTCGACAGAGGACATTCACTCAACTGCTGTGCTGCTGTCTCATTGTCAGTATTGTGAATCTTACATGGTCACCTAGGACATGGAGGTCTTGATATCAATACATGAGCAGTCATGATCCTCTCCCGCTAAGGCAAGGATCTTCTCGGTGGCGGGGGGGGGGGTGGTGAAGAGATAAATGTTGGGCGTCCCACCATCCATCTTGGCACACTGTGCCCTCACGGGCTATCTTCTCCTGAAATGAGTGGAGGGAAGGATTGTGAGGGATGAAAATGGCTGGCACAGCTATTACTGTTGGTGCAGGTAGAGAAAAAGTCACGAGGTGTTATAAGAGAACGAGTAGGAAGTGCAGAGG
Organism: Ginglymostoma cirratum; assembly: GCA_024137785.1. Classification (NCBI taxonomy): domain Eukaryota; kingdom Metazoa; phylum Chordata; class Chondrichthyes; order Orectolobiformes; family Ginglymostomatidae; genus Ginglymostoma; species Ginglymostoma cirratum. The sequence continues at coordinate 41,536,463 of JAHRHZ010000023.1, read as the reverse complement.
GTATGCACAACTAGTAGACTGCTTTCTATGCTCAGTTTCAACAGAATGCCAGTGGCGTGGTGACGCCTGCCCCAACATCCTTGGCCACACCTGTTCCCTCAGTCACCACTGCAGATATTGGATTGGTCTTCCTGGCAGTCAACCCAAGGAAAGTGACAGGCCCAGATGGTGTCCCCAGCTAAGCACTTGGATCCCGTGTGGACCAACTGGCAGAGGTATTCACTGACATCTTCAACTTCTCCCTCTTACAAGCTGAAGTCCCCACCTGCTTCAAGAAGACTACCATCGTCCCTGCACCCAAGAAAACACATGCAGTGTGTCTAAATGACTATTGCCCAGGGCTCTGACCTCAATAATCACAAAGTGTCTTAAGAGGCTGGTCATGGCCCACGTCAACTCCACTCTCCCAGCCTCCTTCATCTCTTACAATTTGCTTACTGATGTGACAGATCCACTGTGGATGCCATATCCCTAGCCCTACACTCATCGTTGGAACATCTCGACAACAGGAACACCTATGTCAGACTCCTGCTCATTGACTACAGCTCTACATTCAACACCATTATCCCCTCCAGACTGATCTCAAAACTCCGTGACCTTGGTCTCGGCTCCACCCTCTGCAATTGGAATCTCTGCTTTCTGAGCCATAGACTGCAATCAGTAAAGATAGATAACTGCACCTCCTCCACAATAACATTCAACGCTGGTGCCCTCGAGGATGAGTCTTCAGCCTCCTACTCTACTCCCTGTACAACCAGGACTGTTGCCAAATTCCAAACAAACGCCACTTACAAGTTCACTGACAACGCCACCTTAGTAGGACAGATATCTAACAATGATGAGTCAAACTACAGAGGGGAGATAAAGGACTTGGTGATGCAGTGTGATGAAAACACCCTATCTCTCAACATTGACAGAACTAAAGAACTAATTGTTGACTTCAGAAAGAAAGGAAGAGAACAAACCCCCATCTACATCAGTGGAACTGAGGTTGAGAGGCTGGAGAGTGTCAAGATCCTCGGCATGACAATAACCAACGGCCTGTCCCAGACTTCCCACACATGCAATGGTCAAGAAGGCACAACAACACCTGTTCTTCGTCAGGCGGCTCAATGAATTTGGCATGTCCATAAAGAGCCTCACCACCTGTACAGATGCACCATTGAAAACATACTGTCCAGGTGCATAACGGCCTGGTTTGGCAGCTGCTCTGCCCAAGATGTAAAAAACTACAGAAGGTGGTGTACACAGTCCAGACCATCACAGAAGCCAACTTTCCATCCAAAGACTCCATTTACACAACTCGTTGCTGCAGAAAGGCTGCCAACATCAGCAAAGATCCATTGCACCCCAGTAATGAGCTCCTACAACCGCTTCCGTCAGGCAGAAGATACAGAAGCCTGAACTCGTGCACCAGCAGGTTCTGTAACAGCTTCTTCCCACCTGTTATTAGACCGATGAATGGACTCTCTAGCCTCAAATAATGCTGATCTTGCTAATGTTGATCTTGCCGAGTGCAGGCCTTGTGCAACGTAACCTGTATGCCTCTGTCTTTTTACAACCTCCTGATCTGTACATCCTTGCTTACTATGACCTACCTACACTGCTAATCAAACAAAGCTTTTCACTGTACTTCGGTATGCAGGACAATAAATCAATCAGTGGGGAGGTGTTGGGATGGGTGGGAGCAATTGATCAAAGATGCTACATACAATGGTGACAGAGTGGTGGACCATGAGCTTTGGTGAAAGGTGGTTGTATTGGCAGAGTTAGGGTGAATGTAAGTCTGCAAAGAGAAGGTAGCACTTACTCTTACAAAACAGAGAACGTCATCAACATTCTTCCTGCCTTTTTGGGCATTCCTCCAGACCATAAACATTGCCCTGACCTGGTGGGCAACTTCAGACCAGGCTGGCAGCATCTGCTGCCATGGCCAACTCTGGCATTCCTGAGTGAAGGGGATGACTTTCCTCTCTACCACGCAATTTAGCAGACCTTCCACTTTCCTGTCAACAGAGCAGGCTACCGACTTCCCTTTCTCAGTCAAGTCCTTTAGAATTATGCAGCAGCACACTGTGAATGGCAGTTCCTGGCTTTCTGTGATTGACCTGGTGCACAATTGCGATTACATATGGTGCCCAGCAGACACATGCCAGATAGTCCTGGTAGTGGTGAATACTTTCACTGCTGGTGAGTACATATGTACCATGCTTGCCATATTATGCAATGTGGTGAGCAGTGGGGAACTGTGTGAGGTAACTCACTAGAGTTCACAGAAAGAAACCCTTCATGAAACTCCCTAAAACTGACATTTAGTCAATTCTTGGTAAATTCAGCACTACGTTCTAATATGTTTAAATTCTTTTTGAGCATAATTTGCTGCAAGAGTACCTCAGTTCTGTGTTTAAAAACAAAAACTGGGTAGGAGGGAAGTAATTTTGAACAGATCTCTATTGTGGGAGTAAATCTCACTCTCACTCCACTTACATTGCAGAATTTAAAGCTTGCAAAATCATTATAATAATTTCTTTTCATATTCTTAGTGAGAAGCAAAACTATTATCTCGTATGCAAAGTGCCTACCCTTTTGCAACTTATTCTTGAGATCGAGAACATGGGCAGTTTGACAATGCTGTCACTTTAAAAAGGTTGCTTTGCCTTGGGTTGTTTTTGTTTGAAGAGAGGTTGTAAAGGTAGAGGTTTCGAAGTGGCCACTGCAAACGGCCTAAGTCAATAATTTCGGAGACCTTTAGTTTTTTTCAAACCGTTCTAACAATGAAAGGGAAGTGGCCAATTCTCTCAATCAGGCTTTCTAGTTTATTTTAGCTGTAGCAGTCAGAAGCTGTTTGGGTCCCAGCAGCATTGGAGCTTCTGTAAAGGATTCCTAGCTGCTACTGTGAAATCTCTGTTAATGTTTCCTCCTGGATTGTAGAACTGCATGTAAGAATCTATGTCTGAATTTACCTTTTTGCTAAAGGGTATGTTTATGTGATGTTAGTATATTGGACTAGTTAGTTAGTAATAGGTACCGTATCTGTTATTTGGTTGAGTTTTTCGATGGTTGTTATTCTAAATGCCTCTTTTGTTTGTATTTTAACAATAGTGTTTAAATAAATTGTGTTTTGCTTAATGTCAAGTAGTTTGACCAGTTCCATCACATCTGGAACATGGACTTCACATTAACCTTTAAAATAAGAAACAGTTAGGGTCTAGTTTCCCTCCTTTAAAACATTTTGAGGGTGTTGGGTCTGTTCCATAACTGGCAATGTCAAATTACTCAACCAATAAATGAAATGTCAAAATCTGTCCACTTAATATATTTTGCTTACCTTCGTTTCAGTTACTAGTACATGTAATTTCCAGGGTAATACTAACCACAGCATTGTTTGCTCAGTTCAGTGGAACATTAACAATACAGTGACATTGTTCATTTCCATTAAATAATATTTTTCTATTCTTTTTGGAATATCATAGTGGCCTTAGGCCTGCCTCCGGCCAGGATTTAGTGCAAGAAGCAGGAACCCACTAGTCAGAGCAGGGAAGGGATCCTATGTTGCTTTTGTGGAGAATGATGTTTAAATGTCCAACTGGCCAGTGTCAGGGTATCAAACCAACAGACGGTCCGAAATCCTGGCCCCAATAGCTACTGGTCAGCTAACAGGCTGGCAGCTCCCCACTGCATGCAGTGCTAACGGGTCCAGTGGCTGCTGCCTGGTAACGTTCCAGCCTCAGGATCACCACTGGATCCCTCGCCACATGGTTAGTGGCGAAGGATGCGGGGGGTATGGGGATTGCCAGAAATCACCATGTTGCCAAGACAGCACTGGAGTGTGGCAGTTCTTTGGTGAGCTGTCCCCAGCAGATCTTTTCCTTATATCTCTTATAATCAGTTTGTTCTTTGACACTCAAAATTGAGGTTTAAGAATTACTAACAATGGTTTCAAATCTATGTTCAGGTCTGGAGATCCTTCAACCTACGAGAACAACCAGCAACACCTGGAGTGCCCGACCGAATGAACCGATGGGGCTGGACTGCCAACGGTGGAGCAACAATCATGTGCCCACAGAGACCATACATTTACAGGCTTCTCAAAGGCCTGACCTACCCGATCCCATTGACCTCCTCAAGGCTGCGACCATTGTCCAGGACCCCACTGGACGCAACCAAGTACCTTCCGGAACAGCAGATCTCCCTCAGCAGCTGAAAGGTCTGAAACCCAGGAAACGTGGGAGACGTGCTGGCCTGCAGACGAGAGCGAAAGAACGTGGTTTCAAGTCCCCCCTCCCCACCATACTCCTGGCAAATATCCAAGCTATTGAAAACAAACTGGATGAACTTAAGTCTAGACTTACGGTCCAAAGGGAATTGAGAGACTGCTGTGTGCTCTGTTTTACAGAGACATGGCTCACTCGTGCTACGCCTGACTGTACCTTACAACCTGAGGGTTTCTCAGTTCACCGGATGGACCGCTCAGCGGCCTTGGGCAAGGGAACGGGTGGTGGGGTCTGCCTCCTAATCAACAACTCTTGGTGCTTAGATGTGGTGAACCTGGTGAGTTACTGCTCTCTGCACCTTGAATATCTAATGGTCAAGTGTTGTCCTCCCTACCTGCCACAGGAGTTCACCTCTGCTATTATAACAGCAGTTTACATCCCACCCGATGCAGAAGTGAAGAATGCGCTTCATGAAATTTGCATCACTACAAATAGCCTTGAGATGGAATACCCCGAGGCTTTGTTCATTGTAATCGGTAACTTCAACCAGGCCAATCTCACCAGTGTGCTTCCCAAATACCATCAACACATCACCTGTCCCACCAAAGGTCCAGATATCCTTGACCATTGCTACACAACCATCAAAGATGCCTATCGCTCCAAACCCCGCCAGTACTTTGGAATATCAGACCGCAATGCTGTTCTCCTTCTCCCAACTTGCAAGTAGAAACTGAAGCGTGAGGACTCTTCTTACACATTATTATTAAAAGCTCATTACTTTAAAAAAGAAAATGTTTTGCTTCCATTCCTTTACAACACCCATTCATGAACAGGCCAGCACTTTTAGCTCTTGGTGTGGTTGGTGAGTTGCTTTCTTGATCGTCCTCAGTCCATCTCATGAAGGTATTTACTAAATTCCACCTTCTTATAACTAAACACTTTTGGATTGATTTCATCTATTGATAGTTTGTATTTCACAACTGATTAAAATCTAGTTCCTGACCTTTCAAAGCAATTGCTGTGACTACACCTGAGAAATATTTAAATGCCTGCGGAGAATTGTGCAGCATGTGGAAGTTGTGAAATTCCTATGTAAATGTGAGAGAATGAGAAGGAAGGAGAAGATGGGGGAAAAAAGGAAGGAGTGAAAAGGTTGAAAGAGAAGAAAATGCCAGCGAGAAAGAAAGGTAAAAAACAACAGATGGCTTTTTAAAATCAATCTTCATAACATTAGGACGTTCCCATTTAGTTCACAGTCAATGAAATGCTTCTGAGGTGTTGTCACTGGATCAGCAACTGGATTTCAATCTTTTTTGTTTTGTTTTTCCATCCTGTTTCTAGCATCCTTTCTGATGGTTTTCTTCTTCCTCTATTTTGAGCATTGTTGCTTCGTTAATAAATAGTTATTGTTTAGTTTGTTGGGTACAATGATACAAAACCAAAATAATGAGGGTAAAAATCTGAAATAAGAACATAAAATGCTGGAAATATTCAGTGGATCAGACACTGCCTATGACCAGTGACCTTTCATCAGAATTGTAAGTTTGTGACTTTGGTGGAAAGGACATCTGGATGGAAACTCAAAACAGGATTTCAAGAATGCAAGCTGTATGAAGTTGTTGACTTGCTCTCCAAGCTGGCTTATTTTTGTTCAGATGTTTCATCACCATGCTCAGTGACATCATCAGTGGAGCCTCCGATGAAGCGATGTTATCCTACTCTGCTTGGAATTTATACTGTCCAATCCGTTATAGTGAGTACTGTCATTTCCGGTTTTGATCTGTATGGGTTTATATATGGGGTCCAATTCGATATGTACATTCAGACAACGAAGGCCATCAGTTTAAGTGGGAGAAAGTAACCATAGTAGCCCAAGCCAAACATAGGCACGCATGGGAATTCCTAGAGGCATGGTTCTCCACCTATACTTCAATCAACAAACATATAGAATTGGACTCCATGTACTAACCCATACAGATCAAAACCAGAAATGACAGTACTCACCATAACGGACTGGACAGTATAACTTCCAAGCAGAGTAGAATAACGTCGCTTCATCGGAGGCTCCACTGATGTCACCTAGCATAGTGGCGAAATGTCTGAACAAAAACAAGCCAGTTCGGCGAGCAAGTCAACAACCTCATCCACAACCCGAGCTACAGATCTTTGCCAAAACTTTATGCAAGCTGTGTGGTTAAACCTGAGATAATCCTTCATCCACAATTGAGGTAGACCAATTTAACTAGTGGGGAGATAATTAAAATAGGATTTGCTGTAATGTGATGTTCTTGATGTTTCCAGAACACTCCACTACTTTGGTTGGTTTATAATGGGAAGTGGCAAATAGGGATAACAGAAGTACTTGCAGGTTTACTGCTTCTGTTAACTTGCTAGGAGACCATGCTGGATATAATTGGTATCAGGAGAATAGAGTGTATCGGTGCAATGGTGTAGTCAGATGCAGAGCAGTCTTTCAACAGTTATGCCAACTCTTCTGAAAACCATGGTTGGGACAGCTAGACTAGCAGCATAATTTTGAAAAGTGAAATGCTACTGGGATGAAGTTGTTCTTTTATTTTGAGGGTCATGAATCTTTGGAATTCTCTTCCACAGAAGACTGTGGAAGCTCAGTTTTTGAGTATGTCTAAAGTAGAGATTGGTAATTAGAAATCTATCAGTGTTATACAGGTACCTCCCCAGTCATTTGTATTGAATGGCATGGCAGGTTCGATGGTCTGCTGCTGTTCCTATGCTAGGCTTACTGTGGAGATAAGACAGCAAAGACTGGGATCTGCGCTTGCTGTGTTGCAATTTCTTCTTCTTGCATCTTCAGTCTAAGGTCTACATCCCTATCTGTGCCGATAGTTACCTCTCTGGTAGTCTCTTTCCTGGCCTTAATAATGCACCCTTTATGATAAACTGGACAGTGAGATCCTATGCTTCATAAAAAGATAATTTAGGTCTTACTGAATAGCATACAAGGCTCAAGAGTCATAAAGGTATACAGCACAGAAACAGGGCTTTCAGCCCAACACTTCCATGCAAGAGGTCGAATGGCCTGCTCCTGCTCCTATTCCTTATGTCCTGAGGAGGAAATTGAGCTCCATTCTATCATTTAAAACACCACTACTGATCACTTAGCATGCAATGTTCAGTTAAACAGAAATTAAATAGAAACAATGACTAACGAAGGAGTTGCTCCATTGTATTGGACTTAGGAAAGTTTCCTAGGTTCATCCGTTGATGTGCTGCAAGCAAATACAATGCTGGTAACAGTTAATAAAATGCATTACTGAGGATTGCACTTTCCCTGTGACTAAGACAACTTTCTTTTCACATATTTAATGACACAATAACTGCAAAAAGTTTTTAAAAAACTTACAATTTTGAGACCAGAACTGAAATGTTATCGGGAAAGGTTAATAAAACCAAATTACCCTGTCCAATCGATGCATAAATTTGGAGAGACTGTTGCTACTTGTGAGAGAAATTAAAAAATAACTTCATAAATAAGACTTAGTTACCAGTAGATTCAAGAAGTAAGGAGAAATGCCTTTGCTGAGTAGTGGTTTTACCAAAACCTTCTGTTTTACCACAAGACATTGTAAGTGCAAATTGTTTATATTCTTTCAAAAGGAAATTAGGGTAATCACTAGAGACAACAGGAATTTAAAGGTACGTTGATAGGCTGTAATGAATCAGATTGAAAATGGGAGGAAATGCATGTAGAATTTAAATACAAGCATGGATTTCTTGTGCTGAATGGCCTGTTTCAGTGGTCTACATTCTTTGAGCAAAACGTCGGTGGTAGAGGTTTCTGCCCTTCATTGGAAAAGTCAGCAGGCTACTCAACTTTTTCCCCAATGACTGCCCTGTTAATTAGGCTCTGATGATTTTCTGACCTCATCTGGAAAAGATTTCTGCTTCTGAGAGCTGCCAGCTATCTGATTGGGATGCGTATTGCAAGAGTGCAGCTGGGAGCCTATGGGAAGTAGTACAACCTGTCAGGCATCTGCAACCTTCCGTTGTCCGACGTGGGTTCACCTTTATTTGGCCTTTTATGGGCCTTAACTGGGGTGTGAGCCAGTGAACCCAGGTCTCACTTGTCTCCTAAATTGTGATAAGGTTAGAGCAGGTGAGTAGGCAACAGGAAATTCGCCAAAAAAAATCACCAAACCTCTTTGCCTGCAAACAAATTCATGGAAGAATACAAAATTCTGTCCAATGTAGTTACAACACAACATTTTCCTTCCTTACTTGAAAGTGAGGTGGCTTCCTATTCCCCTTTGTTTCCTTACTGCCATCAGTACCTGATATAGTTAATTTTAAATGGTATGTCATGAGTCTGAACAAAGCACAAGCATGATTTGTTTTATCCTAACTGGTTCAGGATTTCAAAGGCCTGTTTCAATAATATGCATACAGCCCAGCATGACAGTAAACATTGTGCAGAGCCCAGGTAATTGAAACCAAAACATTACTAATTTCTATGGTATAGAACCAGGAGATTCTGACAAAATACTGTCTGGTTATTGTCTGCAATGAAAACAATTTCATTCCTTGTTGTATTTTGTGAACGAAATAATTTGTCCAGCTCCAAATACTCCTGGAAAAACTGTAGAGATACAAATGATATGTAACTTCACATGGGTCTTAATGATTGTGAAAATTAAAATCTTTTAATTCTAATATGTTGTTATGTAGCTGATCCTGTAATTGTACTGCGTAATTGTGACTGCCAGGACAGCCAGTTGCATTTGTAGCTTAGGATAATGATAGCATTACAAAAATTCAAAAAAACCCCTCAGAAAACACAATAAATACTCTGTCCATTTTATGACTCAGAGGAAGGGGGAATTTGAAGGAAAAATTGGAGGAATTTGGAAAAATAGGTTAGCAATGTTTCACGAGAAGACAACGGGAATACCTTCAAAGATCGAAATGGAACATAGGGAATGAATAAATACTGAAAATAATAAGCAAACAACAGCCCAAATTGAATTAACAGACAAATTCACAATTTTATATTGAAGAAAAATTGCCACCTGCAGAGTGATGGTAAAAGTGATTCACTGGGATGAATGTAAGAAATTGTAAAAACTTATTTTTTATTGTCCATTCATGGAATCATTCAGTATTCCTGGCACTGCTATATTGCACATCTGTAATTATCATTGAGAAGGAGTGATGTGCCAACTTCTTGAACTAAAGCTGCGTATGTTGTGTAGATAACTGCCTCAGTGCTGTTAGGTAGGGAGTTGCAGGATTTTGATCCATTGACGATGATGAGAACGTTCTGTAATTCTGTTTCAATGTTGTGCATGATTTGAAAGGGAAGTGGGAGGTGGTGATGTTTTCATGTTATTCCTACCCTTGTCGTTCCAGGTGGATGATGCTGTCGAATAAGGTTTGGTACGTGGCTACAGTGCATCGTGTAGATGGTACAACACTATGCACATGGAGTGCTGGGTTGATAAAATGCAAGTTTAAGGTGGCGGTGAATGATGGAATGCCAATCAATCCAGCTGTTTTCTCCTGGGTGATATAGAGGTTCTTTTACTTTTGAGGATGCACACCCGGGTATAAGGGGAGTATTCCTTAATTTGCATTACAGATAGTGGAAAAGGCATTGGGGTTTTAGGAAATGACATACTGTCCCTAGAATACCCAGTCTTTGACCTGCGCTTGTAACCACAGTGTTTGCGTAGTTGATCCAATTCGGACCTATGATGATCTCCGCACCCCAGCACCCAGAATGTCAATGGTGGGAGATTCAACAATGATCATGCTGTTTGTTGAATATCATGGAGAAGTGGTTAGATGCTCTCATTGTCAGAAATGGTTATTGCCAGGCACTTGTATGGGAAGACGGTACAATGCTAGTGTCCATTATTAAGGAAGAAATAGCACATCGTTCAGAAATGATAATGCAATCAAGTAATGTGTTTTTGTGAAAGGGATGTCATTTTTGACATATTTGCTGGAGTACATTGAGGATATAAACAATTAGAATTCATAAAGGGGTACCAGTAAATGCAGAGATAAAACGTGGAGCTGGATGAACACAGCAGGCCAAGCGGCGTCAGAGAAGCAGGAAAGTTGACGTTTCAGGTCGAGATCCTTCTTCAGATTTTCTGAAGAAAGAAGGTTGTGGAAGGTTGTCATTCAGAAATGAAGAAGGGTCCAGACCCAAAACGTCAGCTTTCTGCTCCTCTGATACTGCTTGGCCTGCTGTGTTCATCCAGCTCTACACCTTGTTATTGTCAGATTCTCCAGCATCAGCAGTTCCTACTACCACTGTTCTTTACTTCCTGTGTTCTTGCATATAATTTAATACTTTATTCGTTGAAAATTTATGTCACAAGTATTGCAGTGTACTCCACCTATAAACTCTTGGCATTTCAATTAAACAGAATCACCCATTCCCCACGCATGCTGGATAATGAAAATTTATAAGAAAAAAATAACAAATGCCCGAAGGATGGGTTACATAAAGAACATCAACTGACTAGGAGGGAATTAGAAGCATTTATGTTGTTTCACACACAAAACCATGATCAACAAGCAAAACAACCTCTCCTGTCATATTTATATTTTGTGAAATAATTTTCTTCCTTATTTTTATTTATGAATTTTGGTTAGCAGTTTGCAGGAAAGGTAACCTTTTTTGCTTCAGAATAGAAGGGCAACATTGAATCTGAAAGTAACAAATGTGCCTGCAATGTTCTAAACTTGAGGAGAATGGGTTATACTTAGTATTCAGTAAATCATTTTAATAAATATAAATCAAAAATCACTATTCCATTTTTGTGTAAAGCTTTACTTAAGCTGCACTTAGAAGGTTTTGTCCATTCTTTCTCCCTCACATAGTCAGACCCTAAAATAAATTCTGAAAATAATTACTTGATTGGTAATTACTTTAGTAGGTTTTTATATATGACAATAGGTTTAGAGAATTGAGGAAATATACTCTTGAAGAAAAGAGTAGGATTATAGGAGATTTCATGAAATTAGATTCAGGCCTTAAGGGTAGATTGTATGAGTTAGCTTTGTTAGGGAGAATCAAGAGCCATAAGTAAGTTATTTTAAGTGTTGAATTAACATATCTACAGAAATATTTAATGATATTGTGTCTTTCATGATCAACAGATATTTCAAGCACTTTACATCCAACGAAGGACTTCCAAGGCATAGACACCATTGTAACTTGAGAAACATGGCTGCCGGTTTCTGTACATACACAGCAATGCAATAAGGGCAGATGAAGTTGATGTTGAATCTGGCCAAGGTACTGGGGATAATCCCTGCTCTTCTTTGAAATAGTGCAATGGAATATTTTAAATCCAATGAGAGAGCAGACAGCAGGTATAGAAAGTGGGTGGATGATAGAAAACAGTGTGATATGTTTTCGAGTTAGGATAATCTTCTTGCACGGAAACAAAAATTGCTGGAAAAACTCAGCGGGTCTGGCAGTATCTGTGGACAGAAAGCGGAGTCAATGTTTTGGGTCCAGAAACCCTTCTTCAGAGCTATAGCTGCTGAGTTTTTCCATCAGTATCTGTTTTTGTTTCTGATTTCCAGCATCCATAGTTCTTTTTTGTTGTATAGTTTTCCAAAACTTTTCAAACAACTGTGGGATCAGAGAGAGGTTCATCAGATACTTTTCTAAGTTTAATTCTTTGGGTGACCAATAGTCACACATGCCATGTATTGAGTACTCTCCTTCCATACTTGTCACCACCTTTATACCAACTGAGAGGATGATTCGTTCGAAACTGTTGAAAGGGATTTATGAGCTCTTACAAACCATACAACAACAAAGGGATTTCACTTGTACACATCACAGTTGAATCTTTGGGCCTTGCCGGGGTGGAAATGAAATCAGACAGGGCCCAAAAAGACAAATTTTGTGACTGCTATTCCGAACACTGAGCATGTTCACCAGGAGGGGAGGATGGTGATCCTACCCAATCACCAAACAGGGCCACTTAATGTAACTGGAGATCTTAATAAGAGCATGGACTCCGTGTGCTATTTGGGGCAGATGAGATGAAAGGAGATGGGTTTGGTAATCCAGTCATGGCTGCTCGTGGAATTACACTAGCACAATAAAAGATTCAACTGTAGAGTAGACTTGGGCCATTGGGAGGTAGGTGCCCATTAGTAGATTACAGGTGACGGAGAGAGTGTGGCCAGTCAGCAATCAGGCAACAACGAGGGTCATCATTCTTCTGATGTTCAGGCGGGGAGGGTGCATAAGAGCAAGATACAAGGCAATCACATACAATTTAACATCCAGCTAAGCACAAGAAAGGCAGCAGCTGCCAACAGGGGCATGAGATTTGGAATTTGGGCCCCATGGCAGTTAAATGCAAAACCTCCACCAAATGGGCACAGACTCTGGCATCTCAAGGGCAAAGGAGAGATGCAAGAGTTGAAAATCATACAGAGACCATGCCTTCCATAGATCTACCACCAAAAAAGAACTTGCCTGACACCCAGTACAACAAGGGATCCCCAACTCTTCCAGCAGTTACTCTCAGACATTTGTTTCCTCATTATCAAAGGCCTTGAATCTCACAGTGCTGGTCACCATACCCTGTCCAATGTCTATAAAAGTCATTGTGGGCTTTGAACTTTTTCACCTCTGGCTGTTTCCAAGTCTCTGCTGCAGGGTCGGTGGTATCTCAAATGACAGTATATTGCCGAATCTCATGATCACTGATCCCCTTTTTCTGATAGTTAGTACGGTCATTTCATGACAGATGAAGCCTCACACCAACACAGAACACAGACCCACCATAACTCACCTCTTCCTGGGTGAAGAACATCACTAACTGCATCCATGTGGCCATCAAGGAATCCAGTGACAGGTCAGTGAAATTCAACAAGAAGGATTTCCATTCCTATAGCCAGTCTGTGATCATGAGAGATTTCCCTTAAGTGTGCTTACTATCCTGGTAGCTCCTTCATTCAATTCAGGTTCCGAAATTTTCAACTCCAAAATCCATTCAAGGAATGGCTTCTCATCCCTCTCCGAGAGCTTCAAATAAAGATTCTGAGGTAGTTTAACAAAAGCCATCCGCTTATAAGAACAAAAACTGCACAGGTCATTAAGCTCCTAAAGATGCCATTTTAGTCACATTATCTTATTGTTATGAACCAGACCAGCCACCCTCAAAATAGTTTAAAAAGATAGCCTAGACCCTGGATTTTTCTTATTTTAAAAGCAAATATAAAGTGCCATGTTCCAGATGCAATACAACTGGACAAACTACTCAACTTTAAGCAAAATACAATTTATTTAAACACTATAGTTAAAATACAACCAAAGAAAGAGGAATTTAGAATAACTCTACTGGGAAACTTAACAAAATAATAGATACAGTAACAACTAATAATTAACTGTTCCAATACAGTAACATCCCATAAACAGACCTCTGCCATTTTGGCAATTTCAGAAATCCAATTTTCTCATATGCAACCAAGCAACAGAGAAAACCACCAGCTTCTGGCTGTAACTAAGACAGGGAAAAATTAGGTTTCACTTCTTTAAGTCCACAATAGCAAACATCAAACCCCAAAGCTAAAAAGCCACAATCTAGAAATTCTCACCTGTGAGAGCAGGTCACACCCATTCAGGCTGCTTCTGTTCCAACTATTAAAAAAAAACCCAAGGCCTCCCAAGCTATTTACATTATGGCTTCCACTATACAGCTCAGTATCTCTGCTTTAAAACCTCTCTCCAAGAAAAACCAGGACAAAACACACCTCTTAAAACCACAGTATCATCACACCGTGTTGGGAGCAGACCCACTGCCCATTGTCACTACCACTCTCCAGGAAGATAACTTTCCTCCTCTCCCTCACAGTATCAATCACCTATTTTCCATGAAGAGAGGGACTGCTCCGCCCTAAATGCCAGCATTCAGCTTTTCAGTGACATCTTCACACATTTCAATCTGAAGCTCACAGAAACTTTTTTGCTGGGTTCCTCCAAATGTAAATGCCAGCCACAGGGATTTAAATTAAGCTTCTACTTCACTAGCCACTTCTGCTCTCACTCTGTGGCTTCTAGTTAACGGACAAAACTGGATCCAATCTTGTAAAAAGGCAGTCTCCATGAGAATCATGACTTTAATAAACCTCCTCTGGGAGGCAGAATCAAAACTACCAGCTCCTGTTTCTCAGCCCCCTTTCTGATTTTTCATGCTAGATGATGACTCAGAATCCAGAGCAAGAGTTCCAACTTTCCATTTGCCAAGGGTTTCAACCTTATTTCTTTTCACTCAGTGGTGAGAATTGTTTAGCTTTCTGTCTCAGGAAATGTACATGAAGGGCAGTGCGGAGTGAATGAGGAGAGGCAATCTATGGTGAAAATGTGTGACAGCACCAACCTACAGTTTTGATGCAGTGAGAAGTATTCTTTCACAGAGGCTGAGTGATAAAAGAGACATATTTAGTTTAGGAAAACCACTTTCCTCTCCCACCCCACCACCACAAACATAACATGGAGGCATAGTTGGAGGAAGGTATCAGACATAATACATTCTGCCAAGTAGGGTCAGCCTTCATAGTCTATGGAATTTTGAGACCCAAAAGAATAGACTGTCCCAGTGTACGTAATTCTGAACAACTGACCTCGCATACTAGGTCCCTCTCACAGAACAGACAACAGATGAAAGAGAAACAATGCTTTATGATTTTGTTGTCACCAAATGGAGTTGTTCTTTTTACAATAAACACCAAAACGTGTTAAAATGTTAAAACTCACATTAGCGTCACTTACAAGGTGAAACCACCATGGTCTTGGTTGGACGTGACCTGTGGTGATTGGGTAGGTATTTATCTGCCCACCTCTCATCCATTGCTATGCCCATGTCAGACTGATCCTGGAAAAAGGACTGTTGAGATGTTTGCCAATTCACTTGAGACCTTGCGGAACCGTTGGGCACCTCAGGGGCGCGCGGTCATCATTGGTACAGATGACAGGATTATTTAATTCGCCAACATCTCTTTGCTTCATGATATGTTTCCACTCGTTGTGCCCTACAAAAAAAATGGACTTTGTTTCTTTGTTAAGGGTTAATGGACAAGCTAGTGCGGTCTGTTTGATAACTAAACGACATTGAACAGGTGAGCCAGCCGGGAGCGCGCCGCCTATCTAACGGTCCGCCCTGTGCGCACGCGTACGCAGGCTCCGTAGGTATGCGTGCGCGCGGCCAGAGTCCGCGTTGGTGCGTGCGCGCGGCTGCCGTTCCCGGATCCTGACAGTCCCGTCTCCGCTTGGTGACCGACTTTGTGTCGACTGCCCAGAGTCCGCGAATTCAAGCCCGACACCGACAGCCCGCGCCAGGTAACGGCTGGGAAGGGGAATCAGGGGCCGGGGATCCGACAGCAAGGAAGCCGGACCCCAACTGGGTGAAGACGCCGTTGAGGCCGGGAACGAGCCGGCAAACCGACAGAAGGAGAGAGGGAGGGAAGGGGCGGGCTGAATGGTCAGGGAGCGGAGCGGCGAGCCTCGGTCTGTCGGTCACACACCGTGGGAAGCCTGACTGGAAAATGACCGCCGAGACTCAGGAAGCTGTTCTGTGACCTATTGACCGGCCCCTTTTTCCTCCTGCGACCTGTCCCTAACCGGGGGTTCACGCCCGGTGTGGGAGTGCGTCGGGGGCGCATGAAACCTGTCTTGGGGCTCGGGATTGTTACAAAACCAGGGGGATACAACCGAAGTGAACATGACTCGATTCAGTTTTTTTGAAGAATTATCAAAGAGGATTGATGAGGGCAGAGCGGTGGACGTGATTTACGTGGCCTTCAATCAGGCATTTGATACTGGAAGCTTGTGACCAGTGGTGTGCCACAAGGATAGGTGCTAGGTCCACTGCTTTTCGTCATTTATATAAATGATTTGGACGTGAACATAGAAGCTATGGGTAGTAAGTTTGCAGATGACACCAAAATTGGAGGTGTAGCGAACAGTGAAAAATGTTACATCAGATTATAACGGGATCTTGATCAGATGGGGCAATGGCCGAGGACTGGCAGATGGTGTTTAATTTAAATGTGAGGTGCTGCATTTTGATTTTCACTTTTTTTTTGTTTTGATTTATTATCACATTCACCAGAATACAGTGAAAAGCTTTGTTTACAAGTGGTACAGACAAATCACAGCAAGCAAAGGATGTACAGATCAAAAAGACTTAGAGACATGAAGCGTACAGGTTACATTGCAGCTCACAATATTTAAGGCCAGAGTCCATTCAACAGTCTGATAACAGCCAGAAACAAGCTGTTCTTGAACCTGCTTGTGCACGTGTTCAGGCTTCTGTATCTTCTGCCTGACAGAAGAGGTTGTAGGAGGTTATTACCAGGTGCAATGGGTCTTTGATGGTGTTGGCAGCCTTTTTGTAGCAGCGGGCCATTTAAAATAGAGTCCATGGATGCGAGGTTGGCTTCTGTGATGGTCTCAGCTGTGCACATCACCTTCTGTAGTTTCTTACAGTCGTGGGGAGAGCAGTTGCCATACCAGGCCATTATGCACCCGGACAGTATGTTTTCAATGGTGCATCTGTAAAAGTTGGTGAGGTACTTTATGGACGTGCTAAATTTTCTGAGTCACCTGAGGAAGAAGAGGTAATAGGTACTGCAGATGCTGGAGAATCCGAGATAACAAGGTGTGGAGCTGGATGAACACAGCAGGCCAAGCAGCATCATAGGGGCAGGAAAGCTTGACATTTCGGGCCTAGACCCTCTGATGAAGGGTCTAGGTCCAAAACGTCAAGCTTTCCTGCTCCTAT
>JAHRHZ010000023.1:41475626-41509449 GCA_024137785.1 Ginglymostoma cirratum | reverse complement strand
TTAGGCCCGAAACGTCAAGTTTTCCTGCTCCTATGATGCTGCTTGACCTGCTGTGTTCATCCAGCCCCATGCTTGTTATCTCGGATTCTCCAGCATCTGCAGTACCTTTTATCTCTAGGTTGAATGAGTTGGATTTGAACTTCATTTAAAGGTTTAACATTTTGTTGGCTATATGGCAAACAGTTGCTGTCTAGTGCAAGACACGAATGGATCTTGTAATTTTTGCAGTTCTTATCTTCCTCTGTTGCTGAATAAATGTTTTATTAACCATCTGATCATACGTTTGACATCTTCTGGTGATCCCACTTTCAAGTATCTATGCATTCCTCACAGATTAAATGTCCTACAGTCTGATAGGGAACACATAGCTGCCAGTGAGACATGACTCGTAACATCACATGAAACGAAGGTCGAGTCACTCTTGAGGCTTCAGTCACCATATATTTTCTGAGTGTTTTGCAGTGAAGTGTCTCATGATAGACAGATTGAGAAGAATTCTAAGGTACCTTTTTTTGATCTTTCTATCATTGATTATCCTTCAATGTTTCAGATTACATGGAGACTGCTAAATTGCTCTGAAATGCTTGAACGTCATTTAGGACAGCATTGTATGTGTGAAATGCAGTGCTTTTCTAAGCAGACCAATGCACCATAACAGAAAACGTACCTGTGAATTGCTCAATATACATGTCCCAGCCTTGAATGATAGTGCTCTCCCTTGAAATAATTTGGCAAGCCTTTGGTGCACACGCTCAACAGCAAGAACATCCTCCCTTAGATAATCCTGGCAGCTGATGTTTTAATTTCAGGTGCTCTCTTTGCTTTTCTTATGTCCTTTTCCACTTCCCTTTAGGACTTTCTTTATTCAGCTTGGTTATCACTTAACATACACATCTTTTTTCTGCTGCACTTTCTACTTCTTTCATCATCCAACGTCTCTGAGCTTGGTTGTCCTTTTTTCTCTTTCATGGGCATCTTGAATTGCATTCTCTTTAAAAGCACCCCGTTGTTGCATTATGCCTGTCAGTTGTTCATTCCAATTTACCTCGTCATAAATTGTTCTGAAATAGAGCCACTGGACTTAATGTTAACTCTGTTTCTATCTCCACAAATTCTGTCAGTTGGCTGAGTTTGTTTAACAATTTGTTTTTATTTGATCCAGGATACCACATGCTTTATTAATGACTCAGCCTGTCCTGCCATCTTCAATGACTTATGCATGTGTACACACTTGTCCCTCTTCTCCTGAATCCTTTTTAGCAATGTACTCTACTTTATATTGTGTCTCCACGTTCTTCCTACAGAAATTAATCACTTCACATTTACCCACATTGAACTTCATCTGCCACTTGTTCACTCATTCAACATCCTTGTGAACTTCTACATTATCTTACATTTCTACAGTTCATAATGCTGCCAAGTTTCATATTATGTGAAATTTTGCAATTATACCCTGTATGCCAAGGTTTAAGTTCTTAATTTACGTCAGAAAGAGCATGGGTCCTAATACTAACCCCAGGGAAACTCCATTACTAATCTTCTTCCAGTCTGAAAAGCATCCATTAACCACCATTCTCCGTTTCCTGCTACACAGCCAATTTTGTACCTATGTGGCTACTACCCTTTTTATTCCATCAGCTGTAAATTTGCTCACAAGTCTTTGTGAAACATTATATCAGATGCTTTTTGGAAGTCAGTGCTCATTATGGATTTCAGCAGTCACTCGTGTGGCATTTGCAAGAGTATTAATGTAGTGTATTGCAGAAGCGGTAATACTGTACCATCGTAAATGGGAATAGCAAGTTCCTCTGCCATGATGTCAAGGCCCTCTCCCGGACATGCAGCACTTCAACCACTCCTGTGGTTCTACATGAGAACATTGTTCAAGAGTAGTGTGAACTCATGAGACTCCAGAAGCCCATGTCAACACCAGTACCCCAGAGATACAATAGCAGCCATCTCCAGAAAGGTAGTAGCCCTGCCAATGGCTGTGGAAATTGTCAGTGGATTGTTGTCACAGTGATTTTGAGGGTGAATGACTATACATTGAAAATGCTTTCTCTCTCTTCATATTGTCTGACCTGTGTACATTTTCTATTTCTACTTTTATACTATTCTTTACCATCTTTAGATTTCTGCTACTGCAGTACATTGCTTATGTTATATTTAGACCGGCTGGACTTGGGAAATGTGAAGTAGTATCAAAAAGAAAATCAGTTCATGTTTGTATAACATTGAACAGTTGTACCTTTCTTTCTTATAATTAAAGATAGTAAGAACATTTGACCTTTATGAAATACAAGTAATCCATGGGTGGTGTGACTTAAAATTGTTTTGTCTGCACTGTGGGAAAATGTGATGATTGTGAGCTGATCCTTGTGTAGCCTGCAAGTCCAGTAGGTTGCTGGTAGCTGTTTTCATTGTTGCATGCTGGAGTAATATCAGATATTGTGGTAAATGAGCGTATTAGTCCACTACTGGACCATTGTAGCATTTGCATTCTGTCACACGGGTCCAAGGCAACCTCAGGAGACAGGGCCTGCAGACAGCATCCATTTGCAGACTGAGTCTGAGGAATAGGAGGAATAAAAAGTTGTTTACCTAAGAGGCAGGGAACTGGTAGGGGCAGAGAATGATAGGTAATGCACCAGTGTGCCAGTGCAAAAATAGTTTGGAGAAGAGGAATTTGCCCAATCCATGCCCAGCTACCCGTCCCTGAACTCCACAAAGTCAAATCCACCACCCCTCTCTCAGGCAGCCACAACTTTGTCACTACAGAGCCTGTAAGAGGGCAGTCACTATGAGTTTGATGTGTTATTGGGATGAGACAGCACTGAGTGGTAAGGATTTCCAACCCAGTCCCTGTAACACAGGGTAGATGTTGGATTCTGTGAGAGCATAATTAGGAAAATAACGGTGCTATTTACACTGATTCTGCAAGTCTGTTAATGTCTTCCCATATTTTATTACCATCTTCCTGAATACATCTTCCAATTTAGTGTCATCTGGCAACGAATGCATGGCATCATCACCACTTGCGTTCTGAAATTGAAAGGAAACAATTCTTATAAACCAGAGATAAAAGGTAATGCAGATGCTGGAGAATCCGAGATAACAAGCATGGGGCTGGATGAACACAGCAGGTCAAGCAGCATCATAGGAGCAGGAAAACTTGACGTTTCGGGCCTAAACCCTTCATCAGAAATGGGGGGTAGGGAGGAGATAGGTCAGTCCAGGGAGGACGGACAGGTCAAGGGGCGGGATGATGTTAGTAGATAGGAGATGGGGGTGTGGCTTGGGGTGAGAGGAAAAACCGGTTAGGGAGGTGGAGATGAGCTGGGTTGGTTTTGGGATGCGGTTGGGGGAGGGGAGATTTTGAAGCTTGTGAAATCCACATTGATGCCATTGGGCTGCAGGGTTCCCAGGCTGAATATGATTTGCTGTTCCTGCAGCCTTCGGGTGGCATCACTGTGGCATTGCAGGAGGCCAAGGATGGACATGTCATCTGAGGAATGGGAGGGGGAGTTGAAATGGTTCGCGACTGGGAGGTGCAGTTGTTTGTTGCGAACTGAGCGCAGGTGTTCTGCAAAGCGGTCCCCAAGCCTCTGCTTGGTTTCCCCGATGTAGAGGAAGCCACAACGGGTACAGCGGATGCAGTATACCACATTGGCAGATGTGTAGGTGAACATCTGCCTGATGTGGAAAGTCTTCTTGGGGCCTGGGATTGGGGTGAGGGAGGAGGTGTGGGGGCAGGTGTAGCACTTCCTGTGGTTACAAGGAAAAGTGCCGGGTGTGCTGGGGCTGGAGGGGAGTGTGGAGTGGACAAGGGAGTCGCGGAGGGAGTGGTCCCTCCGGAAGGCAGATAAGGGTGGGGAGGGAAAAATGTCTTTGGTGGTGGGGTCTGATTGCAGATGGCGGAAGTGTCGGAGGATGATGTGTTGGATCCGGAGGTTGGTGGGGTGGTATGTGAGGACGAGGGGGATTTTTTTTGGTTATTGTTGCGGGGACGGGGCGTGAGGGATGTGTTCCGGGAAATGCGGGAGACACGGTCGAGGGCGTTCTCGACCACTGTGGGGGGGAAGTTGCGGTCCTTGAAGAATGAGGACATTTGAGATGTGCGGGATTGGAATGTCTCATCCTGGGAGCAGATGCGGCGGAGGCGAAGGAATTGGGAATAGGGGATGGCATTTTTGCAGGAGGGTGGGTGGGAGGAGGTGTATTCCAGGTAGCTGTGGGAGTCAGTGGGCTTGAAATGGACATCTGTCTCTAGGTGGTTGCCCGAGATGGAGACAGAGAGGTCCAGGAAGGAGAGAGAAGTGTTGGAGATGGTCCAGGTGAACTTCAGGTTGGGGTGGAAGGTGTTGGTGAATTGGATGAACTGTTCGAGCTCCTCGTGGGAGCACGAGGCAGCGCTGATGCAGTCATCAATGTAACGGAGGAAGAGGTGGGGTTTAGGGCCAGTGTAGGTACGGAAGAGGGATTGTTCCACATAACCTACAAAGAGACAGGCATAGCTTGGGCCCATGCGGGTACCCATGGCCACCCCCTTTGTCTGTAGGAAGTGGGAGGAATTGAAAGAAAAGTTGTTGAGGGTGAGGACGAGTTCGGCTAGGCGGATGAGGGTGTCGGTGGAGGGGGATTGGTCCGTTCTGCGGGACAGGAAGAAGCGGAGGGCCTTTATGCCATCAGCATGGGGAATACAGGTATATAGGGACTGGACGTCCATAGTAAAAATGAGGTGTTGGGGACCTGGGAATTGGAAGTTCTGGAGGAGGTGGAGGGCGTGGGTGGTGTCACGGACGTAGGTAGGGAGTTCCTGGACCAAGGGGGTGAAAATGGAGTCTAGGTAGGTGGAGATGACTTCGGTGGGGCAGGAGCAGGCGGAGACAATGGGTCGACCAGGGCATTCAGGTTTGTGGATTTTGGGGAGGAGATAGAAGCGGGCGGTGCGGGGTTGGGGAACGATGAGGTTGGAGGCGGTGGGTGGGAGGTCACCTGAGGTGATGAGGTTGTGGATGGTTTGGGAGATGATGGTTTGGTGCTCGGGGGTGGGGTCATGATCCAGGGGGCGGTAGGAGGAGGTGTCAGAGAGTTGGCGCCTGGCCTCAGCAATGTAGAGGATTTCACAAGCTTCAAAATCTCCCCTCCCCCAACTGCATCCCAAAACCAGCCCAGCTCATCTCCACCTCCCTAACCGGTTTTTCCTCTCACCCCAAGCCACACCCCCATCTCCTATCTACTAACATCATCCCGCCCCCTTGACCTGTCCGTCCTCCCTGGACTGACCTATCTCCTCCCTACCCCCCTACCTACACTCACCTTTACTGGCTCCATCCCCGCCTCTTCGACTTGTCTGCCTCCTCTCCACCTATCCTCTCCTCTATCCATCCTCTCTCTGCCTCCCCCTCTCTCCCTATTTATTTCAGAACCCTCTTCCCCTCCCCCAAGTTCTTACAAACCTTTGTGTTGAAGGAAAGAATGTGACTTTGTAACGGTATTTCAGACAACAATATTGACTAATCCTAGCCTCGGGTGTCAACACAAGAACATTAATCTATCTTTTATTGTACAGATTTCAACAGAAATGTCATGCATTTCAAACATCTATTTTGAGTGAACAAGTTTTTTTCATTGTTTCAAACTTTAATATTATTCCAAACTTTAATATTATTTGTTTTATCTGAAATGCATCACTGGTTTTATCAAAATGAAGGACAGAAAATGTTCACATTAATGCAGTTATTGTTCATTGGTTAATATCATAAACCATGATGTCTAAATACTTTCATCATCTTCTTTTAAGTTTCCTTTAAACAATAAATGCTCCAATCTTTTGGAATTGAAATAATAGAACGTAGCACATGAAGGTCAAGTAGCAACTTGGGTATGACTGTCAAAGATTTCATGCAACAAACAAACGAATCACCAATTAATTTTGTCTTTATGCAGTCTCCAGAAATATTGAAACTACCCTTCTGTGAATTCAGTTAAAACCAGATTGGGTGTGATGCAAAATCAGCATCTCTACAGCTGGAATCTTCATAGATCCTGAACAAAATGGGCTATGGTGAGAAATTTGGGAGAATTCATGACCAGTTGTGCGAGGCCGTTTTCGATGAGGAGACTGATAAGTGCAATTTTCCAACTAATTTCTGGATGTCAAGATGAGAGGCATACTAACAGGGCTTATCACTCATCACCACATCATTATTACTTAATCTTGTCACATTAATGTGCACTCTCCTATACTTACACCCACTGGAAAGAAACTAAATGCTGAGAATAGCTGACATGAAAATTCAAGCGGTTGCCTGCCAACACTAGCTTACTGTGTGCTCCTCCAGAACCACCACCTTGGATACCCAGCGCTAACATAGCTGAACATACTTCATGGGAAGCAACTGCGTACCCCACATCCACAGACACTGGCATCTGACTCATGCCAGCTTCTCTGCATCATGGCACATCTTCAACCCACTACAGTATGTTTCTACACTGCCACGTTGTACCTGAGTGCACTGGCACTAATCATTGGAATACTGCTGTAAGAATATAGGGACAGGCACTCACCTTACAGATTGTACCAGGCAGTGTCTCAGGGCTGCTGTCTTAATGCTCACTGACTTAGCACCTGCCCAGTGTTCACAGTATCTCCCTGCCTTGCTTTGCGTTTCCTTTTGGTGCTTTTCCCTCCTCAGCTAAAGTTTAAAGGCTTGCAACAGTCCTGCAGTTTAGTGCAGACTGAAAACCAGGCAGTTTGTTCTGCTGGTCCACAGTCATCAGACAAGGGGGTGGACGTGTTTCTATATGGCATAGTGCTACGTCAATGTCTCATCTGCACCATATACCAACCACTTAGGCAGTAAACACACTGCATGTGTTGCAAGCAAACAGCCATGTTTCAGAAGAATTCTCCTCAGTCAAGTCCAGGGCACCATATTCAGTCTTAGCACAGTAAGTTAAGGACAGCATCCAATATCAACTCAGGAACTTGGGTACAGTCAGTCGGCCAGTTAGGACTATCTAGATCAGGGGTGCATATCTCTGCAATCCGGGGAGTGGTTCCTGGTCAGCCATCCAGGGAGTTGCAGAAAGTCAGTCAGAGAGCTGTATATGTTATCAGTCCGGGATCTAGTCAATTGTTGTTCAGAGCTGTTCAGCTATGTGTGGGCCACGGTCATTCTTGAGGAATTGTGCACTAAAGATCAAGTAGGTTTATCAAGGTCTGCTGCAGGAGGAAAGCTGGGAAAGTTAATTACAGGGATTAGAATCAGAATCCTGGGATGCAGAGGGGATGACAATACTTGGTGGAGGGCATCACAATTTGATACATAAAATGGAGGGATAGGACATGGGAGGGAAATAGGTCATGCAGGACGGTATATTGTCAACAGTAAGTAGCACCGTGGCCTCCATGGGAAGCAATGCAGTGCTCAGCCTGGTATATTTTACTTCACATGCCTGGGCCTGGGAGGTAAAGTGGGCAGGTGAGGACATAGATGGGTTGAGTGGGGACCCGTAAATTGCAAAGCCTGTGGGTGGCAGGGAGGACTACCATGTAGTGATGATGATGATTGAGGGTTCACCAAAATGGGGAGGTTGTGCCTGTGACTCACGATTGAAGAAGCAACTGCTGTTGGTTTTCATCATGCTTTAAATAATAAGCGTGCAATGAAGATGAAAATAGCTGCAACCACACCTGATTGTCCTGATGAACGAAAGATGAAAAGCTTCAACAAATGTTATTTTTGAGCAATACTAATACCTTTTGTTTAGATAGGACAAAATCCTGTTTTTTAAAATTTGTAAACTACTTTCAATTTATCCTGCTGCCTTCAAACATCTGTGTATTTAAAACCCCAGATGCCTCTGTCCCAGCATACTTTTAAAACTGTGCTATCAAGGCTAAATTGACTGTCCCTATTCCTACCAAAATGCGTCACTTCACACTTCTCTGTGTTAAATTTCTTTTGATGCTTGTCTTCCTTTTCTGCTGCCTAATATATTGTGGTTAACTGATATCATCCGCACTGACGGCCACATCTCCCAAGTTTAGCAAAAGTGGAGGTTTTGAAATTTCACAATGTTTCCCAAAATCCAACCATTTATATATAAAGGAGTAGCCCTTGTACTGAACCTTGGGGAACATGATGGTCTACCATCCTTCGGTTTGAATGACAACCATTTACCTTTACTTGTTATTCTCTGTTTTTAAGCATATTCTTTCATCCAAGCTTATACTGATTTCTCTATTTCAACAAACCTCAGTTTTGTTAGCCAGCTTTTAATTCTGATATTTTTGCAGAATGTTTTGTTGAGATCTCTATTGAAATCTACCACAGTCCCTTCATCAACTTTCTCTGTTACTTTATCAAAAAAAATCAATTACTTTATTTAAACATGATCTACCTTTACAATTCTGTCCTGACTCACCTTAGTAAAGTCAAATATCTCCAAGTGTGATTGATTTTCTTTTTATCCCCTGACTATTATTTCTAAAATGTTATGCACCATTGCTGTTAAAGTGACTAGCCTACGGTAACCAGGAATGCCTCTGCCAAAGTGAAGAGGTTATATTTGTCACTCTCCAACCCTCTGGTACTTTCCCTTTCTAGGGGAAGATTGGATTATGTCAAATGCTTCCACTATCCACATACCATTTCCATCAGCAACTTGGATGTAAAGCATTTGGACCAAAAACCTTTTACCTTCTAAGCACAGTTAGCTTTTCCAATAATTCCTGCCTATTAATCTTTACACTATCCATGACCTCTACCTCCCTCACTTGTGCAGATAATTTGACAGTATCTCCTTCCCTAATAAACATCAATGCAAAGTTGCCTTACACCTGTAAACATGTGTCTTCCTCTTTGCCCTTGATAATGACCTACTGTCTCCTATTACCTGTTTAGCATTTAAATTGCTGTTATCAGGAAGACAAGTTTAAGAACAACGGAAAATTATTCCAAAACAATCATAGTTTTCTTGTTATCTTTCTGTCAAGGAAGTGTCATGTTTCTGTACAGTCAGCAGGGTAAAATGCCCTAGTTAGTCACTTCTGGCCGTTCCGAAATATGTTAACTCATTGCGGTCTGATAATGGCAGAGGCAAAATAAGTTATTGAAAGGAAACAGAGATAAAGTATTGCCAGTCCAATTTCAGGTAACAGAAATATTTGCGTCATGTATGTAATTTAGTCATTTAAATTTCAGAAACCAACTAAATTTATCAACAATGCTTTGACGTGCATTACAGCCATCATTAAATGGTCACAGGAACAACACCTATCCAGGACTTTTCACCAAAAAGCAGTCAGTCTTAATTCTTCTACATTTTTACCTCACTGACTTATGAATAAATGAACTTCAAAGAAGTTATGTATATTGTTGCACAGTCTTTAAACACTTTGGTCAGTTGCTCAACCTTCATGTTTAAGCCTCATCAATGAAGACCACTGTACAACTGGTACTTTAAGTCAGTGGCATAAGGTGGAGCAGAGTATGAACAGAGCAGTCTGGTCCATTAACTCAACTGAATTTGAGCCATTCTCAGAGTATAGGAGATAGGAGCCTGAGTAGACCATTCAGCCCCTCATGCCTGCTCAGTTTTCAACTTAATAATGACTGACCTTCTATCACAATGCCATTTTCCTGCATTATCCCCAAATCATCTTTAAATTTATTCACTCATGGAATGGGGGTGTTGCTGACTAGGCCAGCATTTTCTGCACATTCCTAATTGCCCTTGAGTGTTTATCATATAAAATCCTATTGATCTCTGTTTTTACACACTCAATTATTGAGCATACACAGGCCTCTGTGGTAGAGATTTCCAAAGATTCATCACCCTCTTAGGAAATCCTTCCTCATCTTAGTTTTAAGTGGCCTGCGCTTATTCTGAGGCAATCTATCCTGGTTCAATATTCCCCAGGGAAGGGAAAACATACTTCTTGCATATTCACTGTTGAATCCTGTGAAAAGTTTGTATGTTGCAATGACATCACTTTTGTTTCATTTTTCTAAACTGGAGAGAATACAAGCTCACCATCCTCAAGCTCTCAATCTCTTCTCACAGGATAATTCCACCATCCCAGGAATAAATCTAGTGAGCCTTTGTTGCATTCCCTCTATGGTGAGTACATCCTCCGTTGGGTACAGAGACCAAATTGCACACACTACTCAGTTGCAGTCTCACCAAGGCTCTATACAATTGCGGCAAGTTATCTTTACTCCTGAACTTATGTCGGCTTTTATTGCAAGAGGACATACCACTTGTCTTTCTAATTGCTTACTGTATCTGCAAATTTAGCTTTCAGTAACTTGTGAACAAGGACAATCAAGTCCATTTTGGCATCAATATTTCACAACCATTCACCATTGAAGAATTACCTTGCATTTCTGCTTTTCCTACCAAAGTAGATAATTCATATTTTTACACGTTTTTTTGCTGTGCTCTTGCCCACTCACTAAGCCTGTCAAAATCCACTTAAAGTCTACTTGGATTCCCTTCACAGTTCTTCTGCCTAACTGGTTTAGCATCATCAGCAAACGTTTGAATAGTACATTAGGTCTCTGCATCCAAATCATTGATCTAGAATGTGAATAGCTGGGGCCCAAGCACTGATCTTTGCTCCCTTGAAATCTATATTCACGCAAGGTTGGTCCCTGATGGCATCTTCCACTTTTTCATAGATGTGTCTGGTTTGATCACACAGTCCTTCATGATAATTAGAAGATTTACATAGTAAAGGTACAAAAACATAAGTTGCTGGAAAAGCTCAGCAGGTCTGGCAGCATCTCTGAGGAAAAAAATTCAGAATTAATGTTTTTGGTCTGGACCCAAAACATTAACTCATGTTTTCTTCACAGATGCTGCCAGACCTGCTTAACTTTACACCAACTTCTGTTTTTGTTCCTGATTTATGGCATCCACAATCCTTTTGGTTTTTACATAGTAAAGGAATTTGTCTTTTCTGTATTCCATAAAACGTCCATGCTCCTATCCCCTGCAGATAACCAAGATTTTGATTCTTTTAAATTTCTCAACCCATCCCAGTATTTCGCATACAGTATCTTGCTGTAATTTTGCTTACCATATATTGAGTGGAGTCTTATCAAAAACCTTCTGAAGTCCAAATGAACCACATCCAATGGTTTCTCTTTATTTATTCTGCTGATTTCATCCTCAAAAGAAAATCTGACAGGTTTGTCAAACATGATTTCCTTTTCCTAAATCCATTTGACTCTGTCCAATCCTTCTAATAGTCCCTGAGTGTCAGGTTAACATAGAGTCATACAGCATGGAAACAGACCCCCCTGGTCCAACCAGTCCATGCCGACCATAATCCCAAACTAAACTAGTCCCACCTGCCTGCTCTGGGCCCATATCCCTCCAAACCTTTCCTATTTGTGTACTTGTCTAAGTGATTTTTAAGTGTTGTAATTGTGCCCACATCTACCACTTCCTCAGGAAGTTCATTCCACACATGAACCACCCTCTATGTAAAAAAAAATTGTCCCTCATGTCTTTTTAAAGTCTCTCTGCTGTCACTTTAAAATTATGCCCTTCGCCTTGAAATCCCCCATCCTAGGGAAAAGACAACTACCATTACCCCTACCTATACCTATCATGATTTTATAAACCTCTAATAGCTCACCTCACAAGCTCCTACGCTCCAGTGAAAAAAGTCCCAACCTATCCAGCAATAGTAAGAACTGCCAATGCTGCAGTCAGAGATAACATAGTGTGGGGCAGGAGAAACGCAGCAGGCCAGACAGCATCAGAGGAGCAGGAAAGCTGATGTTTCAGGTCGGGACCCTGCTTCAGAAATTCTGAAGAAGGGTCCTGACCCAAAACACCAGCTTTCCTGCTCCTCTGATGCTGCCGAGCCTGCTGTGTTCCTCCAGCTCCACACTGTGTTATCCCCAACTATCCAGCCTTTCTTTATAACTTAGACCTTCCATACCCGACGACAGGCTGGTAAATCTCTTCAGAACCCTCTAGCTTAAAATCCTTTATAACAGTCTAGCATTACCCCACCTACTGTTGTCACACTAGCAGGTTGCAGTTTGCCATATAGCTGCAGGGTTATAGCTTGAAACCAAGTGCTATCTTAAAGTGGTATCAAAATCAAAAAGAGCTGAAAAGACCAAAAATACTGAGTATATCCAACATTTTGCTACGTTTCAAATGATCAGCATCCACATTGCTTTCCAACCATACTTATTTTGTAAATCAGTTGCTTCCACTTACAGTTGAGATGAGGAGCAAACAGGTTCAAGAAGATCACAATGTGACAAATAGCCCGTAGTGCATAAAGGTTCCAAATGCAGCTTTGTTTACCAACTTGCTGTATTCAGTTGACTCAGAAGAAGTTTTTCAAGTTATAAAATAGATTTGTGCTTATCGTTTCCCATATGACTCCGGATGTACGTGAGAGGTTAGATGCATGCAAGAATTGGCCTGAAGTTACAGTTTCTCAGCCTCTGTCATAAGTCTATCTCTCAGGCCAAACCTGCCATGCAATTCCATTTTTTTCTGTAGCCTGGGCTGTTATCTTTCACATTTGTAAGCAAGTTCAACACTTGTCTTATATTAAACTCTGTGTCTCTCTTTGTTTAAGATCTTACCTAAGATATCTGGTTGGCATTTTAGTAACTGCTCCTAATATCTCTTTGCTTCTTTTGTCTGTTTACAGCATGAAGCACTCTGGGATGTTTCACAGCAGTAAATGCAGATAATTGCAAGTCATTGTTATCTGTCAATTCAAACTCAATTTCTTCAACTCTCTCCTTGTTGTCCTTTCACAAACATGCTGAAGTGGTTCAACATGGTCCTACCCATTTCCATACGTGGTCCAGGTTCCAGTCCATTACTGTTCCTGTAGTTTCTGAGTGCCACTTGTTTGGCATTGCCTTGACTAATTGATTTCCATATCCTTTTTTTCATCTGCAAATCTTTCTACGGATTCCCTACTTTCCTTCAATCAAATTTCACTGCATTCGCCCATTGCACCTCGAGCAGTGATTCATTTCCCCCTCCTTACAGTTCATCACCAGTCACTAACTTCCTGCAGTGCCAACTGTAACTTGGTAGAATTTTTGTTGCTGAAACTAAAATTATAGGCACAAGATCCATCTAAGCATTTAGATACACAATCTAGATTGGTATCAGCCCAGTACAGGAGAGAAGAGGAGAAATGAGTTGCGAAATAGGGGAAGAACTCTGTACATGTGAAGAATACATTCGCAGTGCTGGCAATGGAAGAGCAGCACAGCAGTTGAGAATGAATCTTATTTGGTCTCTAGGACAGGAAGGTCTCAGTATCACCATATGAGCAGTCACAATCCTCTCCCGGTAAGGCAAGGATCCTCTCCTCAGAAGTAGTGAGGAGATTAATGTTGGGCGCTCCACCACCCATCTTGGCTCTCTGCCCTATTGTGGGCTAATTTGTCCTGGAATGACAGGAAGAATAATGTGTAAGATGACAATGGCTGGTATAGTTGTTATGCTGGTGCCTGTGGAGGAAAAGTCATGAATGAGTAGGAAGTGCAGAGGGCATGTAGAATTAGTAGACTGGGGGAGGTGTTGGGATGGGTTCAAGTAAATGATTAGAGATGCTACGTGCAATGGTGACCGAGTGATAGGCCATGAACCTTAGTGAGAGTTGGCAGTTCCTGGCTTTCTCTAATTGACTTGATGCACTGTTGTGGTTACGCTTGGCGCCCATGATAAATCCCAGATAGTCCTGGCAGTGGTGAGTACCTTTGCTGCTGGTGAGTGCATTATATGGCAAGTGTGGCATCAGAGAGGCATGGTGAATACATAGAGGTGAGTAGTGGGGAAACTGTGAGGTAACTCACGAGAGCTCACATAGAGAAACCCTCCATGAAACTCCCTAAAGCTGACACTTCGTCAGTTCTTGAAAAATTCAGCACAACATTCTAATATATTTAAATTGAACAAATAATTAATACAATATGACTTTTGCAGGAAACAATGTCAATGTTTACACATGTGCCGTAACTTTCTGTGTAAAGTACTTCAATTCTGTGTGTAAGAAAACACCAGGGTAGGAGGGAAGTAATTTTAGACAGACCTCACTTGTTGCAGAAATCTCATACTCCAGTTGTATGCCAGAAGGTAAAAATTGCAAAATTATCATAAAATGATTCCCTTAGAATTATTTTTCATAAATTCATGGTGAGAAACAGAACTATTATCTTACATGCAAAGTGCATATCCTTTTGTAACTCATTTTTGAAGTCAAGTACATGGGCTGTGCCAAATTAGTCAATGAATCAATGAAATATCAGAATCTATCCACTTTCTTTTTCTGTTCATTTCGTGGGATGTGGGCATCGCTGGCTGGAGCATTTCATGCCCATCCCTAGTTGCCCTTGAGAAGGTGGTGGTGAGCTGCCTTCTTGAACTGCTGCATTCCTCCTGCTGTGGGTAGACCCACAATGCTTATTAGGGAGGGAATTCCAGGATTTTGACCCAGCGACAGTGAAGGAATGGCGATATATTTCCAAGTCAGGATGGTGAGTGACTTGGAAGGGAGCGTGGAGGTGGTGGTGTTTCCATATATCCGCTGCTCTTGTCCTTCTAGATGGAAGTGGTCATGGGTTTGGAAGGTGCTGTCTGAGGATCTTTGGTGAATTTCTGCAGTGCATCTTGTAGATAGTACACACTGCTGCTACTGAGCGTCGGTGGTGGAGGGAGTGAATGCTTGTGGATGTAGTGCCAATCAAGCGGGCTGCTTTGTCCTGGATGGTGTCAAGCTTCTTGAGTATTGTTGGGGCTGCACTCATCCAGGCAACTGGGGAGTATTCCATCACACTTGTGCCTTGCAGATGGTGGACATGCTTTGAGGAGTCAGGAGATGAGTTACTCACCGCAGTATTCCAAGCTTCTGGCCTGCTCTAAATACTTACATGTATTTAATTGATTATTTTAGTTTCAATTTACAGTGCATCTAACTTTCTCTGATCTCTATCGGTGAAGTCTGATTCTAAATTAGCAGTCCATAGTTAGACCAGCCACAACTACTTGTGGTCAGTTCAGTGGAACATTTAACACTACAGTGACGTTGTCTATTTCCCTCAAACAATATTTTTCTATTCTGTTTGGTATATTAGGCCTTTTAGGCTTTTAGGCCTGCCTCTGGCCAGGATTTAGTGCTAGAAGTGGGAACCCACTGGTCCAAGAAGGGAAGGGAGCCCCACGTTGCTTTTGAGGGGAATGCTCAATGCTGTTTATATGTCCAAGTGGCTAGTGTCAGGGTATCAAACCAGCCAAGGGGCCAAAATGCTGGTCCCAATAGCTGCCGGTCAGCTAAAAGGCTGTCAGCTCCCCATTGCCTGCAGTGCCCACATAACCAGTGGCTGCTGCTTGGTATTGTTCCAGCCTTAGGATCACTACTGAATCCCTGGCCACATGGGGAGTGGGAAAGTATGGAAGGGGAGTGGGGATTGCCAGAAATCACTATGAAGCCAAGATGGTACTGGAGAGTGGCAACTCTGTGAGCTGTCCCCAGCAGATCTTTTTCTTATAATCATTCTGCTTTTTTTAAACCCCTATTCTATGTCTGTCAGAATTACTGACAGTGGTCTCAAATCTACTTTCAGATCTGGAGATCCTTCAACTTATGGGAACAACCAGCACCTCCTGGAGCACTCAACCGACTGAACCGACGGGGCCAAAGTGCCGACGCTGGAACAGTGACCACAAGCCCAGAGAGATCACACATTATCGGCTTCTCAAAGGCCTGACCTACCTGACTCCATGGATATCCTCAAGGCAGCAACTGGTGCCCAGGACCCCAGCAGACGCACCCACACACCTTCTGGAACAGCAGACCTCCCTCACCAACTCAAGGAACAGAGATCGAGGAAACGTGGGAGGCGTACTGACCTGCAGGTGAGAGCAAAAGAACATGGTTTCAAGACCCCTCCCCCCCAACCATATTCCTGGAAAATATCCATGGTATTGAAAACAAACTGGATGAACTTATATCCAGACTTACAGTCCAAAGGGAATTGAGATCCTGCTGTGTGCTCTGTTTTACAGGGACATGGCTCACTCGCGCTACGCCTGACTGTACCTTACAACCTGAGGGTTTCTCAGTTCACTGGATGGACTGCTCAATGGCCTTGGGCAAGGGAATGGGTGGTGGGGTCTGCCTCCTAATCAATAACTCTTGGTGCTCAGATGTGGTGAACCTGGTGAGTTACTGCTCTCTGCACCTTGAATATCTAATGGTGAAGTGTTGTCCTCCCTACCTGCCACAGGAGTTCACCTCTGCTATTGTAACAGCAGTTTACATCCCACCTGATGCAGAAGTGAAAAATGCGCTTCATGAAATATGCATCACTACAAATAGCCTTGAGATGGAATACCCCAAGGCCTTGTTCATTGTTGCCGGTGACTTCAAACAGCCAATCTCTCGAGTGCTTCCCAAATACCATCAACACATCACCTGTCCCACCAGAGATCTAGACGTCCTTGACCATTGCTACACAACCATCAAAGACACGTATCGCTCCATCCCCTGCCGACACTTTGGAAAATCAGACCGTAATGCTGTGCTCCTTCTCCCGGTTTGCAAGTAGAAACTGAAGTGTGAGGACCTGGTTCAGAAAGTCGCACAGTGCTGGTGTGAGGTAACGGACAAGCTGCTATCTGACTATTTAGAGTCAACGGCCTGTCCATATTCAGGAACTCAGCAGCCAACCTAAATGAGTATGCCACTACCATTACAGACTTTGTGAGTAAGTACGTAGAAAACTGCATGCCAAAGAAGTTATTCCAAGTGTTTCCCAACTGGAAACCATGGATGAACTGGGAGATCTGCTCTCAACTAAAGTCCAGTTTTGAGGTGTTCAAGTCGAGTGGCCTAGACCTATAAAAGAAATCCAGGTGTGACCATGCAAAGCCATCAGAGACGCCAACTGACAATATCAGACTGAGCTAGAGTTCCAGACTAACCACGTGAACACTCATCGTTTGTGGCAAGGCAGACACGACATAATGGGCTGCAAAGCAAAGTTGATTAGAATCACCGGCAACAATAAATCCCTCCCGGATGAGCTCAGTGCATTCTATGCTCGTTTTGAACAGAAGGTCAGTGAAATGATGTCACTTGCCCTGGGTGCACTAGTACCTACAGTCACCGCCGCAGACACCAGATTGGCCTTCTTGAGAGGGAACCCATGGGAAGTAACTGGGCCTGCTGGAGTCCCTGGCTGTGCGGACCATGTGGCGGGAGTATTTGCAGACATCTTTAATCTTTCCTTACTATGATCTGAAGTTCCCACCTGCTTCAAGAAGACCACCATTGTCCCTTTTCTACTTTCTCTACCTTGTGACAACGTTGCCCATAAATGCAGCCTTCTTTGCTTGCATTTGGCCCATATCCCTCTAAACCCTTCCTATTCATGTACCCATCCAAATGTCTTTTAAATGTTGTAATTGCAGTGACCTTAACAACTTCTTCTGGCAGCTCATCCGATACAGGCACCACCTTCTGCATGAAAAAGTTGCACCTTAGATCCCTTTCATGTCTTTCCCCTCTCACCTTAAACCTATGTCCTCTAGATTTGGACTCCCCCACCCGATGAAAAAGACCTTGGCTATTCATCTTATCCACACCCCTCACGATTTTATAACCCCCTATAAGACGGACTCTCAAAGGAAAATATCCCCAGCCTATTTAACCTCTCCCTATAGCTCAAATGCTCCAATCCCAGCAAAGTCTAAATCTTTTCTGAACCCTCTCAAATTTAACAACATCCATCCTATAGAAGGGCGACCAGAATTGTATGTAGTATTTAACAAGTGGCCTCATCAATGTCCTATACAATTGTTCTTGACAGAGAATAATTTCATGCTACTTCTGTTTTATATGTGGATTTTTTTCCTAATCACACTGCTGAAAGGCATGGCTCTAATTTTCAGACTATACCCTCAAAGCTTAGGCATCCCTCCCAATAAGCAGAAATAGTTCCTCTCTAACTACCCTGACTAATCCTTTTAACAAAATAACTCCATACAGGCTGGTATCTGATCACCAAGACAACTTTTATTTATACATGAACTGTCCTTGGCTATACTATTACCTCATACAGAGTCAGCCAGGTCTCCCTGATTGGACCAGACTACAGCCCCAAACGGGGAATTCATATTCTATGACATCCAATTGGCTGACCTTATTACAATCATTGAATTATATTTTTCAAGATATTAAATGTAATCACTCCTTTGCCTTTTAAGTTTCAGGGAATTTTGTTTAATCCCTCATTGTAGTTTAATCATTAGAATTTGGGTATTGTTTTAGGAAAACTATATCGTATCCTGATCAAGGTCAATACATGGTTCCCAAAGTCCCATTGGACATTAACTGTTTCTGACTTTTCACTGTTGAGCAAGTGCGTTATTCGAACATTTTTAGATTCAGAGTGGGCACTGTAATGGAACATCCATTATCAGATACCGAAGGTGAGGAAAGGCAGTAGAAGCAGTCAAAAGGATCCTTTAAGGATGAAAGGGCGTCTTTGGGGAAAGGATCAGACAGGAAAAGGATTTCCTCAACTATATGTAAAACTCAGGCATAACACCTTGTAAATATTGTGTTTTCCATGTTTAACTTATTTCCCATCCTATTGTAATGATCTAATGCCAATGGAATAAAGAATCCTTCCATCTTGGTCTTTGGACTATCCATTTGTTCAACTCTCAAATTAGAACTGCTTAAAAAGTTACCATCTTTGTGTCATTGACAAACTTGGATATGTGGCTTTCTAACCTATCGTTTAAATTGATAATAAATCAGTCACTAGGAAGTACAGAATTTGATTGCAGTTGTCATGGAACATGTTGCTGAATTTTTTTTGTCTTGCACCTATTAGGTCAAATGCCAAAGAATGTAAAAGAATGCCAAATTTCAAACTATTACAACAATTTATACTACAGGAGAAAATGGGAATGACTGATTGGAAAGTTGACTCTGATTGGCTAAGGTGTTGCCATAGAGAAAGCAATGGGAAACCACTAGGCTTCTCATTCTTCGAAATAATTCAATAAAAATGCAAAGATTGAACATGTTGCTTTTGTTTGCAGAGAACAGGTTTCTTCATTTGAATGTGTGTGGCTTCTAGAAAGCACAAGTTCAACATGCTATAAGATTAGCCTTTATCAGCAATCTGTAAATAGGGTCCTGGCCATTTGCTCACCTTGCAAAGTCAATGCATAAATATAGTGTACCAAACCTATCCTGAAGGATAATGGCTATCTTGAACAAATCATTACACGCTGTGAAAAATGCCTCAAATTACTGTGGGAAGACAAGGTATTTCAAAAATTTGAACAATCAGTGTAGCAAGTTTTTTGCACTGTTACTGTGAAGTGGCAACACAAGTGACATTTCCGAGTAATAACGTTGCTGTTAGTTCAAAAAGACATTCTGCCTACCACACAGAATAATATTATCCCCTTCAGACTGATCTCAAAACTGTGTGACCCTGGTCTCGACTCCACCCTCTGCAACTGCATCTTCAGCTTTCTGACCCATAGGCCTCAATCAATGAGGATAGGTAACTGCACCTCCTGTATAATAACACCGAACACTACAGCCCACACAGGGATGTGCCCTCAGCCCCCTACAGTACTTCCTGTACACCTACGACTATGTAGCAAAATTCTGAACGAACACCATCTACAAGTTCACTGATGACACCATCGTAGTGGGACAGATCTCTAACAATGACGAGTGAAAATACAGAAGGACGATAGACGGCTTGGTGACATGGTGCAATGAAAACAATCTGTCTCTCCATGTTGGCAAACTAAAGAACTGATAATCGACTTCAGAAAGAAAGGAGGAAAACATGTCCCCATATACATCAACGGAATGGAGGTTGAGAGAGTGAAGAGCATCAGGTTCCTCAGAGTGATGATAACTTGACAACCTGTCCTGGACTTCCCAGATAAACATGACAGTCAAGAAGGAACAACAATGCCTCTTCTTCCTCAGGCGGCTCAGGAAATTTGGCATGTCCATAAGGCTCCTCACCAACTTCTACAGATGCACCATTGAAAGCATACTGTCCGGGTGCATAACGGCCTGGTGTGGCAACTGTTCTGGACCGTAAGCAACTACAGAAGGTGGTGTGCACAGCCCAGACCATCATGGAAGCCAACCTTCCATCCATGGACTCTATTTACACAGGCCACTGCCACAGAAAGGTGGACAACATCATCAAAGGCCCATCACACCCTGGTAATGACCTCCTACTACCTCTTCCTCCAGGCAGAAGATACAGAAGCCTGAACACACGCTCAAGCAGGTTCAGGAACAGCTTCTTCCCGGCTGTTATCAGACTGTTGAATGGACTCTAACCTCAATTAATGTAACCTGTATGCCTCATGACTCTGTCTTTGTGATCTGTACATGCTTTGCTTGCTGTGATCTGCCTGTACTGCTTGTAAACAAAGCTTTTCATTTGTTTCGGTACACGTGATAGTAAATCAGTCAATGTGCGAATTTCAGCTGGCCTTATTTTCCAAAAAACAAGCTGATCAAATCAAACAAGTTTGTTACTATTTATTAGTAAAGTTTATTTGTATTGTTAAAGGTCTCTATGTTTATTTATGGCAGTAAGGTTTACAAATTGTGTTGAGGATTATAAGCAGCAGCTAAGTTTATTAGGAATTGTAAATTTTATAAATGGCAGCAAGTTTTGTTACCTTATAGACAGTAAGGGCAGGCAAAGGAAAGTTATCGGGATCTGGAACAAGAATGCATATAATTCTGTAAATAATTTTAAAAAGGAGTTGAATAGATGCTGCTAGAGGAAAAGGGTCTTGCAGCGTTATACACAAAAAGAAGAATTAAGTACGAAGAACTAAGAACTGATGCTGCTTGGCCTGCTGCGTTCGTCCAGCTCTACACCTTGTTACCTCAGATTCTCCAGCACCTGCAGTTCCTACTATCTCTGAAACAATTTTAACCCCACTGCGAAGCCTCTGCTAAGGATGCCTACCTTGAAGAAGTTACCCTCCTCCCTCTGGAAAGACTTCAGTGGATCTCTCTCCCACTGCAACTCTCTCGTAATCTCTTCAGCCCTGAAACTGCTTGACCACGTCCTGAAGCAAACCAGGTACTGCAGCCACATTACCTTTCTTAGTACATGCCTATGGAACCAGATCATCCCCAATGGACTACAGTCCACATTCAGGCCTTCCCAATTTGGCCCCAACCGCGACAATGTCTACATTCAGAACATTGAGATCCTTCAAAAACGTTTCTCCCTGCGACTCCTGAAATACACCACTCGCAGCAACGCGCCAGCATCTCCTGGCACTACAATCAAGCGTACCCCAGCTCAGAGCCTCCCTCTCCCAGACCTGCAAAGGACCTCTCCTGTTTTTTATCCTTCGTAGGATCCACAACCTGAACTCTCAATTCTACTCAGCTTTATTGGACACTAAAAACCGTAAGTACAGTAAACTTACTGGTGCCTGCCACCTAAAACGGGCTTCCTCCACCCCCCAAATCCCCAACCCTACCCAGGACCTTCCCCACAACGTGCCTGCCGCCATTGGCCATGTGGCCACCGTCAGAGCACCCACAGATGATGTCACGTCCTCTGCCGTCGGGTATGCCATTTCCGGTACTGATCCTGCTTGGCCTGCTGTGTTCATCCAGCTGTACACCTTGTTATCTCTTAATTAAGTACAGCTGCTCTTTCAAAGAGTATGGTGGACCAAATGGCCTTCTGGGCTACAAATTTTGTTTGATGCTAAATAAGAAAATGTTCTGTACAGACTTAAAGGGACTAAAATATGTAGTTTGCTAGGATTTGTTCATTCTTATCCCAGAGGAGTGAAACTCGCTAGTGGAGAGATTTGTGAGGCGTCAACATCTCTGAGGGTATCACTGGACACTTGGGTATTAGCAGTAGATAAGACCCAAGCTAATGTGGCACCCATATTTTAAAAAAGGAAATTTTAATGGATTCACGTTCATGAGATTGATTACACTTACTTAAATTTAATGTAAAATAATTGAATTAATTATCAAGAATAAATGAGATTGATTGTACAGTAATATAGGAAGCAGACACAATTTGGCTAGATGTTAAAAAAGCACTTGGTGAATTGATGGAGGAAAAATGTTTTGGTTCCTTTACCAGTATGCTCACTGAAGTGCCAGATTTGTATTTGCTGCATAAAGTTTGAGAAGATTTGTAGCTCGGGTTCTGGGTGAGGTTATAGATATGCTCGCTGAGCCGGTGGGTTTGGTTGCAAATGTTTCATCACCCTGCTAGGTAACATTGTCAGTGCGCCTCTAGTGAAGCGTTGGTGTTCTGTCCCGCTTGTTATTTTATGTGCCTCAGTTTGCTGGGCTGGTTGACATTACTTCCGGTTTTGTTTTTCAGTGGTTTGTACACAGGGTCTAATTCAATGTGTTTGTTGATGGAGTTCTGATTGGAATTCCCTGGCATGTCTGTATTTGGCTTGTACGATTATCAATGTATTGTCCCAGTTGAATTTGTGTCCCTAGTTGTCTGTGTGTAGTGAGACAAGTAAGAATTGGTGTTCATGTATATGTATAGTCAATTTTCTGACAGTCCTTGCATGGTATTTTATATATTACTCCAGTTTTGCTCCTTTACGTTCGTCAGTAGCTGTCAGTTTGTGGGCTACTCTGATACCTAGGAGTCTGAGTAGTCCTGTGTTATCTCTGAAATGACCTTGATGTATGGTAGGGTGGTTAATGAGTCAGGTTGTGTTGTGTCTTCCTGTTGAGGTCTGTCTCGGAGGTAACAGTGGATTATGCTTTTTGGGTGTCCATTTCTTTTGAAGACTCCATATAAGTGCTCCTGTTCTGCTTGTTTAAATAGTGTCCTGATACGGCTCCATTTGTGGGCATTAGAGTGGTTGTGTCTTCCTGTTGTGGTCTGTTTCAGAGGTAATGGTGGCTTGTGCTTTTCAGGCCTTCATTCCTTTTGAAGACTCCATATAGGTGCTCCTGTTCTGCTTTGCGTAGTTCTGAGTTGCTGCAATGTGACACAAACAGACAACCACCCTATGACAGCTACTGACAAACATAAAGGGTCCTATATCCAAAAGCAGCAAAACTGGGGTATTATACAAAATACGTGCAAGGAGAGGTGGTTGACTCGCTCACCGAGCTGGCTTATTTTCCGTTTAGATGTTTCGTCACCATGCTAGGTGACATCATCAGTGAGGCCTCCAATGAAGCGATGTCATTCTACTCTGCTTGGAATTTATACTGTCTGGTCCGTTATGATGAGTAGTGTCCTTTCCGGTTTGATCTGTATAGGTTTGTCTATGGGGTCCAATTCTATATATTTGTTGATTGCATTACAGGTGGAGAACCGTGTCTCCAGGAATTCTCGTGCATGAATTATACAAACCCGTGTAGATCAAAACCGGACATGACACTACTCGCCATAACGGACCAGATAAAAAGGCAAATGAGAGCGTGAGAAAGAGAGGGGATGAAATGGTGTGCGAGAAACTCAGTTTCACGCCCTCCGTTTATCGCACACTGTTTCAGACCCTCCGCTTCGCACCCTATTTCTGGCACCCTCTGTTTATCCCCTCTCAGGTTAGGGTTAGGTGCAATAAGTCAGGGGTTAGTTTAAATGTTACCTATAAGTTAAGCCAGGTTTTATTTAATTGTCTGACTTTTCCTGGGTAACAACTACAGGAAATCTCTTCAAATTATGATTTAAATGGATACTTTCAAAGAGTTTCAGCCATAAGGGATCTTCACTTCCACTGACAATTGCCTGATTCTGTTATGTCAGAACTCTGCAGGGTTGCACCATACAACTTCTATCCAGATTACAGAAACAACTTTCTACTAATTCAAAAAATGTAAGCCAAGATCATTGATGCACATTGCCATTATTCAGAGATTAAGAATGAAACCAGAAACCATATAAATGTTGT
Organism: Ginglymostoma cirratum; assembly: GCA_024137785.1. Lineage (NCBI taxonomy): Eukaryota > Metazoa > Chordata > Chondrichthyes > Orectolobiformes > Ginglymostomatidae > Ginglymostoma > Ginglymostoma cirratum. The sequence goes on along the minus strand of JAHRHZ010000023.1, from coordinate 41,485,467 downwards.
ATATATAAATATAAATATAAATAAGTAAATATAAATTAGTGCAAGTCTGACTTCTAAAAATGCTTTTGTGGTGTATGTTTTCACATTTACATTATGAAACGAAATGAAATGGTGTTTAATTAATAATTGTGAAGGCATTTTAAGAATACAGATTTTTATTTAAAAACCATAGACTGGAATACAGAACTATTTGGACATTGTTATTAAAATGATTTCTTGTAACTGTTCAACAATAACGTAGACTGTAATTCACCCGAAATAAACAAAGTCAAGTAACTTTGGAAAGAAGATGAACAGTTCTTTGAGAAATGACATCAGCTTTATTTACTGGAAAACTTGGTTTGGTAGAGATAGGGCCTAACAACATTCTTCTGAAGTTGGCATATTTTACCAGTGGATACCTAGTTGTATCAGTAGCAAAGACCTCCAAAACCTGCAATAAACAAGACTCACTCCTGAAAAATAAGAAACCTTAAGAAGCAGGACTATCAAAGTATCTCTGGTAGCCTGAGAAAGTTCTGAATATTAGTCTCTGACTACATCATCAGCCTTGAAAGCTGAACTGTTACTTCCATTCAAAAATCCAAGTCCAGCTGACTTTTCATCTAAACTGATCTGGTATGAAAAATCACTCATTGATTTTATAACTGTTAGCATTTTGACCTCATCAATAGGAAACTCTGAGAACCAAGAGAAGTCATTAATTACTTCCTTTGAGTTTATGCCCTTAACCAAATGTTTTTTAAAAAGCAAAAAAAAGGAGGAAAAACATCCTTGCAGACGTATGAAATGGAATTAAAGATTGGGTTTGTATTATCTGGACTATCAATGACTGAAAACCCTGAAGCAAGAATCATACTATAGACCAATGAGCCAGCTGCCCCACAACCATCAACAACGAGGACAACATATACCAGGAACACCAAACTTCTCTATAAGCTATTCATTCCCACCTAGGAACTATTGTTCTTTTATGGTCATTGGGTCAAACTCCTGGAACACCACCTTATCACAATTGTGGATGTACCCATATCAAATGGACTGCGATGGTTCAGGGTAGCTTACCTCCACCTCTACATGTGGCCATTAAGTGCTGATCCATTCAACAAAGTCCACATCCACTGAATGAATACAGTAGGGCAGCACGGTGGCTCAGTGGTTAGCACTGCTGCCTCACAGCTCCAGGGACCTGCATTCGATTCCAACTTTGGGTGGCTGTCTGTGTGGAGTTTGCACATTCTCTCCGTGTCTGCATGGGTTTCCACCCACAGTCCAAAGATGTGCATGCTAGGTGGACTGGCCATGCTAAATTGTCTATAGTGCCCAGGGATGTTGAGAATAGGGAGGTTAGACTGGGTCTGGGTGGGATGCTCTTCGGACAGGCAGTGTGGACTTGGTGAGCCAAATGGCCTGTTTCCACACTAGGGATTTTATGAATAATTTCTTATTTGAGGTTTATGCTGCCTGCAAAAGGTCAGAGTCAAATGGCATGGAAACAGCCCCTTCAGTCCAACCAATCTATGCTGAACATAATCCCAAACTAAAATAGTCCCAGCTGCCTGCTCCTAACCCATCTCTCCAAACCCTTCCTATTTATGTAATTATCCAAATGTCTTTTAAACATTGTTATTGTATCCACATCCACCACTTCCTCAGGACGTTCATTCCACACCCTGCGTTTAAAAAAAAATTGCCCCTCATCTTTCTTACATCTCTCCCTTCACCTTAATATGCCCTCTGGTCTTGAAGTCCATCATCCTAGGGAAAAGACAACAACCATTAACCTTATCTATGTGTCTCATTATTTATGACCTTCTATGGTCTTCAGGAGGGGCGACATGGATTTGTTAGGCCAAATGGCCTATTTCTGCACTGTAGCGATTCTATGATTCTAACAGGTCACCTCTCAACCACCTACACTCCAGTGAAATAAGCCCTAGCCTTTCTTCATAACTCAAACCTTCCACACCTGGCGAACCTCTTCTGAATCCTCTCCAGCTAAATATCCTTCCTGTAACTGGGTGACCAGAACTGGACACACAATTCCAGAAAAGGCCTCAATATCCTGTCCAACCTCAACATGACTTCTCAATTCCATCGTTCAGTTCTTTGAGTATAGAAGGCAAATATGCCAAACGCCTTTTTACCCACTTGTCTGTATGTGACACAAACTTCAAAGAATTATGTACCTGCATCCCCAGGTCCTTCTGTTGTACCAACACTACCCACGACCCTACTGTTAATTGTATAAGCCCTACTCCTTGTTTGTTGTACCAAAATGCAATACGTCACATTTATCCAGATTGAACTCCATCTGCCGTTATTCAGCCCATGGACCCCTTTGATCAAGATTCCTCTGTAATCTTAGAAAAACTTTTTCACTGTCCACTGTGCTACCAATTTTAGTGTCATCTGCAAACTTACTAACCGTACCTTCCATATCCTCATCCAAATCATTTATATAAATGACAAACTAAAGTGGACACTGAATCGATCCCTGGAATACCACTGGTGACAGGCCTCCAGTGTGAAAAGCAACCTTGCACCACCATCTTCCGTCTCCTGCTGTTAAGCCAAATATGTATCCAGTTGGTAATCTCACCCTGAATCCCACATGACCTAACTTTACCAATTAGTCTACCATGCAGAACCTTGTGTTTCTCACTTTGCATGACCATGCTTCAAAAAGTGCTTCAAGTGGCAGTACACCACATTTAAGACCTGAAACTTACTACAGAAATGCAATTTCATTCTTCCTAAAGCATAGGCACCCTCTGAGAAACGGGGATTCATTGTGCAATTTTATTCTTGCAGCATTGAGGGGGAAAGAAAGCACTTCCGTTACGCTTTATTTGACCTGAAAATCTTTATATAAATTACTGGTGCTGTAGTCAAAGCCTCTCCTTATAGTCCACTTTGATTCAGTAAGTAGCTAGAATCTCCTTTCAATCTTATTGCATCTTTTGGCTATCCTTTTTGCCTTTCTCCTCCTTTACACATGAATAACTTGGAAAGTGTGAAAATAGTGACTTAATTCTCTTTCATTGAAAGCAAGCATTTAATTGTGGTGAATCAAGCAATGTCCTGACTCATATTAAGTAACTCACTAGTTACCCACAATCGAACATGGAATATCACAAGGCTAGAATCCTTCAGTTGTACAGATAAAAGTAACGTTAATGATTTTCTACAATCTTTTCAACACAAATCATTGGTCTGAGTAAAGTAAAATAACCAACATGGACCACATGAGGTGAAGAAAAGAGTTTAATCAGTACATCATACTAAAATGGCTCAGGAAAACAATGTTGCTCACCCAGACAGTGTATCTACTTCAAATCATTCTTAATAGCACCAAACTCACTTTAGAGGCACAAAGTTTGGAGTGATTACTAACCTGGAAATTCTAATTCAGGTCTGACATGAAAGGGCAGTTTATTTTTCCTCAGCTGTTTTTGTTTTACCCTCACAGTCCTTCCTACAAATAATTCTTTTGCAGTTTTACAAAATATAAGTTTTTTTTAAAAAATATATAGAATGTAGTTTTAGCAGAAAATTTGACATCAGAAAGATGTGAGAATCCCGCAAAGACTGAATGCTTTGCACGTTATATACAGAAGTAGTCACTTAGCACAGCATTGGAATAGAGAGCCAAGATATCAAGTCTGAATTTAGGAAATAAAAGCCAAAAGAACTGCAGATGCTGTAAATCAGGAACAAAAACAGAAGTTGCTGGGCATAGCAGCATCTGCGGAGAAAAAAAATCGGAGTTAATGTTTCGGGTCCAGTGACCAGTTCTGAGGGGGAGGGGGGTCACTGGCCCCAAAACATTTACTCTGATTTTTTTCTCCTCAGATGCTGCCAGACCTGCTGAGCTTTTCCTGCAACTTCTGTTTTTGTTCCTGAATTTAGGAAGCTCCAGCAAAATCTGCTTTAGAAAAGGCAGCTTTTTGAATGCAAATGAAAGTGGAGAAGGCCAGGGTCAGAATCACAAAAAGGCAGAATTTATACATCAGATCTTACGGGGCACATTGAATAATTTGTCTTCTGTATCACCTTCCTAGGTGCATAAAGCACTCCCAATTCAGAGGCAAAAAGTTCTTTGTGTGGTGACTTCCATTTTTATTTATACTCAGTGGGTTGAAGGTATCAATAAAAACATTATACACTAAAACTGTACTCATCAATACACAATACTCTCCATTTCCTTGGATAAGGCAACTTGCAACAATACTCAAAAAGCACATCACCACCAGAAACAAAGCTTACTTGCTCTGAGCCCAATTATCTAATCAGCAGACAGCGACAGCAGTGTGTACCGTGTACTATCCACAAGATACAGTGCAGAAAATTACAACTTCAACAGTATCTTTCAAACTAACAACTCATATCATGAAGAACAAGGACAGCAGACACATAAGAACACCATTATCTCTAAGCTCAGCTCTCTGACCTGAACGTATTACCATCCCATTGTCACTAGAAAAGTTCCTAGATCTTCCTTCCTAACAACACCGCGGATGTACCTACACCACAGACTGCAGAGTTTGGGAACATAGCCGATCACCATCTTCAAGAGCAATGCAGGATGGGCAATTTTTTTTGTGAACAACACCTATACCCCATAAATAAGAAAGAAATTAAAAACATCCTACCACCTCTCTGAATAACAGTAGCACCCAACATTATTATTCCTAGTATGAAAGATTGACTCAAAGGTTTTAAAATCTCAACCATGGTCCTCACACTGGAGTGTTGATTTTTTTTTTTTAGGATTCTACATACTTTGCAAAGTCAGTGTGACTATCCCGGATGGAATATGGGGTCCACGCAAGAATCTGTAGAAAAGCAATGCACATTGGAGTCAGGCAGATCAGGTAAAACATGATCCCATGCAGATCCTGCAGAGTGCTGCAAAGTAAAAGAACAAGCTCAGTGCTGAATTTTTGATGCACATGAATAGCTTACATTTATACAGTGTATTGGACAAACTTAAAGAACCCAAGGGATAATCAGACAAAAACTGAAAAGGAGTCAAAAAGGAAAAAGTTAGGTGGCTAGAGAGCTTTGTGCAAGTGGCAGGTTATCAGGAGCAAAAACAAGTGAAGGGAGGGAAGAATGTAAATGCTTTGAAGGCAAATCAGAACATTTACTAGACCAATACCTGGAATAGGCAGGTTAGAATGGGAGGAAATGTTAGACAAGCTAAACTTGTATTCACTGGAGCTTAGGAAGAGGAAGAGGTGACTTGATTGAAACATATAAAAATCATAAAGGGTCTTTACTGGTAGATGTGGAGTATATATTTCCTTTATGGAGAATCTAGAACGAGGGGTTGATTTTTAAAAATCAGGGATTGCCATTTAAAACAGATTATCTAAAAATTTTGAGGATTACATCTCTTTAGAACTCTCCCCCTGAAAAGGTGGTGGGAGCAGAATCCTTGAATGTTTTTAAGGCTGAGGTAGATAAGCAAGGAGTTGAAAAGGTTATCAAGGATCAGTGGGAATATGGTTGAGGTTACAAATCAGATTAGCCATGATCTTACTGAATGGTAGAGCAGGCTCGAGAGGCTGAATGGCCTGTACCTGATTTGTATGTTGCTAATGATGAAATGAAGCAAGAATTGTTGGGGACAGACATGAGACCAGAATCAGAAGGTGGAGATAATAAAGGTTACTCAGAGTGAGATCAGAATAACTTGATTACAAGGATGGAATTTTTTTTATGCCAATTTGCTTCTAGCACTGTTACTGGAAAAAAAATCAAGCATTGAGAAAGTAGAAAGATATTGCACTAATGAGAAATGTACAAGGGATAGAGAGATGAAACAATTAGCTTGATAATAATGGAAACGTCGGAGGTAATTGCCTCAATTTGCCACCTGTTTATTCATTAAACTAGACAGTAGATGCAATCCTAAAGAGATTAAAAAATACCTGATACTTAAAAACAGCCATATTTCTAACAAATTGAGATAGAAATTGAAGCTTTTAACAATAACCATAGTATTTCTGTTTTATCTAACACATGCTTACCTTTGCTCTGAAGCTGTATAGTTGTCTTTCAGCTTTTCATAGTCAAACTGGTTAAGAATGGTCACGACCAGCATCGGAGCCAATGACTGCGCTGGTTTAGTAAACAAAGCATTGGTTCCAAATACCATGGAAGAGAGTGGAAAGCTAAGATGAAAAAAAAGAACAACAATGACTCTATTGAACACAAAATAAATTGTTAAGAGGCTATTGAGGATTGATTTTACTATAGTACATTGAAGATTATACACAAGCGTAGGTAGTTATTGATGTGGAGGGAGGCAGTTTCACCTGATCTTTTCATTTGCCAATAACACCACTTTCAGCAGGGGTCACTGAACATTAAGGATCATCTTTTCCACAGGTTGCATTTATTACTACAAGGGAAACACGCACCACCTGGGCCAGTGCAGTGCCTATGATACTACTGCTACTCATGTTAGTGTGGAGGTGCCTGCATCAAAGAATAGGAGCGATAAATCATGTAGTTTCAGATGTTTTAAATGAATGCAAATCCTGGGATCATGATTTACTAACTGCCACACACCAAAACCTTGTCCACCCTACTACGAATCCCTCATTGCTTCATCACACTGCCTCGTTGTTCACCGACCCCATGGAAAAGGCAGTGAGGGGTCAGGATGGAAGTAAACCAGGGAAGTAGCATGTAGCTGCTGACTGGGGGAGTGAGGTGCTCATTCAGTGACGCGTCAAGTGAGAGTGTGGGGCACTGAAGAGACAGTGAAATGGGGACAGGGAACCCAATAGGAGCTGCCAGTGAAGTCGTGGTGGTAAGGGTTCCTTGGGCCTCTGGCACTGCACAAGTATATATGGGCAGAGTTGGCACCAACTTCCAGCTCTAGGCACATATCAATGCCATCAGCAGCTGATCTCCTCTGTCTGTGTGGTGGCAGAAGATGCACCATTTCCACAGTCAATTGTGTTGATAAGGCTTTCATTAACACGTAGATGAACCTAAGGTCAGCTGTGATATCACTGTGGTCTCCATAGACATGCGTTAGTGTTCTAACAAGAAGTTGGGAACTGTACAACTCTAAACATCTTGCTCAGTAACTGCAGTGTTGGACTTAAAAATGATATCTCCAAATCAGATCATTAAGGGTTAATCAATAAGGGGTAATTGGACATGACAATGAGCAATAGAAGCAAAGTGGAAAAACACATGAAAATAGGCCTGTGCAAAAAAAATAGAAACAGCCTGTTTGGACTGAGGGTTAACTACATATCCTCGATTGTCTGTGGGAACCATTCTTTTATGCAGTTAACACAGAGCCACCTGGAGATGTTTTCGACTGGTTTTCTGCACAATGGAACAGCTGGAAAAGTACTGAAAGTACCACGAAATGGTGATACAGCACAGAACTAGAATAATATTAATATCAGGGATTTTGTCCCACTTGTTGGGCTTTCCCTACCGTCTGGGGTTTGAGAGCCTGGTGCCATGGAATCTGAGATACAACTCTGAATGCCATCGTTGCCAAAGTCCCCAATGAAAAGAAAGCCATAGGAGACTCACGTGTTTGTGTGTACGTTATGTAGTTTAAGATAATAGATTCACTCGTTAGTTTATACAAGTCTCTGATAATGTATTAAGTAGATTAAGCTAATAAATTTCACTTCAGGTTAAAGTGCATATCTTATTTTGATCAGAGCTTAAAGAACCTACCAGGTACTTTCAGCCTAACAATACTGTAACCTTACCATTATGTTCTGTGTAACAAATAAACATGGTTTAACAGTTACTAAGAAGTTTTTCCTAAGATTCCATCAATAACCCAAGTAACCTACACAAGAACACAAACAAACTGAAGCTTCCACAAGGTACAACAGGAATTCAGTTTTAACTAAATTAGATATTTGAATTTGACTGGATTTAACAGATACTATATTCTAAAATATACTTTAATATAAAAACAGAACTCAATTATCCAATAATACAAATCTGCTTTCTATTCAGCATAAAATGTTTGAGAGACTTGACCAACAAGAATATAAAAATTTATAGGATCCGCACCCTTTGACTCTGAAGTACAATACAGAACAAAATTTATTCAGGAAAACCAAAATGTACTGGCATTAACATCAAACACTGAACAATTGTGACCATTTCCACTTAGAAAGTGAAACTAGTGAGCAATAGCCAGTTTTACCTGCGTTTATAATTCTGAAAATCAGCGTCAATAATATCAGCCAGGGGCAGGTTAAAGAGACTGAATGTGGCAGATACCATCACCCTGGTAGAGAAAATGGTAACTTGGATTAGATTAAAGTGTCCATCCCAAAAATAAAAACAATCAGAACAAAGGGCATCCCCCAGGCAAACCCTAACCCTAACGCACAAAATCCTATTTAACTATATTTTGATCTTTTTCTTTTTTAAAATAGTTCTATTTTTGAAATTAGTTTACTCAACTTCACAATCACATACTTGTATACTTGAAATAGGACTGAATGTACCATCCAATCCTCTTCCCTGCCCCCACCCAAACTGACGACAGTTTCCTTCCCTACCCTGTGTGCCCACCCTCATCCTGGCGTGCAATCCCTAAGCCCTAGTTGGAACTTATCCAATACTCATTCTTCAGATTCTTAACAAAAATCATTTAAGTTTGAACATCTAAGACCGTCTCTACAGCAATTCAGAGGAATCCAATTAAACCAAGAGTCAGAGGTTTACAGGATAGAAAAAAGGACCCTCAGCCCAATGAGTCTGTGCCAGTCAAAACAAGCATCCAACTACTTTAATCCCATTTTTCAGTACTTGGCCCACAGCCTTGTATGCCTTTGCATCACAAGTGTGCATCTAAATACCAGTATCAGGTTATTTACTATCATTACAGGGAGTATTTCCAGATTCCAACACCCTGGGTGAAAATGAAGTTTCCTCACATCCTTTCCAAACTTCCAGCCCCTTATCTTAGATTTATGACCTCTGGTCACTAATCTCTCCACTAGGTTTAGTGGGTGGAGGAAGGGTCTCTTCCTATCTACCTTATCTCTACCCCACCATAATTTTATACAGCTCAATCATGTGCCCGCTCAGTCCCCTCTGATCTAAGGAGAGCCTCAGTGCCAGAAAGTAATATAGAATGGCCACCCCTCTGGTCAGACAACTACCTGGCAAGTTTGGCACCATCCTGGTGATTTCTCATTGCTACAAGAGCAAAACATCCCATTTCAGCACCACCCACAAACCGAGTAGCAATAGTACAATGCTCTCACACTGAAACAGAACTGAATCTACCCATCCTATACATGATTCTATAGCATAAAGTGACAAATGAGGGAGAAGAGTTACATGCACGTGGATATAAAACTTAGAACTCATTACTTACATGTTTCCGATGAGGAATACAGACACAAGATAGTAATGACTAGGGCCCAATCCCAGCACGACTGCTGCACTCATTAGTTCCATGTAGAAGATATACAAGATGATTTTGTAATAGCCAAACTTTTTCAACAGTGATTGGCAACTGAGAATTAGAAGCTGGAGAAGAAAGTTACAGTAATTGGGATGGAGTAAATTTCAAAACAGCACAGCATTCAGCTATTAATGGTATACAGGAAATGTCATATTCAGGTGTCTATATTAAATGCCCATCAATTCCGGAATTACAAGATTGTTTATATCCAACAGAATATTTACATTTAAAATTCAAATTATGCATTTCAACTGTATCAGGGAGGGGAAGAAATCACTTTTGTACATTTTTATTTATTTTTCAACCCAAGTTCCTGACACTTCTGTTGATTAGTGGCAAAGTTTGTACATTACATTCCTG